>JAAEAF010000015.1:0-257088 GCA_011037195.1 Triatoma infestans
CCGTAGTAGTCTCCCGATGGGTAGCTCAGAGAAAAGATTGGTGCTGTGATAAAACAGATATATTTCCACTATAACTTCACTTTAACAAATGACAAATTGATGATGATGATGATGGTACGTTTAATTTGTTAAGTTTTACAAATGATATAACATACATGGAGTTGATGGCGGTGGAGATCGTACTCGTACGAAAACTACAGTGATACTAACTAACTTACATGACAACAGGAACAGGGTAGCACGCACAGGTCAAAGTTTGTTCGAAATTCTGATACAAAATGCTGGTGTGAACGAGTGTGTGTGTGTCTGTATGTACATCTGTGCGTGTGTGTTTGTTTGCTACACAGATTCTTCTTTTCAACCTTTAATTTTACGGTGAATATTAAAATTTATAAGTTACTGCTTTAATATTATTAAAAATATATCACTTGTACGTACCATACCGCCCACCAAATTTTAATATTATTACTTGGAAGGAAGATGTTCTGGATGGGTGATAGGTGATAGGGAAACCAGTTTGAGGATCGAGCGCTTGTGATTACCGTGGGCTGTGCGAACCGTAACTACTCGCACCACGTCATCATGTCCAGGATGGACTTCCACGATTCTGGCTAACGGCCATTGTAGTGGAGAAGCGAGGGTGTCCTTAAGGAGGACAAGGTCACCTATCTGCACATTTGGAGTGATCTTAGTCCACTTTTTCCTCTGTTGTAGGGTATGGAGATACTCGTTTCTCCAACGATCCCAAAAGTTTTGGATCCGCTTGCGCAGCGACTCAATAGGTTATCTGGTACATCAGAGACCGAAGTTTCAGGGATGGCCGCTAAAGGTTGTCCGATTAAAAATGGCCAGGGGTGAGAGCCTGCAAGTCAGAGGGATCTGAAGACAGAGGCAAAAGAGGCCGAGAATTGAGGATGGCCTCAATCTTGGTGAACATCGTGGTTAGCTCTCTTTCTAAATACGGCTGATTACCCAGTGTCTTTAGTAACAGGGATTTAACAACCTTAATGTTAGCCTCCCATAACCCCCCAAAATGGGGTGTATAAGGAGGGTTAAATTTCCACTCTATTGCCTTCTGTTGACTGTAATTAATGAGCGCTTCTCGAGTCTCCCTAGTCGCTTGCCATTGGGCTAGTTCTTTGAGATAATGGGCAGCCCCTTTAAAATTAGTTCCGCAATCCGAGAATACTTTGGCCGGGACCCCTCTCCGGGCTATAAAACGGTCAAATGCGTCAAGGAAGCCTTCGGTGGAAAGATTAGGAACCACCTCCAAATGAGTTGCTTTGGTAGCAAAGCAAATAAAAAAGCATAAGTATGCTTTGATAAGGGGCGCACGCCGCCGAGACGTCTCCCGACATAGAAAGGGACCAGCGAAATCTACGCCGACATGATAGAAAGGTCGACACTCCTGGAGTCTCTCAGCCGGTAAGTCGCCCATATAGGTTGCTCTCGCTGCCTGGGATAGTTTGAGACAAGTTAAACACTTGCTTTTCCTCTGCTTGATTAAGCTTCTAGCAGCGGGAATCCAGTAATTTCGTTGAATTATAGACTGCAGTGTGGCGGGCCCGACATGTAAATGACTACGATGGAGGTAATCCACCAGTAGATTGTTGAAATGTGAGCGGCGTGGTAATAACAGCGGATGTTTCTGATGTTCCTTTAAAGAAGAATGTCGAATTCTGCCGCCCACCCTAACAAGCCCATCTTGGGCGATAAAGGTGTTTAGAGAACGACATATTGCCTACTCGCAAGGTTGATTAGCCGTCACATGAAGGCAACGTCAGGTCTTCAGCTGCATTTCTGCAATGGCCTCAGGATAATAATGCCGTGGCAGCAGATAGATACATTTTTGATTAGCTTGTCGGAATTCACCAGCAGTAATAGGGCCTACCGTTTGGGTTTTCGATTTACAAGTTTGTATAAAGCGTAACACAAAGGCCATGCTACGTACTAGAGTGACATAAGAGGAAAATTGTTCCATCCAAGAAACAATTTCTGGAAAAGTAGCGGTAGCTGCTAATACGGTTTTAGATAACTTAACTTCAGGTAATGTTGTAGAAGGGATATTATTATAAGGTGTTGCGGGCCACGAAGCCTCGCTCTGGCAAAGCCAAGGAGGGCCATTCCACCACAACGATGAATGGACTAACGCTGATGGGGCTAAACCTCTTGAATCCAAGTCAGCTGGGTTATCAGAAGTTGAAACATGCTGCCAACGGGCAACAGGAATCGTGTCTGTAATTTCGACAACTCTATGAGTGACGAATATTTTAAGATTTTGTGGAGGCATATTGAGCCAATTTAATACGATGGTAGAATCGATAAAGAAGATATCCTCACTTGGAGAAGACATATGTTTTCTGAAACTACTGAGGGAGGAATATAAACGCGCTAAGAGTAATGCGCCTAATAATTCCAACCTAGGGATGGTAAGTGGCTTAACCGGTGTAACCTTAGTTTTCGCCTTAATCAGAAAGGACTGAAAACCTGAGGAATGTTTAGTAAAGAGATAAATAGATGCGCAATAACCTCGTTCTGATGCATCGCAAAACCCTAATAATTTACAAGTTATGTCCTTAGCTACAGGTACAAAACGTGGGATTTTATGTGGGTGATGTGGGGCAGATCGTTAATAAGTGCCAGCCACGTTTGCTCTAGGTTTTCTGGACTTTAGGTGTCCCAATCAATTCCTGCTTGCCAAATATCCTGCAACAATAGTTTAGCTGCAAAAACTATTGGAGCGAGATAACCCAATGGGTCAAAAATACGAGCTATAGTTGACAAAATTAATCGTTTGGTCATAGAGGAGGAAATAATATCCTGCAGTTTATATGAATAAACATCCTCTTGGGGATCCCATTGCATGCCTAGAACTTTAACTACATGATCCTCACTTGAAGGCTGCAGAGAATTTGATCATGGGCGGCAAGCACGCGATTTCACGGAGCTTAATCACTCTGAAGATCATAAGCTAGCCATTGCACTTCAAAGATGAACCATCCACTGAGACAGGGAATTATATATGGTGATCACGTCAGGATAGCATACTGCTTCTCATAATATAGAAGCTGCTCCAGTCACAATGTCATCCACATAGATATCGCCGAGTAATACTTCTGAAGCTTGGGGATAGGCTTCACCTTCATCTATAACAAGTTGCTTGATTACACGCATTGCTAAATATGGGGAACATGCTAACCCATAGGTGATAGTGTTAAGAGCAAATTCCTCAACAGGGTCAGAGGGATCAGCACGCCACAGTATATGTTGGTATTTGCGATCAGATGGTGCAACTAATATCTGCCGATACATCTTAACTATATCGGCAGTGAAGGCAATTCGATGGCGACGGAAATTAAGCAAAATAGAGGAGATATCTGCCTGAAGTTTATGGCCTACCAATAAATGATCATTAAGCGAACCGTTTGAGGTTTTGGCAGAACCATCGAACACTACTCGTAGCTTAATATCTGCCGCATCTCGTTTCACTACCGCAGGGTGAGGGATGATATAATGAGCAGAGCTAAGTGCTCGACTCATATGATTCATTTCAAAGTATGTTTGCATGAAGGTCTGATAGTGTAGGCGTAATTGTGGATCCTTACTCCACCGATTTTCTAAATGAAACAAACGTTTCAGGGCTAAAGATCTACTATCATATCCTGGGTTGAATTCCTCTTTAAAGGGAAGAGAAACCATATATCGGCCAGATTCAGTTCGCTGATATGTGTGCTGGAAATGGTTTTCACACTTCTGTTCATCAGCTGATGTGGGAATCGATTTATGAATTTCTTCAGTTTCCCAAAACTTCTTCATTATGTCTGCAATATTTGGCTCGCCAGATATAAATAAAGAGGTATGATTGGGTGGTGAACATGCACTGACAAACTGTCCAATCAATACCTTCCCGAAGATGGTATCCACGACTTGTGGCCGAGAGGGTTTGATAACAGATGGCAGACCAGACACTACTTGAGCGAACACATCAGCACCCAACAATAAATCTATGGGACCCGGTTTCCAAAATTCTGGGTCAGCGAGAGTTAAACCAATATAGTGTTGGCGAACCTCAATGGGAACAGTCACTTGGGGAAGATGAGAGGTAATTGTGGGAACCACCACACCGTCCACTTGAAGTTCTACATTATTACTATCAACGGGGATTAAAGAGCAAGAGACTTTCCCTTTAACTTCTTTTAAGCTCGTTTGTCCAATACCGGAGATGCCTTTTTTAAAGCTTACAGGTGTCAAGTGCAAGCGTTCAATGCATGGTTGAGATATAAAGGAGTGCTGACTGCCACAGTCAATCACTAGGCGAACTGGTTGATAGTGACCAAGGTGATCCCTAATGCGAGCTAGAGCCGTGCCTAACAGCACTTCAGTATTTTCATTAGTGATGGAGGTCAAGGCCGAGCGATCTTCAGTACCAGGGGGGGCAGGTGTATTTGAAATAGTAACTGCTTGTTGGGTAGGTTTAGCAGGAGTAGAAAAATGCAATGTGGTATGGTGACGACGACTACATTCTCGGCAAACATTTCTTGAGGTACATTGGTTGGTGCGATGACCAGGATGCAAACAGTTTCTGCAACCAGACCACTCGCTTAATAACTGGTATCTCGCCGTAGGGGATTTCGATTGGTAAGTGGGGCATTCCCTCAATATATGAGGCTTAGTGCAAACAAAACATGACAAACGTTTAGATTTGGTAGCATCAGAAGGAGATTTTACTTCAACTCCCTTATTACTAGATGTTGAAGCAGAGGACGTTTGAACAACCAAGGAAGTGCCGGATTTCCTTGAAGTCAGGCTGGTCCCCCTTGGTTGAAATTTGTTGGCGTGTTCAGGCAAGTGGAAGCTTTCGGTGGCGTTGATTCATCTGAGGGAGGATTAGCCAAAGCTAACGAATTGCAGCGACTTTGTACGAAAGACATAAGTCTAATAGCAGTTGGGAATTCAACGTTCTCCTCCATCATACAAATCTCAAAAGACTCTCTGGTAACCGAGTCCAAACATCTTACAGCTAATTCGAACAAAATATATTCACTTAAATCGTTTATCTTCAATTGGTTAAGGGATGTGATATTCTCTCCTACTACTGAGAGAAACTCTTGCAAGGAAGAAAAAGATGACTTCCCTTGTAGTGGCTTAAAATTTATAATTTGATTTAAATAGGAATGCGCTAAGCGCCTCCGATTGTTAAATTGCGTATTCAGAGCTGTCCAGGCCTGTTCATAATTCTCTGCGGTTAAGGGGACAGATTTGAGAGCAGAGAGAGCGCGCCCACTCAAAGAGCCCAATAAGAAGTGATATTTCTCCATGGGAGTGAGTGAGGCGTCACTATGCACCAAAGAAGTAAATGTGTCTCTAAACATGGGCCATTGTTTCAATCGACCATCAAATTGGGGTAACTTTATCTCAGGCAAGTTTCGTTGTGAAACTCGAGAAGTACAGGCACCAGTAACATCACTATTGGATATAGATTTAGACATTGGTTTAGTAAATAAAACATATACCTCACAGCATTCCCGATAGTATCTTACAATAGCCTGCTGTATTGTGGTGTCCTCGTCAGAGGGAAAAATGCTTTCCGAACCCTTCAGTAAATATAACTCCATTAATCGGTCCCAAATTGTCTTAAAGTTCTCATAGACCGTGTCCAAAGATCTAAATGCTCCTAAGAACCTGTTTTCAGCACGGCTATCCTGACCCGCAACTGCTGCTCTGGCCTCATCTACAACTGATTTAATTTCTTTTACTATTGCGGTTAATTTTTTACGCCCTAAGGTGATTTTTTGGTCAATGGTAAGGGTAGGAATATCGCTAGTAGGAGCGGAATCGGGTGGGTTGGTAGTTGCCATGATAAAGGTATAATTTATAGAAAATTATGATAAAATATCAATTCAAGAATTATTCAGAATTTTGTAAGTGATGTATCTGCAAATTAATAAAGCAGAAATTAGTTGGCAACATAAATAAATTAGGTTAGTGGGCGAAGTCAGAAATACAAGTGTTATATGTACATATAATAGATAAATATTGGCTGATAGATGCCAAAATGATAACCATAAATAATCTGATACCTGAGAAATGATCCACCTATATTAAATGAGATGTACTCAACTTATATTGTTTATAAATTAACTCATAATTAATTCCTATAATCATCAATAGAATGAACGAACATTTAAAACATGAATAGCTAGAAAACCTGCAACAGCACACACAAACAAACTTAGAAATCAATCTATATACATACAAAGTAACGCTCAATTTTGAAATGTTCATAAATTAACTGAAACTCATTCTTTAAAAAACGGAAAGAAAATAATTAAACATAAGCAAAGCTGAAAAGATTGGTTAAACAAAATTTACAAAGAGATTTACAAAAAAAAAAAAACTATTTTACAAATAAACCAAGTCCGATATTTAATTCTGATTGCTTGTAAACATCTATCAAATGAAGTTGGTATTAATAAAGTGAAAACCAGTCTATATTCTTATAACAACTTTTTTTTTTTTTAAATACTGGTTGAAAAGTAAGAATTCAAATAAATGTTAAAATAAAATTATTTACAGATGAATTTATAAAGAAAATATTCAATAAATTATGTAACCTACGCACCAAAATAAAATTTAATTAATCGCAATTTGAATGACCTGTGCTAATTTATTGCAATACACTTTTGAATAATATTGAAAATAATCTATGAATATTTACGCAAAATGCTGAAGTTAATTTTCTCTTTTATTAAAACATAAATTAATTTAAATTGATGGAATCGATGAGTTGACCACTAGAGCCATAGTTGATTTGTTGAAAGTTTGTAGGTCAGTCTGTATGACTCATTACGCAGCACCCAATGAGAATCCACTAAACGTAATAAATGGTAATAAAGAATACCTGAATTTTCCTTCAAAATATGATTTTAACAGTCCAGTATGATGATCACTATTCTTGAAAATATTTTAAAATATTCCAGTTAGGTTGATGAAAAATTCAGAATAGTATTTCAATGTTCCCCCACTCTGAGAACGAACACTTCATAAATGTATTATAAGGTGATGCAGATTGATGGCCAAAATCTTTAATGGTGTTTTAAATTATTTAGAACAGAGCACCAATTTTAAAATATCCAGAACGGAGGACCAAAATGTTCGGGATAAAGACGGTTTGGAGTTCCACCGTAGTAGTCTCCCGATGGGTAGCTCAGAGAAAAGATTGGTGCTATGATAAAACAGATATATTTCCACTATAACTTCCCTTTAACAAATGACAAATTGATGATGATGATGATGTACGTTTAATTTGTTAAGTTTTACAAATGATATAACATACATAGAGTTGATGGCGGTGTAGATCGTACTCGTACGAAAACTACAGTGATACTAACTAACTTACATGACAACAGTACAGGGTAGCACAGGTCAAAGTTTGTTCGAAATTCTGATACAAAATGCTGGTGTGAACGAGTGTGTGTGTGTCTGTATGTACATCTGTGCGTGTGTGTTTGTTTGCTACACAGATTCTTCTTTTCAACCTTTAATTTTACGGTGAATATTAAAATTTATAAGTTACTGCTTTAATATTATTAAAAATATATCACTTGTACGTACCACTATCTCTAGGAAGGTTCCAGGGGAGGTACCGACAGAAGGAAACGTCCGCTCCCTAGAGCTTAGCCCATATCCCCCACGCCCTCCCTAGAGTTATGAGGAGGGCTCCCTTCGCCACCCTTTCCACCACTGGGAGTTGAGAATGATCTCAATCCCGGCAGAGTAGAATGTTATCAGTTGTGACACCAAAGGTGTCCGATACGTCAATAAGTAAACTTTGAAAGTTGAAGTTTTTTCTTTGGCCCCAACCAACCATTTGCTTGTTTCTTGCAACGCCAATCCATTTTGCTTGTTACAGATTTCCATATTAGTTGCACCTTTTTTTCTTTTACCAAATTTAGGAACGGTTAAGAGTATTCCTTCTTTCGCAGTTTCATAGCTTCAATTTATAAAACAATAACGGAATTTGTAAAAGCACAATAATATATAGTAAAAGTTTGTACTTTCTAAAAAGCATTCTAACAACCTCAGAAAAGTATGTTTTTCACACAGTATAAATCACAAAGGCTCTCATAAGCCAGGACATTGATAGCTCAAGTAGACATCATTGGTCATTAGAAACTTATTTTGCTTAACAACATTTCCAGAAGATCATTCATAAAATATTTCGTACAGTTTTTTGAGTTGACAAATTATAAAACAAAATTTAAGCGAGTTCAATTATTAAAAATGCCATGTTTCTTCTCTTTTTTTTAAAAAAAAGAAGATCGTTTGAATTACTCGTTCGAATTTATGCCAATAAAAAGGTCTTATATACACTTGAAGAAGAGGGTGCATTGAAGAAGTGGCTATACTAATGCGATTCTACTGCCACCTAGAAAAATTTATTGTGATTCCTCCAGTGTTATATCATATATGTAGTTATCACTAAAGTATAGAATGTACATAAAGAAAGAATGTGTGCGTACGGCGAACCCAAGTAAAGTACCCACACTGCAGACCCTATTTGTGTAAATGTACAGAAATTAGAGAGGTGTCACCGTCAAGCTTTGTTAGCAGCGGATATCCCTGCAGATAGATAGATCCAAGGCAATTCTTTCTGCAGTCCAAGACACTACCGCATTCGTCATAAGTTTTGTCTGTTAAAGTTCTCAACCGCGAAGTCCTATTCTAATGCCTTTTTTTTCTCAGTTTTTCACGATTTTCTTAAAACTTTACATATTAACTACAGACAGAAAGATTTTTGGCACTTTTATTTGAAGCATTTTTCCGATTTACGTACTTTGAGGTCCCGCCGTTTCCACATCTAACACGTATATTTTTAAAAGCAACAAGTCATTGAGTCAAAATTCCAAGATTAAAGAAAATATAGTCAATTTGATGTAATTAGTTCAACGACAATAGGAGAAAACCGACTTAAGTGTTTCATACCAGTGCCGCAACTGCTAGTAATTCTGGATTGTAAGTAATTTTATTGCGCCTCTCAACTTTTGTCATAATATTGTTTTAATTATTGTGAATCTCTAAAAACTACCTCTACCATAAATTCATCTCAGAACGTTGAAAAGAAAACATCTATTGAAATTATAATTTTTTGAAATACTGCTAACATCACACCAGGGCAAAAAATGAGGAAAAAAAAGAAGAAATACCAACCTAGGAGGCCTCAATACGCTCTTGATTTCTTGACACTTGAACAGACGAGACAGATCTGTATTTGTCATCTTGGGCATCGGTAAATTGTATCCTTTCTTCAATGTGGCCTTCTTCTTCCAAGTGCCGTACAATGCGTTCAACTGTTCAAAGGCTGATTGAGTCCAGATTACAAAACGGCCCACATGACCACCAGGTGCTAATTTGAGTAAATTCAAACGTGCTACATTGATCAAATCAACACCAGGAATATTGCGGAAAGCCCTGGTTAATCCCTAAAATCGAAGAAGGAAAAAAAGAATTGATAGCTGACAATGTTACTGTTTTATTCAGTTACAAAATTAAGAAGCTACAAAATTTAAAACTTGTTACATACGCGGAAGAGTGAACCGTTAAGCATTATTCACAACTTTACGTTCACCTTTTGTCAGAATACAGATAATCAAGAAAATTTTCATAAACACGGACTCTAGTAATTCATCATACAAAAGGCGTGGAATATTTTTAATTTTGATCTTGTAAACTGCAATCTACAAGTTTTAGTGAATAGTCTGAATCAAACTGTTCAATAGCATTTCAAGCCCTGCATAAAAGTTTTTAAGATCATCGCCCATTCACCCATCTTCAGGATATCTTGAAAAAGAGTGTGATAGTACAGTAATTTCTTCCCTGTAATCCTAAAGTTGGGTGAACGCCTGAAACCAGGTTGATTATCATAAAATGTATTCTGGAAAATATCTTTTGTTTTCCAGGTTTGAGAATCCAGCTATAATGGACTATTTCCATAACAGCTGTGCGAGAAAGCCTTGTTAACGTAAACGTTAGATCAGCTGAAGAGCATCAATCGGCTAATGTAATATGGCCCATAACACAGAATGCTTCAAAATGTTAGACAATACTACTACATAAGGAGCGCAATAATTAAAAAATCGAAGACTTCGCGAAAGACGTTGGAAACCTTGGGACAAGACTTTTTATAGAAAAGGAAATGGAACAGAGGAGGAACAAGAATTTTGGAACTGATACTGAAAGTTGTCAACTTATTTAATTGTTGCATGCAATTGTCAGCTTGTGTAATGTAAACAATATTTATGTTTCAACTTGTTTGTTGTGCAATGTAGAGTAAATTTCTAATTAAATTAAAATAGAAAAAATTAAAGATTCTAAAATAAGAGTAGACTGGATGGATTAAGTTACTAAATAAATAAAAAACTGAAAAGAAATTTCTAAGTTTGGCTATGTATTTTAATCTCCAATGACCTCAGAATTAGGTTCACAAAAATTTTAATCACATAGAATCATAGGCCAAGACATTGATAGCTCTATTAGACATCACTGGTCATTAGACAATAGGAAATTTTATAAAATTTGAAGTTTTAAATTAATGAATATAAATTTTAGAACTCTCGCCGCATAATCTAATGTCTATCACTCTAGTATTTAATGAGAGATTTTAGCTTTCAATGTGTGCATTGAGAATGAAAGTTAGTAAATACCAGAATCACAGCAACGGGGACAGAACAGGTCTTTGTTAGCAATCTTATATGAAATTTGAAATGATAATAAGGAATTAGCAGCGAAGCCTTTGTTTATCTAAAAAATCTGAAATTTGGCTCCTAAGCTAGGGCACTGAGAGCTATTTAGGTATCACCGGATATTGGATGTACATTATAATTATAATTAACGATAATTGCATTATACACAACAATTTATAAACAATTCTTTTCGGACAGGTTAGACTGATTTTATAGAACCTTACCTGGAATAATTTTTTTCACAATTATTACACTACTCATCCATCACAATAGACTTTACTATAAACAGAACTGTTTCTATATATACATAAGTCAATAAATAATCGAGGGACGGGCACTCAAAAGTGCACATAAACGAACATAAAGACTAAAGCAACTGTACACTACAAACCTCACACAGTCAATAAATAAGTCATACCTTGCACATCCATACAAGACTAGCTTAAGGGACCTCTCAAGAACTCGATATTCCTGAGAGGTCATCTAAAATTCTGCAGCTACCCGATATAACGCACACAGACCGCAGACAAGCAATAAATTACTATCACCCAAAACATTCACTACCCAAGGGAAAGATCCCAAGACATACGCCGGGATAGAGCAGATTCCGCAAACCTTTTAAAGGCATTATATGCCGTCTCATTTTCCAGAAGCAAGGGCAGTGTCATTACTAAGGTTCACATGAAATCCAATTCCTCGCCACACGTTTGTGCGAAGATCTTCACAGAGCTCACGTTCTAAAACTACTGTGTTCAACGGTCTCCTTTTCGCCACAGCGACATCGACCATCTCTCTTCAGCCCCATTCTAAACCACTAGCCCATGCTCAATTACAACTCTCGAGACTGCATATGAAAAATATGTCGGGAGTATTCTATTGCCAGCCGTATTCTCTATCGGGAGTATTCTATGGACAACCTATAAGTTGTCCTTCCCTTCGCAGAACTCGCCCGACGGGTTTACCGTATATCTAAAAGATCCTGTTAAATTTTTGTTATTCTACTATTTCTCAGCCAAATCATATAATCATTGATAGCGTCCACATCTGGGAAAGGTACCATAGTAATGCCACCCAGGCTCACCGTTTCACCTTTTCTCAAGAAATATTTTATGGCCGATTGAATAATCTCTAGTCTAGGGGAAGACAAGCTGTCAGAACCTGCAAAGCCTCGGTTGACACTGTGCGACTAAAACTCCCCATAAGTAACAAAACAGACCTTTAGGTCGCAGAGACATGTCTCTGAAAAACCGAACACTAACTTTGTGGGCCCATAGGGAACAGCAATACAGCACCTGCGCGAGTAATATGCCTCTATACATTATTTTGACAGTCATCTTCTTAAGACCCTAGTCCTTACAAGTAACGTGTCTAAGCTGCCCTGTTCCTGGAATAATAGTAAATATTAAAATTCGGCGTTTGTTTTGTTATGGTTAAATTATTTTCAAGTAACAAATTAAACCAAATAAAACATGGTTCGATATTGATTGTGTACGAGCTAAACTTACTGTAAAGCAGAGTTTAAAGATATGTAAAATTAATAATTTCAAAGAAGAGCACAGAGCAAATTATATAAAGATAAAGAACACTTTATAAATCTTTTGAAAAGAAAGAAAAAAATGTATAAATCTGATTGTTTGTTAAAGTTGTCTGTTTGTAAAAACACCCAATTGTTCTGGCAAACATTTAATACATTTTGGTCAAGACCTAAAACAGAACAGCTCAAAACACTTGCTGTGTGGGCCCTATATTTTGCAGAACGGTACCAAACTGAACCATATGAATTCACACCTTATTTTTTCGGGCAGGCCATCCTTTTCTTGATGCAGTGAACTTACTGGTGCAATAATATCCAGTAAAAATGGAAAAACCCCTGATAATGCTAATATAAAATACGAAATGTTCAAAAACCTTCCTCAAAACTGGCTTCTGTATTTGATCCTTCTATAAAATACTAGAATGAGAAAGAAACTGTACCACATCGTTGGAGTGAAATTACTTCAAGAATGATACACAAAAAAGGCCCCAAGGGTAACCCTGATAATTATCGAGGGATAGCAATTATAAACTGTATTGTCAAAATCTTTACGCAGATTCTTTAAGAACAGATTAGAGGAATGGGTTGAAAACTTCGGTATATTGTCTGAATGTCAGTCTGGCTTCCGTAAGGGTCGTAATAATAATCTGTTTTCACTTGCTGTACCTATTGGAATTCACCTCCGCCTACCAGGAAGGAAAATATTTGAGTGCTTTGTTGACTTTCGGCAGGCTTTTGATTATCTTCAACATCTTTTAATTTGGCAGAAGTTATATGGCCTGGGAGTCTGTGCCAAACTGATTAGAATTTTAAAAGATCTCTACTCTAAAGCTTGCGTCAAGATTGTACTGCTAACGGTTGTACGACAGAAACGTGTGTGTCAAAAGGAGTATTGCAGGGTGAAACACTCAGCTCCCTTCTTTAAAATGAAATAAATGATGGAAGGAAAAAAAAATTGTTTTTATATAACTATATAAAAACTATGTATATGTATTATATCTCTGGTTGAATATATAGAACAATAATTTTTTCAATTTTTCTGGTCACACTTTATTAAGCATTTACGTATGTAAATTTAAGTTAAAATTTATTTTTTCTTTGTATAATTTCAGTGTATATGTTCAAGTAGTATATTCTCTTTCTTTTGTTTATATCTCTGTTTTTTGTTTTTTTAAGGCAAGACTTCTTTGTATAGGGGAAACCTAAAGACAAATAAATAAATAATAAATACTAAATAAAAAACGCAATAATTAGAAAGTCGAAGACTTCGCGAAAGACGTTGGAAACTTGGAGACAAGACTTTCTACAGAAAAGGAAATGGAATGGGGTAGGAACAAGAATTTTGGATCTGATACTAAAAGTTGTCAACTTATTTAATTGTTGCTTGCAATTGTCAGCTTATTTAATGTAAACAATATTTATGTTTCAACTTATTTATTGTGCAATGTAGTGTTAATTTCTAATTCAATTCAAATAGAAAAAATTAAAGATTCTAAAATAAGAGTTGACTGGATGGATTAAGTTACTAAATAAATAAAAAACTGAAAAGAAATTTCTAAGTTTGGCCGTGTATTTAATCTCCAATGACCTCAGAATTAGGTTCACAAAAATTTTAATCACATAGAATCATAGGCCAAGACATTGATAGCTCTATTTGACATCACTGGTCATTAGACAATAGGAAATTTTATAAAATTTGAAGTTTTAAATTAATGAATATAAACTTTAGAACTCTCGCCGCATAATCTAATGTCTATCACTCTAGTATTTAATGAGAGATTTTAGCTTTCAATGTGTGCATTGAGAATGGAAGTTAGGAAGCTACGGTATAGTAAAAACCAGAATCACAGCAACGGGGACAGAACAGGTCTTTGTTAGCAATGTTATATGAAACCTGAAATGATAATACGGAGTTAGCAGCGAAGCCTTTATGTTTAACAAAACAATCTGAAATTTGGCTCGTAAGCTAGGGCACTGAGAGCTATTTAGGTATCACCGGATATTGGATGTACATTATAATTATAATTAACGATAATTGCATTATACACAACAATTTATAAACAATTCTTTTCGGACAGGTTAGACTGATTTTATAGAACCTTACCTGTAATAATAGTAAATATTGTTTTTTTTTTTTCATTCCGCAAGCATTCTAACAACTTCAGTATTATATTCACAAAGTTTCTTAGCCATAAACACTGATTAACTCTATTAGATATCATAAGTCGTCAAATAAGAGTTTGAAATTTACTATATACTTCAAATTATTTTAAGTTGGTAAATGTTATAGGAAAATTTAGAAAGTGAATACTTATAATAATGGATTAAAGTTTCTGCGTGAGGTATTCTAAAACCGTAGCTATTCAACGACCTTCGTAGATATGACTGACGTGTTTCTCAATTGCTCCATGTAAGTGTTGTTCGTATTGTTACGCAGAAACGTCAAGATTCCTGAAGAACGAGCTAATCTTTACAGAAATTTACTAACTAATCAAGTTACTTAAAATAAATGCATAAAATAAAAAGAAATAGCTGTGATTAATTATTAAATGCTTATTTGCTTTGTTCATGAAAACAAAAAACTAGCCAGTCCATTTTCCCAATGAAGAACATCTTAAAATATGATTTGAAAGCAAGTTAACAGTCAAAGAATACTGTTTAAAGAGTATTTTCTTCGGAAAAAAAGAAATTCTGTTTGTGATAAAGAACCACTGCTAAAACATCTTTAGTCTTTCCATATGTTTTTTTTCGAACTTTGTGATAAATTTAGAGAAGGGAGTGGCAACAAAGCCAAACGTAAGTTGTTGGGCAAACGGATGATCTAATGTAGTTTTTCTTTTGTGTCCGTAGCACATCGACTAATATAGTTTTTTGTAAAATAGCAACATGATATATAAGTGTATGCTATGGTTTATCTGTTATTATCTATATAAGTTATGAGATTGTTTATCATGTTTTGCAAATGTTGTTAAACTGAAATTATCTACAGGGACGTAAAGATCCCAGAAGAATTATTTCCGGTAAAGTGGCAAAGCATACTAATGACCTCAGAACTTAGTTTCACACAATATAATCACATAAGGCTCATAAGCCAGGACATTGATAGCTCAAGTAGACATCATTGGTCATTACAAAATTTGGCGTTTGTTTTGTAATGGTTCAATTATTTTCTATGTATAAACTAACTGACTCGAACATTTGATGGACCGATTTAGATATAATGCGGAAGTTAGTGGCTTCGGGTACCAATCACAACTCCTAATTACAGCCGGCTTGTAGTAATTGGCAATGTCTGCATGTTGATGCAGTATTAAAATATAGTTTCAAACTTTTTTAAAGAAGAAAATCACCTGGTCTTGTCCGTAAATAATCAGTGGTCCCCTTCTTTGGATACGACGTCTATTACGCATCTTACCTTTGCCAGCCCTGAACCTCTTTGACTTGTAGACCTATAAAAATGGAAAGTGTTTTGTTTATAATGTAAAACTAAAAAAACAAACGGGCTGGTAAAATAAAAATAAAGCAATCATGACTTTTTAGGTAAAGATTAATAAAAAGAGCTCATTATTTTGTGTATAAATATCTCAACTAAAAGAAAACTATGTATGACAACATTGCCACGAATAGTATCATAACAGATGCAATTCGTAACGCCTTAAGTTGACAAATTTCTTTAGCACAACGGGGAATACCTAACATCATAATGTGTTAAGCTCTTACCAGTCCATGCGTATGTTACCAAAGATGTAACTACATACTTATCAAAATTGGTTTCGATGGACGCTCTTTCTTGCTTATAAAGCCTTACTACCTAAAATGTTATTAAAAGAATATTGCCAATATTAATGTAGGCACCTTTTGAATGTCTGTCCAAGCTTTAATGCGATGTAAAAATATTACTGCTTGTTTAGTCTTATTGTATTCTTGAATCTTGTCGGTTACAACCAGAGGTATTTCCGGCACTTCATGAACCATATGACCTATAAACATAGTGCATATAAATTATATAGTGTACTTCAATTAACGCTTCAAAATTTTAGTATTATTGATTCTATAAAAAAAATCACCTTTAGACATAACAAGTGCTGGAACCCCAGTGGCTGCAATTGCTGACACCATAGCATATCTCTTCTGATTGACATTCACTTTTCGGTGCCATCTTCTCCATGGACGAGTGGGTGCAAACATACGACCACCACGACACATATTACCGAAAGCACCCTGACCAGATCTATGGGTACCACCACCGCGTACACGTGGAATACGAGCCACGGCACGACCTGTACCCCATGATTCAGCGGATGTTTGATGGCCTAAGCAAAAAAAAAAAATTAATTCTGACAATCTTTCAATCAAACTTTGTAAAATACGTGAAAAATTGAACAAAAAAATATCTACCCGCTGCAGCGCTGACAGCATACGGCTGCCGATGATTCTTTGCAATATTCTGATGTACAAAATTTACAACATCTGGACGAATTGGCGCATTGAAAATCGCCGGTAGATTAATCAATGTACCAGTTACTTCATTTTTATCACTGTATACAGTGACTTGAGGCCGCGACGTCGGCGGAATCTGCAAGGTGCAGTTAACAAAAAAAGTACTTCAATTTAATTAAAAAAAAAAAAAAAGGTTAACTTTAAAAATACTTAATGCTAAGAATCTCTGTTTAACAAAAACATTATTTACCTGATAAAAATACTTACAAAAAATTAGGTTAAATCTAAAAGTTTTCTGAAAATTTATAAATTATATAAATAGGCCATGCAACAAGAAAAATTGTGTACTGTTCACAGTAAAACCTCGAAATTAAATATCTTACCCTTAGCAGAATATTATAATAAGGAATTAAAGATTTTTCATTAAGTAAAAATTTTCAACACAACACGTGTAAGCAATACGGTAGGTTAGGACTAAGGATATTTCATTTTTAGATACATATTATTATGGGTCAAAAATATTTTTCAAAGATATAGAAATCTATAAATTAATTGAATCAATATATTTACCATTTTTCTTCAAATATCCCGACACTATTACTAAACTACTATAGTTATAAAAATTAACCGTTCACCCACAACCATACAACTCGACAAAGACCACAGCCACAACCATTAAGATCTCAGGTAACAAGACTGATATTTGCGTCATGTAGGATTTGTTCCGTGCAATATATAAAAAGTATTTTTGGAAATAGTAAACATTTAACTCTCTTTATTACTACTTGGGCTTTGGTAAATTAATCTAGTGATTTTTTTTTAGATTAGCAGAACATTCATTACTTTTGACAAAAATGCAAATGCTTCATCAGAATATGGCGCGTAATTCAAAGTTAAGGTTATCTTTACTTTATTAACCTCATTTTTTTATTTTCCTTAACTAGTAATATCATTTGTAACGCCTGGAAACCTACGCTTAACGTAATATATATTGGTTGAATAGTGAAATAAAAAGTATTAAACTTTATCAAGATAAACTATATATGGAGAATCTTCGCTGTATATTTGAGCAAGAAACTACTAAGCTCTTAATGTTAAGTAATTCCACTGAGACATAAACCTTAAACAGACTGTATTAATAACCGTATGACTTATTGTTCCATATTTCAATATGGTTGATAATTTCAAATGTAGAATTTTATAATATAGAGGTCAGTATGAGCATCAAATCCCAGAAAATGATGACAAATTTATTTGAAGTGATAGTGGGGAAACCAGATTTATAAAATTTTAAGTAATGAAAATAAACTCCTTTTTTCCGAATAAATTAGATGCTCTAATGCCATCACAACCAGAAATGCTCCAATATTATATGAATTTTAGTGAACGAAATACTTTTTGGTGTTCGATCAGATATACATTGGAAAAAAAAAAGTTCAAGTGGTAAATACAGTTCATAGCAACTTGGATAGTTGTTAATGTGACCTATGGTACATTTCCTGGTAATTTAAATAAAATTGAAAAAAAAATCATAAACTTAAACCTGGAATCAAGATGCTTTTGACACAGTAAAATATATAAAATAAAATAATCAATATAAAAGATAAAAAAAATGGGAATTAAATAGAAATACTTTTAAAATGACTATAATATTATTGCTTCGTGTTTATTTAGTTATCTGCTAATAGAGGATCAATAAAATGAAAGCTATTGTTTTTTGCAAAAATGAAACCTTTTTTTTATCGCGCTTGGTTTAAGAGGCGTGGATTTAAGGTATTATTTTTTTTTATTTTTTACAACTGAAATTTTTATTAAAAAATATTTTAAAACAATTTATTTTTCATAGATAAGGCCTAGAATTTGATTAAAATCCAAGCGATGCAAAAATTTTGAATTAATAAGTTGAAGTGATATCACTAATTAAATGTCGAAATAAATACATACACTAGGTGTTTCATCAGTGTAAAGGTAGGTAGTCTTATACTTTTTAGGTCAGGGTTTTAATTTTATCTTCCTTCCAATTAAACACATGGTTGAAATTCAAATTAGATGTAAAAAATTGATTATAACAATTGTTCCTTAATTAAAATAAACTACTACATAAAACATCAATGAAATATTGGCATTTAATAAAGTTGAAAGTTGTTTAATTAATAATTCCCTGTTAATAAAACAGAAAAGTAAAGAAGAGAACAATCACTAAGAAAATTAAAAAAAAAAAAAACTAAGTAAAACATATAAACATTTTATTTCCATAAAATTAAAAAAATTATAATGATTTATACAACCTAATAATAAAATTATTCATCTTTACATTTATCAGAATGTTTATTTTCAGATTTCAATGTAGATTCAATTCTGTCTTCGTCTGCACAATCTTCATTTTCTTCATCGTCATCTGCCAAAGTTCTGTTTCCGTTTCTTACATCGAAACTATGTTTTGATAAATTTTCCAACCACAATAACATACTGATAATAAAGTTAAGTGTACGTTTTATTGAGAAATTAGATTTTATTTATTTAATTTCATTTTTTGCATACGTTTTACTTTCTATTACTGCTATTGCGATCTTGTCAAATTTCCTCCATGAGTCAGATCGGTCTGTATGCGTGTTTGGTCAGTATAATTAAAAAACTTGATATTTAGTTTAAGTGCTTGCATGGGACCTGACAATAAGGTTTTGATCAAAATATCGGTCAATTGGAAGATTTTACTGAAAGGATTTTCCAGTTTTTTGCAATTTTCTCTAAAAATGGCTCCAACGATTTACATTAAACTTAGAATATTAACTATACATATAAAGAGCACCAACTTTTATTTGTAACATTTTTCCAGGAAAATTCATTTAGAGGAGTTTGATGGAGGGATCCTATGTTTTGTCTTGCATAGTTAGTTTGTGAAGTGTAGCAGATGGAAATGAGTGTACATGATAGTGAGCCTATGTTTTCTTCTAAAGTGTTATTCCAGTTTATTATATCATTCTATCGTCTACATAATATTAATTACAATGAAATGTGATGCCAAAATTCCGAGTCTGAAGAAAATTGATTCACCAGAAGTGCAATTTACTGAACAGTTTTTTTTTTTTCTGAGATATTCTCTGTAATAAAAACGTATAATAAAAACAGGTTTCATTAAACTTAGTGTCCTAACTATACATTCAGAGAACTATCAATTTTATTTGAAACTTATTCAAAGACATTTCATTTAAGGGGCTTTTGAGGGAAGGGGAGTTAAGCTTTCCTCAAAAAAGTGGTTTTATAAGGATTCGATTCTCCCATTCATGTAGATTAAAGGCAACTAAACATCTACGAAGAGTTATTCACCTAGCCACAAAAAAATTGGACAGAGTTTTTTCATTAATAAATAATTTATATTGCAAGAATCTATTTTTAATACAATTCGCTAGCTAAATAATATATTGCAGAGTAATTTGTTTACATTAACTCTTGATTTGGATTGATGTAAAAAATGAAAAAACGAAACAAATGAAAAAAATCGAAAAATTGAAAATCTTATTACAACATCTGGATTATATCCAGCATTGCGGATGCATCCACTTATTCTTATTATAACATTTTGATAACTTTTTTAATACTCATCTCGTATTTGGTATAGCTTCCTCGATCAATACTAAGTCCGAAGGGCCCTGATATGGCGAGGCATCGATATAATCAGACTTTGAATGGTCTCTTGTCGGACTCCCATTCTTCTTGTACAGCAATGCAGAGTAGTTGGAGACTGATCACCAGCTCTAACACGCCTCTTGAGTATGTCCCATAGATTCATAGGATTCATGTCCGGTGAACGTGCAGGCCAATCGATCACATTTATAGAGACTTCCTCCAAAAAGCAGGCGACAATTCTAGCTGTGATGGTCTGGCGTTATCATGAATTAGCATAAAAGAGCAAACGGTTTGACTGCCTCTAGAAGAACTTCTTCAATATACCTAGCAGTAGTCATTGCGCCATTTTCTATAACAATTAACTCGGTGCGGGCCTCCAAACTTGTCCCTCCCCACATCATAAATGTCCTTGAAAATAAGCACTTAGGCGAGTAGTACATTGAATGAAGCGCTCCTCCTGCCTTCTCCAAACACGAATTTCAAGAATATATACCAAACTGCGATTCTTTTGTGAAGAGAACAGCTCTCCATTGCTCTACAGTCCAATGGCGATGCCGATTGGTAAAAGTCAAACTGCTTACACAATGATTCCTGGTTAATACTGGCTCTGATGCTGGTCTCCTAGCCATCAGACCTACTACTCGCAAGTTTCAGAGCATACGTGACTTCCCGAACTTGTAATAAGTAATCCCGGAGCTCTGTAGCTGTAAGAAACCAATTGCGTAGAACTGAGAGTTAATACAATAATAATACAAGAAATCGATCGTCCCGATCTGTTGAGACTCTTCCAGTCTCCGACCGTATTCCCCAGGTTCCCTAAATTGTACAATTGCTCGATGAACCATAGAACATGACAGATCTAAATGTGCTGCCTCATACTGTAAGCTATGGCAAGAGCGATAGCTCTGACGGCAACCTCAAAAGAAATGGTCATTTTTCTGTAAATAAAGTTAAGCAAATAAAGTATTTTAACGATAAAATTAAAAATAATGTGCAATTAAAAAAATAATTCATTACGATGTCTGTCCCTGACCCGAAAGCCACACTGAATGTGCTGCTTTCAAAGCTTTTACTGTTTTTAATTTTTATTCTCAAGAAAGTTAGGAGTTTTTGTGATTAAAGTACGTATTGTAAATGACATTTATATTAGTTATAAAAATAATTATACTCTAGTACAAAGTGCAGAG
This sequence comes from Triatoma infestans, assembly GCA_011037195.1. Taxonomy (NCBI): domain Eukaryota; kingdom Metazoa; phylum Arthropoda; class Insecta; order Hemiptera; family Reduviidae; genus Triatoma; species Triatoma infestans. The sequence continues at coordinate 21,531 of JAAEAF010000015.1, forward strand.
TTGCAGTGTTTTTATTAGCAAAATATATATGTGTCCCTTTTTTTGTGGCTGAGCCTATGTTTGAAGAAAATCAGTCAACTATAACTTTATACATTACTCACACTAGTTTTTTGTTTCACATTTTTTCAAGATTATATGGTAACGTTTTATACGGTTTCTATGTACATTGAAGAAAGTGCACAGCAAGTTTTAGCATATCTATTGATAAAATCAAGCTCACTATCATGTACACTCTTTCCATCTGCTACACTTCACAAACTAACTATACAAGACAAAGCATAGATAAACAAGCGCACCTCAAGAGATCATGTTTTACGGTGATCTAATTAGATATTAGTTAAAACGATCTTTACATTACGTCTTATCAGAAACATAGGTAGACGTGCAGTGACACCGTTATCGGCAGACGCCGGCCGATTGGATTTCCAGCACGGCTTGGACTCAGTGTTTCCGATTTCTTTTATACTTTTCGACATTTTATAGTTTATTGTTTAGCCTAGACGTTCCACTACTCCTATACTTAGAGCCAATCCTGCGTTGAGGTTATTTAAAAGTGGAAGATTCATGAATATGAATATTTTTATTTTATTTATTCGTTTGCTTGTATTCTTTTTGAAGATATCCAATTATATAAGGATATTTTTGTAGTAAATATGAGGCGATATTAGTCTCCTGATGCCCTGACATCCTCAGGAGACTAATATCGCTTCAAATTTACAACAATCACATCCTCACTTTTAATAAACTTAATTTTTCTACAGCCTATCTTGATATCTATGAGAATTGTCTAGTGATCGAGCGAAAACAAAAATTGTACTATTATTATCTGAAATCGGTTGCAATCGGCAATTGTGACAAAGTTTAAGTTAGCGATTAAAGTCTCAAATACATAAACATACATTCATTGTTGAATATGTGAATGGATCCGCAATGCTGGATAACATCTGGTATTTTATCCTTCGTAGCATGCATATTTCTTTATTAATCTAATCCAGAACCAATCCAGCCCGGAAGATCCAATTTCTCTTCACCCCATGCTTTGGGATATCGTCGGATGTCAATCCTCGCATAATCGCTATGATTAAACCAACCATTTTGCGTATATGATGTAACAAAAAAAAAAAATCTGCATGCTACAACGGATAAAATAACAGACAAATTCATTCGTTACGATTATCTCTTAGAAAAGGTAGGTAGCATTTTTCAATCAAATTAAACATTCAAACCATAAATGAAAGGATACGATTTTTCTTCTTTCTCTGTTTTCACAATATTTGACAAAATATATTTTGTTTTGAATTCTTCCAGCTGATCGTTAACAGCAGACCATTCGATTGGATCATGGATACCATCATTACTGTATCTCTCATTGTAACGATCATAATGAACCTTAAAAAAAAAAAATGCAATGTTTAAATAAATTTTCTAAGTAGAAAAAAGCAAAGCATTTGGAATAATCTAGTGACCTCTTCAAGAACCAATCCAGCCCCAGGTGCTATAGGAAGATCCAATTTCTCTTCACCCCATGCTTTAGTGATAGTCTCGACGGATGTCAATCCTCGCATAATCGCTATGATTAAGCCAACCATTTTGCGTATCTGATGTAACATAAAACTCTGGCCTAACAATAAGAATTTCACATACTTTTTTTATTACAATATTTACTCTTTATGAATTTCTATTAATCCATATTATGTATAAGAGGTAAATTATGGTAAAAAGCATGGTTACCTTTTACTTTTAAAACTACAAATTCCATACCATCCGTTAATATAGGACGTTCACAAATAAAACTAATAATGTACCTTTGTGCGCTAGGATCCAAGGCTTTCCTGAAAAAAATTCACACTAACTTAAAGTGACGTTCAACAACTCCATTTTAAAACATAATCTTCAACTTGCATTCTTCTAATAACCACACTCCAAATAATAATAATTAACAAAAAGAAAACGTCCCCGGTAGAACACTTACTTTCTTGATGTGAAATTATGATAATTATGAGTGCCAACAAATGTTTGCAGTAATTCATTAGTTTTCTCGAAAATTTCATCCGTTATTCGATAATTTTCTTCTGGTAATTGCTCTTTCGGTGCGAGTGCAAACGAAGGCATCATATATGAATAGGTTCTGGCATCGCAATGACCTTTACAATTGAATCCTTTAGTTGCACGTTTCACGGCTACCATACGAATTTGCTCCGGCAGATGGGAATTGATGGTTTCCAAAGAAATTTCCAGTGCTACTCAAAGTAATAAACTTAACTTTAAGACAGTTTGAAAAAAAAGTAAATAGGTATGTAAAAATTTTAAAATGAATATTATTTAAACAAAAATACCATACGTAATTTGAGAGATAGTATCTGTCTCACAGCGGATACGCCTTTATCCGTTCTTGCTGCACGTTGAAATTCTATAATCTTAGGTTGATTATATGCCTCTTCAGTGATTACATCTGCTTTCTGCATAGCAGTCAATAAATCTTCTTCTATAGTCTTTCGGCCTGGATTTCTAAATCCATTTTCAAAATATAGTAGCGCAAAGAATTACATCATTAAAAAATATTCCAACAATTCAATTGGGTCACCCACCTTTGAAGGCCTAAATATCCAGTTCCTGAATAACATATCAGTGCAGCATATTTTCTTCTTTTTATCCTTTGGAAATCGGTACGAATTCGTTTTTCTTCAACCTCAGATCCATTTTCGGATATTCTCTTCAAGGGATTTTCCGCCGGCATTGTTTCCGATGTACAATTACTCATAGTTCGTAAAAATGTGTTTAAACTTCCTGCAGTAATGTTATCCAAAATGTGAGTAAACTGAAAACATTTCTATTTATTCCTTGACAATTTAAAAATACACTTACTTCTTCCTAATTTTGGTATAACTGAAACCATTTGCTTTCTTTAAAATTTCAGTTTCAACGGTACTTATATACTTTGCTGCTCGATTTCAACCATCATTTATAACCTAAGATTTTGAAACCTACTTTAAAGTTCAGTATGAAGACACTGCATTCTATAAGATATTCCACTAAAATAAAAGCTTAAAATGAGGGTGCAATTTGAAAAAATATTTTTGGCTTAATCACGTAATCATATTTGAAGTAGTGAATTGAAATTTATTGCTCGTTGCAAGTAGGTGAATTTTTTTAAAGTTTTAGTTCAAGAGTATGCCACTTTCAATAATTCTTTTACAATGGTTTTTCTTAAATAAATTTTCATAAGAATCTTAAATCATTTCATAAGAATTTTTATAAATCTTAAATAAAATTGCAATCATGGAATCTTAAGATTATGTTGTTTAAAACTATCAACCAATTACCCCTTGATAATATTGGGTAAAGGTGGGAAAAACCTATACCATACCTAACCAACCATATCCCTTCTTTTTGGAATCATCTGTATATTAAGTGAAGTTTTTGTTATGACATTTTAGGTTCCCCTCCTTTCAGTTTGTAAACATGGCGCCCTGAAGTGTTGTGTATTCCTTATTTTGAGAAAACTCACTGATTTGTGACTAGGAACATAATCCCGGCTCTCCATACATTTAAAAAGGTAAATTGAATATTAGTTTACTGAAAAAAAAAATTATAATAAAAATGTGCATATAGTCCATTTTATTTTATAATTCAGATACCTATATTTTCAACTTTTTTAAAAACTTGAAAATGTTTCATCATCACCTGATTACCAATTTTATTACGGATTTCTAACTAGTGACAGAAAATAGTAATGAAAGAAATTATCATTATTTTATGATATTGATAGGATTTTTTTTTATTTCCTGAGATATGTAAGTTTCATTACATTTATTTGTCAACAAAATATTGCTATCATAGGGAAGTGTTTAAAAGGTCAGATATTTCAATAGATCGGAAATTACATAAATTTATTATCAATTACTACCCCTTATCGTATCACTAAATATTTCATAATATTACAATATCCATATATAATAAAGTTTGCACGTTTCTATGGAATACTACTTTATTTTACATAAGTGTTAAAAAATAAATTATTTATGAATATTATAGTCCATTAATTTAAATTGTATTTATAGATTTTAAGGTTTCTTGAAATTACTATATGAATATTTAAATTCAGTTTTTCTTTTTGGAGATTTACGTATTTTTCATTACATTTCACTTAAACCTAAGTTCGACCAAAAAATTATACATAAATAATAACTTTGCTGATATTTTCTCAAAAAATTTGGAATTAAATTGAAAAAGTACCTATGTATTAAATCGGGCGGGAAATCCATTCCACTGCCGTATTTCTAGAGGTCATAAAAATTGCAGCAGTATTGGCAATATTAAGTATTTCCGATGAAAGAATTACTTCATTTTTAGTTCTTTAAGTAATTTTGTATCAATACAATATATTTATCTGCTTTAAATGATAAATTAAGTACTTAATACGTTTAGCACTTGTATTGATTTAGGAAAACTTTAAACATAAAAATAAAATCTTCAATCATCATTCTTTGAATTATAAGGCTTCAAATAAAATAACTCAAATTTGTCTTTGTACATAATAGCATTTTATAAACTTAGATAATATAATCCTGTGCCAGTAGTTAAAAATTCTATTGGCGTACATAACGGGAACTCTGCCAATTTTTGGCATGTTTGGAAAATATAATGCAGTTTTTTAAAAAATGTCATGCAAAATAATTTTTTTAACTGTTTTCTCATGAGAAATATTTTTTTTATTCATATTGAGATTTATAATTTATATTTTTAATAAATATACTTCTTTTTTTTGGAATTATTGATTACAGTCACATATTTCGTGATTAAGATAAGTGGCTACGTGATGTACAGCAAGTAGAAATTTTTTTTTTTTTTTTTAGTGGTGAAGATTTGATAATTTACCAGACATTTATTGGTCTGATTAATTATTTAAACAAAAATATACTTGCTGAATCTATGTGATAAAATCGGACCAATTTCATATCGAAAAGACAACGCAAATGAAAATGAAACGTTGACTCTGTATTTGCAAAAAATAATTTTATTTATTTTCACTGATTAAAATAGATAGTCAAACCTTTTATTCTTTGTAGTTTTTTTATTTTGAAATTAAACCAAAATAGCTTATAATAATCATTGTCTAGCCACACATTGATCGATATCCACACCTCTTGGAATGAACTTACTGTCTAGGTTCCACTATTCGGGAAAATAGACTTAGTCACTTCTTCAAGGAACCTTCTGCGGCTCTGTTGGTATTCCAGTCTACTTCTATGGAACAATGATATCCAAAAGAATCACAACCTTTCTTTTGTTCGGGAATTATAGAATGGCCTTGAGAGGTCTATTGTGTCCCCCTTCGCCAGAGTAAGGATACTTTCAGCAAACACCCCTCTAAGAAATAATTGAAATTGAAATAGACCTATAGTCTATTTCTTTAAAATATTTCCTGATATGGTAATGTTTTAGGGAGGGTATCTCCTCCTCTAACACCTTTAATGGGTGATAGCGTCGCAGTCCGTCAGGAGTACTGGTTGCAGTTCCCGAATCTGTAGGCTCCATCGCGTGCTTCAGATGCCGCCGGAGTGTATAATGTATCATGGAAAAACCAGGTAAGCATTTTCTGGCCCACCTGTCTAGAAGACTCTCAGACTGCCTCGTTCTTCAACATACCCAAAATCTAATCCACTACACTTTTCCGAGCTTCATAATCTTAAGGTTTTATGTAGATATACAGGATAACACATTGGACCACATTCATATATGTAGATATATTAGGCCGAATAGATTGTGGCATTGCTTTACTATCTAATCCATCACGGCATTTCTATGCTGTTGTAAATGTCTTAAGAAGAACCTGCAAGGATGTCGTAACAAAAAATTTCAGAATACGTATTATAGGTACTGTATTCATATAAGATTGTTTGTTGTAGTTTTAAGTTAACCAACTTTTATTTATTTATGTATTAATATCTTGAAGGCATTGGTTAAAAACATAATCGTTTACCATCATAGTCCATCTTCTCACACTTCTTTTTACTTTCTCTTATTCCTTGTAAGAGGAAGTATTGTTCATGTCAAATTTTCGAAACCGGAAATACGTGTTTTATATTTCCTTTTTTTGAGGTCCCCTCAGTCTGCAGAGGTGGTACTTAGAAAAAGGTGCGTGTGTATGAGAACAGCATAGCTCAAAAACGAAACATTGCAGAAAGTTCAAACTTGATATTCCGTAAAGATATCACCATGGGATTCGAAAGTCAAAATTTCTCAACCGGAAGTACTCATTTAACTGAATGGACTTTTCACTTTTTTTTTGGCAATTTTCTCGAAAATGGCTCCAATGATTTTTTTTTAAACTTGGTCAACTACACTATTCAGAGCTACTACATTTATTTGAAACATTTCTCTGGGAAAATTCATGTAAGGCGGTTTTAAAGGATGAAATGGGTTATGTTTCCCTCTAAAGTCTAATTTAATTTATTATGCGATTCCTTCATCTAAATAATATTAATCAGAATTATATATGTTGCCAAAATACTGAGTTTGAAAAAGTCGTATGACCGGAAGTGCTATTTATTGAAGAGTTTTTTTTAGTTTTCAGCGATTTTCTCCATAAAAACACCTTTGTTATATACTATAAATACTGAGACCTATCCCTTTTGTTTGACATTTTTTTCGAGAACGTTCATTTAAGGGGTTTCGGGTGAAGGACAGAATTAAATTTTTCTCAAAAAAATGGTTATATTACTTTTAGATTCTCCTATCGACCAAAATTGTAGACAACCAAACATCTAGACTGAATAAGTGTTTGAACAAAATTTGTATTTATAACTGTGTAACTTGCAGTAAGAGAAAGTCGTGAGGGGTTTCACACCACATTTTTTCATTGAAATGCTTTAAGAATTTTGTAACGATTTAAGTAGATCCACTTCACATTTTGGATGATGACATTTTAGTTGTTGTATTTATTCGTCCTTGGGGAGAAGTTAGAATTTGCGCTGTTCTAAACCTCTCGGGACCCATCGTAGCCATCCCCAAAGAATAACAACAGTTCGGGTTTAAATTGAAAATCCAGCCCCGTACCCGGAACCACTTATATAGCTCAATAGTCCGAACAAAAGTATTTGAAACTTTAAGAGGAAACAGTCGTAACACCCCTCCATAGACTCTTGACGAAAAGTCTGAACTTAATCATCAGGGTTTCCGTGACAATCTGCTTCTTTTTGTGGTCATCGACCGCTTTCGGGCGTTAGCCCATTATCAGTATGTTTTTATCAAAACAGTCTGATAACAATAGACTTGCACAGAGCAAATTCAGTTAATACACCAAGTCTATGTTATAACACTGTTTTGACAAAAACATCCTGATGATAAGCGAACGCCCGAAAGCGGTCGATGATAAAACGAAGCAGCCTATCACGGAAAATATCCCTGATGCTTCATCTCTGCGGAACCAACCACATCATCCTGAACCTAATCTCAAACCTAAATAATTTGCCATAGTAGGAGCTTGTATTTTGTATCTGGTGGGTTGCCCAGTTTGAGACCTGCACATAGTTGCAAAATTTATATTTTTGAATATTTGGATGGGTAACAAATGCTGGATAATATTTGGTATTTTATCCGTGGTAGCACGTATATTTCTGATATTCCTGACTGGTTTCGGATTTTTATCCATCGTCAGAGTAAAGTTATTTAGTTCGTGTAGAGAGCTTACTTCAACTTAATGTTGTACACATTACTGACTTGTTGATTGTACGTCTTGCAACCAGCATACAATCTACAAGTCAACAAGTGCAGTGTGTAACAGTAACAATTGGTTAAAGTAAACTTGATATTTTTGAACTTTAGACTTGAAAACTTGATGATAACTTTGATGTATGAAAACCCGAAATCAGTAAGGAATATCAGAAATATGCATTTTATGACGCATAAAATACCAGAAATGTATATTTGTTGGAAAAATACGAAAAATACAAAAAGTAAAGTATGTGTCTTTCCCCCCAATCACGACATCACTAAAGCCTGCCTGAAAAAAATAGGCATTACATTGTTAAACTAAATTACATAAACTTCACAAAAAAAGAATTGGCACATGCCCTATTACAAAGAGACATTTCCTTAACCATAAATGTTCTGTAAGGGATCCAAATTAAGTGCCGTGAAAGACAAAAGCAGCATGTCATTTAGCAGGTGTTTTTTTTTTTAGCACTGTTTGGACATAACAGAGTAAGCTGCTAAGCTCATCAATAAGGAAAAACTGGGCTTTCCATATTTGAAAGCATGGTCCGGTGACACGCCGATAGAAGGCCTCGGAAACCATTGAAAGGGAGAAGAGGTCGTATTTCAGACAATCAATCTACCTCCTCATGTCCTGTGGTTCTCATAGAGGAAGATGCTCCCTTCCAGTCTTCTAGTACATTCTAGCATTTGTTACACCTTATTACCCACATCATAAACTTAAAAGTTTTGTATTTTTGCCGGTCACCTTACTACAAAGGGACCACCACTTCCCAAATGGTAATCCAGATAAGCCGAAATTTAAAACCAGTAAACACAAAATACTAAATTTATAATATTGTTGTGGTGGTTTGTTCCGCAGAGCTGGAAAGCATCAGAGACATTTTCCGTGGTAGCCTGCTTCATTTTGTGGTCATCGACCGGTTTCGGGCGTACGCCCATCTTCAGGATGCGTTTTTCACACTGTCTGAAAAACGCATCCTGAAAATGGGCGAACGCCCGAAACCGGTCGATGACCACAAAATGAAGCAGGCTACCACGGAAAAGTCTCTGATTATAATGTTGCTTTAAAATTTTTTTTTCGTGCTAACAATCCTCTAATAATATCTTAAGATTTATTTTTAACTCATATTTTTAGATGTACTTTATTTTAAACTAAATAAATAAATAAAATGAATCCTTTTGATATATTCGAATAATATATTCATAGATTTATATATTCTGATAATATATTCATAGAGTTTGAAAGGTAAATGCCACCTCTTAAGAAATTTTGAAGGTCATTAAAAAGAACTACATTCTTTTTATTTTGATATTTGTTTTATTTTTATCATTCAGCTGGTTATGTTGTAAGAAGTAAAAACTCTGGCAGTAGTTGATGCTGAGTTGGAATAAGACCCAGTCACTTGTAAAACTGTAAACACGCTGGTTGTTTGTATTTGTACAATTTTTTTTTTTTACTTTCACTTCACAAACAGCTGATCATATACGTACGTTCGTATTCAGTTCGTTGTAACTTGTAACACATTTCTAACTGTACTATATTACCTCAGCTGTTTACCAATATCCCCACTTAACTTTTTTTGTTTTGCTTTATATGAACGTAACACATCAATTAAGTGTAAGTGTAAATATTTTCTTAGTTTAACTGAACTGTTTATCAACTATACTTCAATTTTTCTTTTATTTTTTGATTTTTTCCAATCTATTTTCAGCAATGGAATCATTATTGGGACTGTTTGATCCAAATGATAATTGTCCCAGTGAAGGGCAGCTTCCGCCGGAACCACAGCTTGGAAATATTGAATATAAATTAAAATTGCTTAATCCTTCAAGAACAAGATTCCAACATCTAGTTACGCAGGTAAGTTTAAAAATTCGATATACATATTATAAGGCCCTCCTGAGTCCGCAAGCTTTTTTTATTTCTTTTTAGAACTCGGTCGTCAAAAGGGAAAATCGCAGAAAGTTTAAATTGTACTTGTCGCTTTTCCGTACTCGTTGTACTTGTACTTGTTTCTTGTCGCTTAAACCGAGAAATCAAGAAATGTAGTTCGATTCGCCAACCACGTTTCCCCTGTATTTGAAGCTTCGATGGAAATACTTCAAGGATATAGTTTAAGTCCCCTTCAGTTTGTATTAGTCCTGGACGCAGGCATCATAAAAGCAAAAGAAAGAATGAAGACATAACACTTCGGACATTTAAACGTAAAAGAAGTCAATATACCAATCTTTGCATTTGCCGACGATGTGGTTATACTGTCTAATCTAATAACGATCAGGACATTCAGACGAATATTGAATAAGAGTAATTGAAGGTGATAAGTATGAGTTTTAAACCCGCTAAAACGAAAGTTATGAGGACGGGAAGGTCAGCGAGGGTCATTAGATTAAATGGAGAGATTGTAGAAAGAGTTCAGTCCTTCAAATACTTGGCGCATACCTGCAAGAAAACGGATCTATCGATCAGAAAATTACCGAAAGAATAGCAGCTATAAGCAGGATGTTTGAGGCTATAAGAAGAGGATTCTTAAATCACCGCGAAGTGAGCGAACCAAAAGTGGCTGAATACGGGTCGTCGTTTATGCCAATCCTCACATATTCCAGCGAAACTTTGATCTTAACCACCAAACATCTGTCCAAAATCCAAGCCTCCGAAATGAGATAATAAGAAAAGTGAAAGGGTCAGAGTACGGAACACAGCAATCAGGGCTACCTCGTAACTAGGTCAACCGTAGAAAAGATTGGGGAAAGCAAGCTAAGGTGGGCTGGGACACCAGCTATGCATGGATCCTAGTCGAATCCATGTTGAGCTCACATACAAGTCAAAAGTAGGGGCAAACGAAGAAGAGGAATATAGGAGGAGTTTCAAAGAAACTCGCTGATGTCTTTGACAAGAAAATCCAGAAAATCGTTCGGTAAAGTCACACTCCCGGCCAACCAATTTTCTTAAACTTGGTATGTAGCCAAACTTCCAAGTTTGAAGAAAATTGTATATATATTTGTGTGTGTGTGAAAGTAAAACTACACTCTAAGGCTAAATTGATCAGTCGACAGTGTATTACAGAAAGTAACTACAAAAAGATTTTTTTCTAACCCGGTTTTTACTCTTCTCAAAAAAAGGTCCGATTTTCTTCAGTTTTCATAAGCAGTACAAATGAAGGTTTTCTGTATTTATAAGGAGGAGCTAAAGATTTTAAGATCTTGAGAGTTGATCAGTGCAAAGACAAAAACGCGTTCTGTCAATAAACAGAAAAAACGATCATTGTACTCAACATTGCGATCAAACAGAATAAACAGAATAAAAATGCATTATTGAATCTATTAATATCAATAAACACGTATAATAATAATTATTATTACTAATAAAATTCAACGTTCAATTTAACTATTGTTTGTTTACACTACAAACGCCAGTATAATTTTTACTCCTAGTTTCATTTTTTTAAATTCTTTTGTCCCATACAATGATAAAACCCTCCAGAATTCTTAAAAAGAAAGATAATAGATAAAAGATAGATAGATAGATAGCAAACAGATAGATGAAAGATACATAAAAGAAAGATAATAATATCTGGATTTTTTACGCTGAAAAGACTAGGCTTTCCGTTTTAATAACTTGTACGATTCCAATATGTGTATAATTCAGTCAAAATATGCTATTTTAAAGATAATTTGTTAGCTGGAACAGGGCCCGCTCCAGGGGCGGGCAACCCGGACATTTGTCCGGGGCGCCATTTTGGCTGTAAGTGTTAGAAAAATATTGATGTTAAATAACCATTTAATAGAAAATTTCACATATCGATTTTTTTCCTTTGCTAAAAATGTACAGTGCTTAGCTTATTTATATTATTTATGTCTAAAAGCTAAAAATATTTACACTATTATTGGAAATTAACGCAGAATTTGTAAAGGATGATGCTTGAACTTGTTTGAACATGCATATACTTCTCTGAACGGAATAGCATTAGCACGCTGCTTCAGCTTTTGTTTGAACGTGCATAGACTTGCTTAAATATATATATATATACTTGCTTAAATATATATATACCGGGTGTAACAGCAACCTCTGGCAATACTTCAGGATATGGTTTTTCACTTTATTTGGAACAAAAAATTTCTAATAAACCATGGTCCGATTCGTTCGCTTTCAAAAGTTATTCTTCATTTTGTAAAATTTTCAATTTTCCTACTTTTTCTCATAAAATTGATTCTATCTCAAAAAGTTTGTAACATAAATCATATTCAATTACAGTTTTGGAAAGAACATTGAATTTCCTATAAGAATAAGAAATTTTATTTTAATTGAATTAATTATAAGGTTTTCCAGAGACTATAAACTCAACTCTGCAGCGCTTCGATTGTTAAAAACAACTTTTCAATAGTATTTTCTTATAAATATCTTTAAGCTAGCGTATGGTCCGACAACAGAAAAAGTATCTACATTTCAACAGCTTTCCAACGATAATAATATCAGAGGGTTTCTTTCTTGTTTTGTTAAAGAAAATGCGAAATAAATTAAAAAACAACAAAATGAAAATTGAGAGCTGTTACAAAAATATCCTAAGATTAATTAATAATCCTGGCCTAACAGGTAACCATACAAGCAACGTATCAAAGACTAGGGGAAACCGGTTCTGTGAGAATAAACTACCAGGAAACTGTGATCGTTCTGACGAAAATTCATGTCAACGCATCTTAAATGTGTCTGACTACCCTTAGCACACACAGAGTGGCATTGTCGCTAGGTTTGTCACATCAGACGGTGCACAGGTATCTTCGACGGGATGGTCAAAGTTTCAAACGGAGCGATCAAAGTTTCCTCGGTAGTTAATTCTCACAGAAGCGGTTTCCCCTAGTCTTTCATACGCTGCTTGTATGGTTTCCTGTTAGGCCAACAGCGAGCATACTCAGGTGCAGCTTTGGACGCGCTGCCATTACAAAACCCATAAATAAAAACCAAATCTCGGTATTCTATGTCAGAGAACTGTGGCATTTTGAATTGACCAGCTAAATCAGGACTAAATGTTTCGGCTTATTTGAATTAGAAGGATTTCTATCGTGAGATTACAATTTCAAAGTTCATTCCAGGATTATTAATTAATCTTAGGATATTTTTGTAACAGTTCTCAATTTTCATTTTGTTGTTTTTTAATTGATTTCGCATTTTCTTTAACAAAACTAGAAAGAACTCCATGATATTTATTATCGTTGGAAAGCTGTTGAAATGTAGATATTTTTTCTGTAACCGGACCATACGCTAGCTTAAAGAAATTTATAAGAAAAAACTATTGAAAGTTGTTTTTAACAGTCGAAGCGCTATAGAGTTGAGTTTAAAGTCTCTGAAAAACCTTATAATTAATTCAATTAAAATAATACTTATGTTTCTTATAGGAAATTTAATGCTCTTTCCAAAGATGTAATTGAATATGATTTATGTTACAAACATTTTGAGATAGAATCAGTTTTATGAGAAAAAGTAGGAAAATTGAAAATTTTACAAAATGAAGAATAACTTTTGAAGGCGAACGAATCGGACCATGGTTTATTACAAATTTTTTGTTCCAAATAAACTGAAAAACCATATCCCGTAGTATTGCCAGAGGTTGCTGTTACACCCTATATATATATATTCTTAAGGGGCGGCAATTTTGCTTTTTGTCCGGGCGGCGTAACCGCTAGAGCGGGCGCTGGCTGGAAGTTGAGAATGAGCAGTATATTAAAGAGAAATGTCATGTGAATTACATGTTTAGATTATTTATTTACCGTTACATGCCAGTCGCTTTTAAGCTTAATCATTTAAAATCGATTATTCACAATTATTTTATTTTATCTTTTTTAAACCAGGCACTTATTGTTTTGGAAATAACAAGAGTAACCTCTGTACTTTACACTTAATAAATGTTAATGATCTATGGTAAATAGTAATTAATAATAATCATAATAAAGTAAGCCATACATTTATTTCTTGTCAAAGAGAAAGTTTAATCTGATATTTTATCCGCCGTAGCATGCATATTCCATATGTTATTTGCTGCGGGATAACCTCCCGCACATATATACAACCAACAAACCAACAAGTATTTACGGTGATTTGAACTGTTTGCACGGACTTGGTGAATTTGCTCTGATGGATGAAAATCCGAAACCGTGAGGTACAAATGGAATTTAAATGCTACGACGGATAAAATATCAGATGTTATCCAGCAATGCGGACTCATCCACATATTTAAGAAAGTTTAATGTAAAAAAATATATATATAAAATAAGCATTTGTGTTTCATCTAAAAGAAAAATTAAATTAAAGTTTTATTGCATTATGAATGAAAATATAAGCAAGGGAAAAAATTGAATAGTACTATTTCACTTTTGATGATTGGGTTTTGAATTTGGTAAATTATCGTTGTTTTTCTACTTACTATTATTGCTATAATATGAAGAATTGTTATTGTCTCAAATTTTCGATATCGAGTTTTCATCGGATATTCACGTTTTGAGGTCCCCTGAGTCAGAAAAAATGGTTTTTAGAAATTGGCTTCTATGTATGTGTAAGTGTAGTAACTAAAAAATGGAAAATAGCAAAAAGTTCAACATGATATTTAGTTAGGTGCTAGCATAAGACTCGATAATAAGGTTTTGATCAAAATCGGTCTACCGGAAGTAACACTTCACTGAATGGATTTTCCTATTGTTTAGATTTTCTTGAAAACGGGTCGAACGATTTTTTTAAAACTTGCAATATTAACTAGAAAAAATAAAGAGCTACAACTTTTATTTGAAACCTTTTGCCGGAAAAATTCATTTAATCTAGGGGTTTTGGGGGTGGGGAGGGGACTGTTTTCCTCTAAAGTGTTATTTTAGTTTATTATAGGATTCTATCATCTATATAATCAGAATCAAATATGTTGTCAAAACTTCGAGTTTGAAGAAAATTGGTTGGGCTGGTTGATTTACTGACCGACGTTACTGATTGATTTTCAATTTTTTTTTTTTTTAGATTTTCTCGAAAACGGCTCTAACGATTGTTTCGAATTAGGGATATTAACTACACAAAGAGCTATAATTTTTATCTGAAATATTAATCCGGGAAAATTCATTCAAGGGGGGGTGTTTTGGGGTGACGTGGTGGGACTAAGCTTTCCTGTAAAGTAATTTATTATACGATGCTGCCATTCATAAATTATTAATTAGAATTAAATATGTTGCGAAAATTCCGAGTTCGAAGAAAATCGGTTGACCATGAGACTTTACTGAACATAAAAACATTTGTATTCTCCAAGAAAACACCGTCGTGTTTCTTTAAACTAAACATCTAGTAAGAATTGTAAGTGTGAAGAAAATTTGCTATTTTTGTAAATTTCAGTAAGAGAAAGTTGTGTAAGTGTTTCACTCCAGATTTTCTCATGATCGAAATTTGTCGATATTGTTTCCTGAGTTAAGTAACAGTTATAAAGGAAACAATCTTACAAAAATTACAATCCAAACAAACTGAATTAGCAAACAATATTCCGTAATCTTTGTTATATTAGTTTATTTAATTTCTATTTGAATTTATTTTTCTTGCAGCTAAAATGGAGATTACGGGAAGGTGGGGGAGAAGCTATTTATGAAATTGGAGTCGAAGATTCAGGACTTCTTGCAGGTTCTCTTAATTATCCATTTAAACAAAGAAAAAAACATATATTAATGATCAGATTCGCCTGGAATCTGATTATTGATAATAATAATTCCAAATTTATTCCATAGTTTACTTATATCACAAAATAAATCCATTTTCCAAATCGTTTTGATAATAAACATAAATTAGTAATTTAAACTGAACACTTATACTATAAAAGGAAATAAATTTCTGTACCCTTTGATCATGTCTACTAGACCTATTTAAAATTTATTACTTTAAGATTGCCCTAATTAAGCATTTTTTTTTTTTGGTTGCAACAAATAGGACTTCCATCGTATGAAATGGATGCCAGTCTGAAAACTTTATCACTTATGGCTGCTGAATTAGGTGCAACGACAACTGTTCTACGCGAAAGACAGGTATCTAGAGGGAGAAAAGTTACTGAAGTACTTGTGCGGAAGGTGAGCAATAAACAAATTATTTTAAACCAATTTGTATAGCCTAGACATGTTAAGCACAAAGAAGTTTTATTAATTTAGTTATTTGTACATAATGTTATAATAATTAATTAAAAAAAAAGTAATTTAAAGTAAATTTATAACTTAACTAAATAAGTAATACTTTTGGTCTGAAAATATATAAAGATTGAGGTTACCTAGTTCAATTTTTGTTTATATTTATCTTTGGATGAATCTTCTAATTAGATAAATATTTACCAAAAAAAAAAAGTTTTTAACCCATACTTGAACATAATAATCTTCAATGCTCCACTTGCTATTTCAAACTTCACTCAATTCACAAGCACATGGTATTAAGGCTTGGATCTTGAGAAAAAGTGTCCACTCCTATTAGTAATCGATCCTTATATTAGGTATCGATATATTTTCAACTCAATCAGATATCGCGAATATATCTTTCCAAATTTTATAAAAACAAAGAATGTAGGTAAATATTAAATAAAATCCAATTTTAAAATTTAAATCGAAAAATTATTTTTTTGTAAACATTAATGTAATTTTCCCAGATGTTGTTTATCTCAGATTTGAGACCCAAGATTATCAATTGAAAAGCTCTAAAATATAGTTTAGTGGATTTATTTGTAATGTAATGGTTCTTGATACAACCAATGCATAAACCAAATTTTTCGAACTACACTTAATTTACTGCATAAAATAGAATATTCAATGAAATAACTATCCGTCAACTTATGTTATCGTATTCTCAGTTTTATATCTTTACTTTTATATTTTTTATGAAGCTGGTACCAAATATTTACAGTACCTTTAAGTTATTGAGTAGAAGTCAAACAAAGTTGGCTTTGAAAACACAAAACGTACCAAGCGCCCTTGAATCGAAATCAAGAGATGAGTTCACAATCATTGTTCCAACATACAACTTAAATAAAAAAATCATATAAAATCAATTACATTATTAGAAATTAAAATTGCAGCAATGTTATTTAAGTTTCTTAATTTTGTTTCGCAAAAAGGTAGTTCTTCCAAGGATAGACAAGCCAGCAATTTTTTTTTTTCATTTTTGTTAATAGAAGTTTACTACATTCTGCGATGTCCAAAGCTCGGAGGAAATAGGTCAGAAATCTTGTCCGACCCCTTTAAGGCTCAAAGGTGTTGAATAAGCTGGATACTATCCTATGATATAGATGAAACATCTAGATTTAGAGGTTTTCAATAAAATCTCTTTATAATTGAAGCGTTCTGTAACAAGCTGAATAGTTTCTTCAACAACAATGTAAAAAGAGATCCAACTAGGAAGAAAAGTCTGTGAAATGTACAGAAACCGTCACCTCCAGCTTATAAATGTAGAAAATGTAAAATAATTTGGTGTGCTTGCTAATGTGGCCGGATTACGAAAGTGATAGAAACAAATTTATTTCAAAATTTAATATATATTCGATACAGGTGAAATGATTTATTATTTGTTTTAACCAGGTTCCCGCTGACCAACATACTATAGAAGTACGAGTTGCAGTTATGGGAAGTGCAGACGCTGGTAAATCCACGCTTGTCGGTGTACTCACGCAAGGTGAATTGGACAATGGCAGAGGTAGAGCAAGGTTGAATACTTTCCGACATTTGCACGAAGTACAGTCTGGCAGAACTAGTTCAATATCTCATGCTACTCTTGGTTTTGATTCTCAGGTATTCATTTTAAAATGTTTTCCTATAAAAAAAATAATTACCTTTTACCTATTGGTATTTAGAATTGGATAAAATAATTTCTAATAAATTTCTTGCTTAGGGGAAAGTATTGAATTGTTTCGATATGGAATGCAATGAAGAAATGCACTGCACAAAATTGATTTCACTTTTGGATCTTGCTGGCCATCGTAAATATCTTCGAACGACTGGTGAGTTATCTTCTTTTTTTCACGATTTTGGAATTTTGTAGTTTTTCTGATCATATGGAATCTCTATGAAATATTTAATGAAAACTTTAGAAGAATTGGTTGATAAGAAATGGATTGAGATCTACTTAAAGAAATACTTAGGAATCCTGAGTCTTGAGGTTGAGAGAGCGTCCCTACCTAGTAGTGTATAATGTGAGAGCTGTCTGTAGGCTTTTTTAGGTAGTGCCTAAAACTCAGTTTATTTGGAGTGAGTAAGTAATAAGCTAAATCCATGCGATCTAAAAGGACTGTTAAGATTCGCTTGGGAAATAGTCTTCTGTAAAGTATACAATTTATACATTTGTCGTGAGCTAGAATTTGCCTGTGGACTTGCTAAATCCAAATAGTTGTACCCAACTTCCTGTACAGATCCTAAATGTATTGAAGGATATTATGGGGTTTGGGGGGATGTAGGTGTTGTTCGTGTGATTATGCTGGAATATTTGCAGAGACGTGAAGATCTTTAAAAAGTGGTTAATCCAGCTACTATGAAATATGTCAGTTCTTTCTTACTGTTGGTGTCATATAAGGCTACCGATTCGGCGGCTTCCTTGCCAAGTATAACAGCCTGAACGATACTTAACTGGGCTCTTCTAATATTTACACTTTAACAAAAAGTCTGCAATGGTAGGAATGGTTTAGCCTGCCTAACACATAAACACAAGCCTTATTTAGTCGATGTTCTCAGTACAATTCAATGGACCAACAATATCTCTAGGCGCTATCTTGAACTTCTGAAATAGAGCAGAAAATCGGTTAAAGTTACTCTGAAATAAAGCGGGGGAAAATTTTGTTTGGAACACACACATCTTCTCTTAATTCTTTTAATACCCTTATATATTAAATGAAATTTTCTTTAAAATCAAACTAACGTATTTGTCCTAACATAAATATGGAAGTGGGAGTGGGAGATAATACACTAATCTTGGTTGGCAGGTAGAGAAATGATGATTTAGTATTGCCCAGTAGAGCGCTCTAAGAAAAACCGAACCAACTATGTATAGAATTTGAAATTAACGCCATAACTTCTGCACAACTATCCAAAATAAATTTTTTTTTTAATATTTCAAATAAAAGTAATATGTCTTTATCTGTGTAATTAGCATAACAAGTTTAAAATAAATCGTTTTCAAGAAAATTCCAAAACAAAATCCTATTCTGAGTCGCACTTCTGTTAAGCGAATTTCTTAAAATTTGGAATTGGATCAATTTCCAATGTGATTATTATTATCTAGGTGTAAAAACCATATATTATACTGAAGTTGTACCTTAGAGGAAAGCATAACGCTACTGTTTCCCCACAACCCCCAAAAATCAGTTTTTCAGGGAAAATCTTTCAAATAAAAGTGATAGGTATTTATGTAAGTAGGTAGTATACGATGTTTAAAGAAAATCTTTGAAGCCATTTTCGAGAAAATTGCGAGAAACTAAAAAAAAAAATTGAGTAAAGTTGCCCTTTCGGTTGATGGATTTTGCCCGAAATCTTCGTGTTTGATGCGGTGGTGGTAGTAGCTAAATGGTATACCAAATTGGAGCTTCCTGCGACTTTTCTGTTAAAACACTTTGACCATTCGCTAAAAACATTTTTTCATATTCAGGGGGCCCCCAAAACAAGTATTTTCGATGAAAACTCAGTTTAGAAAATCTGAACGATGGCAATACTTTCTCTAACAGAATGTATAGAGAAAGTAAACAAAAAATGGAATTTCTGTAGATCAAGAACTGTTTTCTCATATTTTTGTTTGTTTGCTATTTCCAGTACTTGAGCTGGCGATAAAATAACAGGCTCATCCAATTTTTTAAACTTCATTTATTTATTTATTCAAGTACAAGCATTGAGTGGTTATCGTCCACATCATGCCATGTTGGTAGTCAGCAGTCAGGCGGGTGTGGTTGGCATGACTAGAGAGCATGTCGCCATTTCTGCAGCACTAGAAGTTCCACTGTTCATCGTGGTCACCAAAACGGATCTGGGTCCACATTCGGATGCTGTTAATCATATTGCTCAGATGCTCACAAATCCGGGAATAAGAAAGGTTTGTCTTAATAGTTGTTTCGTGGATAATCGAAACATTTATCTGAAAATTTTTATTTTAAATGTAAATTATGATTTTTTTTCCTTTCTACGTTAAAGGTTCCATTATTAATTAGAAATGAAGATGATGTCATCACTGCTAGTTCAAATCAGCTGAGGGAGAATATTGTACCGATATTCTGTGTATCCAGCGTTACTGGAGAAGGTTTGGATCTGCTCACCAGGTTTTTACATGTGCTTCCGCCGGGCATTTCTACAAAAGAAAAAGAAAGACTAGATCAGGTAGGAATATTATTAGTGATAATATTTTATAATTCAGAAAGTTATAGTAAAAGGAAAAAAGCTGAGATATCTTATAGTAGTTTGCTACAAAAGTTTTTGTGCCTGGAAAAATGCTGCCCTTTAAAGTCAGCAGTAGATCTCATTTGTTGGTTTTGTATAATTTATATCTACCAATATTTACTTGGACCGAAACATTTTACCTGTCATTTGCTGTTATAATCTGAAAACAAAATGTCCGAAGAGAAAAAAATTGTAATTTGCGAACTGCTGATTCATAATTGTAAAAAAGAACTAAGTGCAATGTGGAGCTGAAGAAATTTGTGCAATGGAAATAGAGAGGTTGGTGAACGGAAATACGGCAGCGTTTTGGTTTAAAAGCGTTTCAAAAGTGGCGACACCAGTTTTTAAGATGAACGTTCTTTGGTTGCCGATGATGAGGAATTGCTCGAATATGGTGCAGCAAGATATCATTTTGCAGTACGCGCTCCAAATGCCACGGATGGCTGGATGTCCGGAATATAAGACCACATCAGATTCTCATCAGTTACCACAGAGTTCAAAGCAAACAGCGTGACCATAAGTGCAAATATTCAAACATGTTTAGATTTGGAAAAGAATAACTACAAGTGGTGAAAGAAAAATGTGATAGAAATCGACTTTTTCTTCTCTTTCTTTCGTGGGCTCTTAAGGTCATTGTTTTAGTTTTAGTACAAGAGAATGTTTGAATTTTTTTTCATGTAAAGTCATGTGTTCTATTCGATTTATAATTTTACATTTGTCTTTTGTTATAGGAATCTGCTGAGTTCCAGATAGACGAAATATTTCGGGTAGCCGACGTGGGTACCGTAGTCGGAGGACTTCTTACAAAAGGAGTTATCACTGAGGGAACAGAGCTTCTAGTAGGTAAGTGAATTTTTATAGTGTTTTTTTTGTTTTTGTTTTATTTAGGAATAAGCGTTTTGAACTATTTTTAACTATTTATAAAATCTTCTACGTTTGTTTAGGTCCATTTGATGATGGTTCGTTTAGTCCGGTGAAAGTTAATTCTGTACATCGTAATAAAGCACCATGTAGAATGGTGCATTCAACGCAGAGTGCATCATTAGCCTTGGATCCTCCATTTCCATCGTTAAGAAGTGGTATGGTATTAATATCTCCGGAAGAGAAACCAATTTCCTGCCTCTTTTTCCAGGTATTAAATCCAGCAAAAGTTACTTTTAGAACATTTCTAAAAAAAGAAATGATTATTCATGTCAGATTTCTAGATTGAGTTTTCAAAGAAAAGAAAATATGGTGTGAAACACTCACACGACTTTCTCATAGAGCTGTTAATACAATTTATATATAAAACGGTAAATTTTCTTTAAACTTCAAATATTGCTAACTTATCTTAATATGAATACAGAGGCGTGGTGAGGGGACCAATACCAACCTATTGCTATAGCAAAAAAAGCAGATAGCGAAGTGAAGAAGGCGCCAATAAAATAGAACCAAACCTATAATATGTTGGAAATTTAACGTTACAAATTCTGCAAAACTATTAAAAAAAAGTTTTTTGAAAAATGTTTCAAATAAAGTTTATAGGATTATATTTGTGCATTAGCTTACCAAGTATAAAGGAAATCTTTGTACTCATTTTGGAGATAATTCCAAAATGCTCAAAAACATCCCTATAAAGTCGCACTTCCGGTTAGCCGATATTCTTCCAAATTTATTTAACGTTACTGTTCTCCCCAGAAATCTTAAAAATGAATTTACCCGTCGAAAATGTTTTAAATAAAAGTGATAGATATTCAAGTTTCTAGATAGTATATGAAGTTTAAAGAAAATACTTGAAGCTGTTTTCGAGAAAATCTCAAAAAACTGAAGAAAACATTTTTCGTTTTTAAATATTTCGGTCACACTAGGCGTCTTCGAGAAAATCACAAAAAAAATGAAGAAAACATTTTTCGTTTTGAAATATTTCGATCACACTAGGTCTTCGAGAAAATCACAAAAAAAATGAAGAAAAAATTTTCGTTTTGAAATATTTTGTTTACCCTAGGTGTTTTCGAGAAAATCTCAAAAAAACTAGGAAAACATTTTTCGTTTTGAAATATTTCGATCACACTAGGTGTCTTCGAGAAAATCACAAAAAAAATGAAGAAAGTTTTTTCTTTAAACTAGGTTTATTATGTTATTTGAATTATTTTTCCGGGCAAAACTCATTTTAGTGGGGGGAGGAGCTGTGACATGTGGGTTGCTTTTTATAATATCATTACAGTTACAAATGTGCCATCTTTTTAAACTACGACAGTCTGCTTGTTCTGCCGAATATGGGACGTCCTTTATGGTAATCAGTCATACTATTTAAAGTAGAGCTTGGATTAGTCTGTGTTTAGATATACATATATAATTCCTAAAATTCTTGGATCAGAAAATGTCCACATTTCACTGTCACTTGTCGCTAATGAAATATTTACATGTTAGAAATGTAGTCCATAAGATCTTGGGCAAAACATACTCAGCGGTCATCCTCGAAGGCATGTTTTACAGTCATAGAAGGCCATCCATTACAGCACCCATGGAATACCAAAAAACTGAAGAAAAAATTTTTCGTTTTGAAATATTTTGTTTACCCTAGGTGTTTTCGAGAAAATCACAAAAAACTGATAAAAATTTTTTTCGTTTTGAAATATTTTATTTGTTCACAACGAGTTTTCCTGTTGATTTGTATCAACACTTACGAGTCCTCGATGAATATCGAATATTATTTAGGTACGAGAGAATTCACTAAAAAAAATAAAACTTTTTTTTCGTATTAAGAGACCTCAAAACATATACTTTCGGTGACTTTTATATTAAATATTCGTGTGACACGATCGCTTTTTTTCCTCTTACCAGGAGTAAGTGAAAGTAATATATGTTTTGAGGTTCACTGTAAATTGTTTTTTTCTGTAAAAATCGTGTGTGTTTGAGTGATTTCAATTTCGTAATAAGCGACCAACAAATTCCAACCAGTTAGTCGTAATCATTCAGTCTGTTTAACTATTTATAACTGTGGTTTTTTTCCAGGCCACCGTCTGTGTTTTATATCATTCAACATCCATCCATCGTGGATTCCAAACCACCGTACATATTGGGAATATAAGACAGACAGCCGTGCTGGAGGGTATCATGGCTCAGACAAGTATGCACACCAACGACAGGGCGTCCGTTTTATTTAGGTCAGTGACATTCTAATCTGCATTCATTATTTTAGAGTTTTCCTGTTGATTTGTATCAACACTTACGGGTCCTCAATAAATATCGAATATTTAGGTTAAGGTAAATTTTACTATAAGGAAATTCAAACAATAAAAAATGATTTTTCTGCTCTTATGATATGTAATATGAGGTGAATTTACAATTCAGATGTTAATATCGTTCAAGATTCAGGCAGCTTAAATTTAACGTTCCTTTTAACTATCATATTTAAGATCGTTGCTATCAATAAGATCGTTTCCAAAGGCTAGTTGGAAGCTTTCCAAAGTTCACAGGAGTGTATGCTTTTGCAAACTCAGTGAGAGAACTCTTTGGAATGAAGAGAAATGAAGACACTCGGATGTGGTCTGTTTTCATGACTCGCCTTATTGCCTTCTCTTATCAAAACAAAATGTCACGTTTTAATAAATCTACCCGCGCATTCCTTCACTTCATTAAAATCTCGCGAGCAATTGTATAGCTTAGCGTGACTCAGAAATCAATTTACAAAAAGTTCAAACGACTTCATATTCCGTTCCCAACGACTCCAACAGCTTTTTCTTTAAACTAGGTTTATTATGTTATTTGAATTATTTTTCCAGGCAAAACTCATTTTAGTGGGGGGGAGGAGCTGTGACATCATGGTTGCTTTTTATAATATCATTACAGTTACAAATGTGCCATCTTTTTAAACTCGACGGTCTGCTTGTTCTGCCGAATATGGGACGTCCTTTATGGCAATCAGTCATACTATTTAAAGTAGAGCTTGGATTAGTCTGTGTTTAGACATACATATATAATTCCTAAAATTCTTGGATCAGGAAATGTCCACATTTCACTGTCACTTGTCACTTGTCGCTAATGAAATATATTATTTACATGTTAGAAATGTAGTCCATAAGATCTTGGGCAAAACATACTCAGCGGTCATCCTCGAAGGCATGTTTTACAGTCATAGAAGGCCATCCATTACAGCACCCAGTGGAATACCAGAATTCGGCCCAAGTACACACTCGTATGATATCACTGTTATGTTAGCTAGTGGAAATTAATCTTTCCTTTGGCTTGTAATAAAAATGCAATTATATATGCCCCACATATAATGTATTCATTTCGACAAGAAGGGATATTACAAAAAAAATTAAAAGGATTGTTCGTCTTTTCTTACTAAAATTCATTATAAATTAAAATGCAACCAACTCCCTCGATCATTTTTTTCTTTTTGCATTTTAGATTTTTAAGGCATCCAGAATATATAAGAGTGGGAGCAAGACTATTATTCAGAGAAGGAATGACAAAAGGGATCGGGAAAGTGACGCAGATATTCCCGTTTGCCAATTCACCGGCTGGCTAAACAGTTATTTTTTTTTTCAAATTTATTAATTTTTCTTTTGAATTCTGGATATAATATTTTTGCACTACAACTTAACAGCAACAATGCTGTTTAAACACAGCTTCATGGTAGCAATTTTTTTAAATGCTAATTTTTCCTACTTTTTCCTAAAAATGTTTTTATTAACCTTTTTTTTTAAATATTTTTTTTCTTTTTCTAAGGTAAAAAATATGGAAAAAATGTTAATAATATATATATATATTTTTTTTTTAAATGAACACAAAAATTTCTCCCACTTTATAGCTTTATAAATTATAATTTTTGTATTATATATCTATATAAAACAAAACTCAAAAAAATTTCTCCCTCTAGAGAGCTTTATAAATTATAATTTTTGTATTATATATCTATATAAAACAAAACTAACTAGAGAAGATAAGATATTTTTTAAAAATATACACAACTTTCAGCTTATTACTTTTTATCTGTGGCTTATATTTTATTATTAAATGAATATTGTGAAGATTTTTAATGTGGTAAAAACTAGTCAAGTTCATACTCTTGATCTTCGAAATACTATGAGTATTTTTTTTTTAATCAGTCAAAACTACATTGCATTATTAAGACATTTTTTTTCTAGTCTTTGAATATTTACGCTGAAAATAATGTTACCACTAAAAATCAGCTATTTTTAATAAAGGTTGTTCAAAAGCTTTTATTTATTTTAGGAATTTGAGGACTGTTGTGGTATTTTTTTTTTTTTTTTAATAATATGGAACGAAGCCACAGATAATAATATTACTATATTAGTTAGTAATTTATGTGCGTAATTTAAGGAATTTTTTGATAGTTCATTTTTTCAATCCTTTTTTTGGTCAGATAGAAAAAAAAGAATTCGTAATCATCGTTTTTAGCCTCGTATTTTTTTTTATATATATATAAATAATATAATAAATTAAGCTTTTTTTTTTTTTTTTAATTAAGGCGCTTCAACATCTATGGTCATTAGCGCCCGGAGCCTTCCAGTGCACTGCCGGCCTCCGGACAGTGTCTCTCGCTACAGACAACCCTGTCCATCACCGAACAGTGAGCTGTAGAGGCTCCTAGGAAGAAATTAGAGCTATTATCTAGAGAATAAATTAGTGCTATTGTTATGCCTGGACGTTCAATAGATTTCTGATTTTTATTTGAAATTTCGCGTTTTTTTTTTCATTAAAATTGCTTAAGACATTAAACAGCGTATTTTTATTATTTTTTTAAATCAAGACACCATATTGGTTTCCGTGGTACTAGTGACATGGCGGCTACTGTCTATCATTACTAGTTGTACTTCGATTATATTGTTTTCTGCGCATGTCCATTTGTGTCTGTTTTTTCATAATATAAAGTTTTCTAAAATTTAAAAATGTTTAGATTAAAGTAGATATAAGTAGAGAATATGATAATTTTTTTTTTTTTGGCTACTAAATAGTTATCTCTTTTTAATTTTATAAATAATAATTACATATGTTTTTCTGAATTTTAAATCGGCTTTAAATATTTTTGAATCTATATTAAGGTTAGGTTTGATTATGTAAAGGGGGGGGGGATTAAAAGAATAATACTTATAGAATTTGTACATAGTATCTGAAAATTTATATTTGAATTATATTTAAAATAAGTGTAAAGAATTCTCTCTTCATATAATGATGTATATTGTTAAAAAAAACAGAGTAACGCTTGTTTTAATTTCCTTCATTAATTTAATTAATTACGAATTGTAAAGAAAGAGAAAATGTGCAAACAGCAACAAAAAATTGTGATATGATTGTAAAAGAATAATTGCATAATGTAAATAGAAAATTTTATATTGATTAAAAGAAAGAATAACAAGAAGAAAAGCAATTAAACGAAATGTGAGATCCACCGTTAAGATTTTAATATTATTTTAATTTACTTTTTTTAATTAAATAACCTCACAAAGTTGGAAAACCTGTGCATTACGTCATGAGATGTTTATAAGAAGTTCGCGTCGTTTTTTGTGGATTTGTTTTTTTACTCTCTCTCTTAAGTGTCTAGGTATTGTGTGTTTTTGTGTAGTTCAAATATTTTGCGTAAAATAGTAATCCTTAAATTGGTTAAAAACAATTCATGTATAAAATGTATGTACATTTTTAAGGTTACCATTGCTTCTCAGTTTTTTTCTTTTATATAATATAGTTGTATAAAACTGTAACTTAAGATGAACTTTTAAGAACTGTAACTTAAGATGAACTTTTAAGAACTGTAACTTAAGATGAACTTTTAAGTTTTGATTAATATAGTTTTTATATCCGGTTTCTTATGCAATTTTTTTTTTAGTATATCATTCTATCTGTGTATTTATTTGTGCGAAATGTACGCGTAAACGTTCAAATAGGAAAAAAGGCAATTTTTGGTAATCTTAATTGATTTTTACTTTTCGAAATTTTCTTTTCTTTCGTTTTATTTGTACAAAGATAAGAGATGTTTATTTTGTGTATTTATAATTGTTAATAGTTTTAAATAAATAAATAAACTAATGAAAAATGGTACTTTTATTGTTAATAAACTTTTATATTAAGTTCAGTTTAATTCCGTTTTGCCCAACAGTTTTTTCATTTTTGGAACCATTATGCACCAGTCACTTATTCGCTGGAGAGATTGGGGGAAAAAGTGTCCAAAGAGATTACTTAATCAAGCAGTTGTCTTTATATGCTACATGATTTACAGTGCTTATAGGGGCCTTATAAAACTGATAAATCAATTTAATATAATTCATTTACTTCATTTGTTTAACTTATCAGTGCACATGCAGGTGCAGACAAAGAAAAATCTCAATATAATATTTCATTTAGAAAACCAAATCAAAGGTGAAATCGTATTTTAAAGTTAGCTGACTGATATATATATATTTCATTAAAAGTCTGTAATTTAAACCTGCCGACTTAAATCACTTTCTGCCTATTCTGGATATCTCTCAGTTTTACTTTCTTTTACTCCCAGTAAGAGGAAGTAATGCAACCGTGCAAATTTTCGAAATTGAGTTTTCCCCGGAAATGGGAAAACTCATGTTTTGAGGTCCCCTGTTTTGCAAATCGCGTGTCTGTGCATGTGTATTAACAGAATGTCTAGAAAACGAAGCATAGCAGGAACTTATTTAAGTACTACCTAAAACATGCAATTTAGAAGAAAACCTAACCCCACCTCTCCCACGAAAATGCCCTTAAATGCATTTTTAAGAAAAAATGTTTCAATTAAAAGTTGTAGCCCTTTGTATGTGTAATTGATATACTAAATTTAAAGAAATCCGTTGGAGCCATTTTTGAGAAAATCACAAAAAAGTGAAAACACCATTCAATAAAGTTGGTTCTTTCGGTTGAGAAATTTTGGCAGATAACTTACTGTCGAATCCCATGGTGATACCTAAACGGAATTTCAAGTGTGAACTTTCTGCGTTTTTTCGTTTTCAAGATACGCTGGTTACATACACAGAGAGAGAGAGAGAGATCATTTTCTATAAACTACTTTTTTAGACTCGGGGGACTTCAAAATGTGTATTTCCGGTGAAAACTCGATTTGACATGAATGCAATACCTTTCTCTTACTAGGTGTAAAAGAAAGTAATAAAACAGGAGAAAAATTATAAATTTATGTTTATACACAAAGTAGCTAAATTTGGAAGCCATAATCAATGTAACTTACCTCATATAAAAGCCACGTACGTACGTTGTTTTCTTTAGTTTCCTACAGATCCACAATATTTACGATTGCTCCAAGTAATGTAAGCACACTAAATGACTCTAAGAGGAAGGCTGTGAAACAAATTCAGCTACTGGTTTGGACATACAAAAATTAACCAATATTTTATTCATTATTTAGGGGGATAAAAACATCAAAAGTAATGTTAAACCTCTATTTGTAAACTACAGAATTTAATTCATTTATTATATACTTTTTTTAAGCAGCTTTAAATAAAATTAAATAAAATAAACTATTTTTTTTTTGGTTGAACTAAGGAGAAATTCCAACAAAAAACCACGCAAAGCTAATCAAACTTTAGACCGACTGAGATATCGAGGCGTCTAAATCGTGTACTACTAAGTTTGTTTATAAGGCAACTTCTCAAATTTATAAACATTTTATAATTGTATAAATATTTATTAACTTAGGTTAACAATATATATTATATATTTTTTAATTAAAAATCGTAACAAAAATTGCAGTCAATTTATATTTATTTACATTTAAAAAGAAAGCTACAGAAAGAGATACTAAGAATACGGTCAGTGAATTCGCTCTGTCTAGCATTAAGACATGCTATGGATGGAAACGAATGGACCAAGGACCTCTGAGGGGACTGTTTGGGCAAAGGATCAGACATTCGGAGCCTAGGGGCAAGTTTCTTCTAGCATTTTCAGGCGGAAATACACGCAATTGGAAGGTATGTCAAGTTTAACCTCGACAGGAAATATCGTAATCAGGAGATTGTAATCCCATCCGATAGCCAGGTCGCCATTAAAGCATTAGAGGTTCATATGTCACCAGTTCAAAAATGGTATGGAAAAGCTTTAGCCAACTCAATGACCTGGGCAGGAACAAATACAGTTACCCTATTTTGGCTGTTAGGCATGTTGGCGTGGAAGGAAGGAAAGGCGCTGCATTTTTTTGGGGGGGAGCAAAAACAGCGTTGGGATAAGCGACCAGTCTCTTCAAGAAGAACTTGAAATGAGGAGGAAGTGAAGACAGCAAGGTCTTGAAAACCAGGAGTGAGGCAACCTTAGACCGTAGATGTGAAGCGAACATCAGTCTGAGTAAAAATAGGCTCCACAGCTGACAGGCGTTTCCTCATCTGAGAGCACCTGAAGAACTGGGCCTAGAACACGATGGCACCTGCAGATTCTGTTGGGGGATGGAAGAGACTCCAATACACCTCCTAAAGGACTGCGATGATTCAGAGAAGATTTGGATCCCTGGGTGTTGGAGGAAGAATACCCTTCTTAGGACCTTCCCAGATCCTGAGATTCCTCAGAGATTTTAATGTGGCAGGGGTGCTGTAGATGAGTAGTCTCAACCCTGGCACTAATGTACTGGCAAATACACTCTGTCGCAGTGCACTATATATCTCCTTTCCCTCACAAAAGATATTCTAAATCAAATTTTGATTTTTTTGTTTTTTAAACTTAAATGGTAAATTTATTAAGTTTTATTTAGAACACTTATATGAAACATAATAATTTAATATTAATTTTTAAACATCGATAAATTCTGGGGTAAAATATTTGTTTTTAAAATTTATGAAATGATATCTTTTATATATAGCTTCGTTTAAAGTATTTTACCATAAAATCTTCATTGACCTGAGTTGAGTATTCTGCTTACTAGTATTTGGCCGTAACAAGGATCAAAATAACGAACCCACACCAGTGATATCTAGCTACATTTAATTTTTAACTTCATTGTTTTTTTTTAAAATGTCTTTGAATTTTTATTCTACGGGTTTTAAGGCAATTTTAAGGTAGAATACGTTTTTTGGGAGGCACCTATTTGGTAAAAAGCGAATGAATGTTTTCTCATAACAGGGGGGTTTGAGGGGTTAGCAGGGGCTAGTTGGAGGGGTTCTGAGGGCGTTGAAAAACGTAAAAGCAGATTTATTCTACGCATGTTGCAACTGTCAGATGTCAGATACCGTTTGAATTTTTTTTTGTAGTGTTTTATTTATGACATTTTATTTCTTTATTTTTTAACGGTTTACCAGCAGAAATGGGAAACCGGAGAAGTATAATATTTGCGAAAAGATTATAATACAGGTTAATTTACTTATTGCTAAAGAACGGGTCCTCTATCTGCCAGCTACTAAAGCAAAAACAGAACATTATAACCTTCATCTGTTACAGATTATGTGCATGCTCCATGGTGTTTTTTTTTTTAGATCGATCGACCCTCAATAGCTTTCGGAATTTGTTTGTTATAATGCTCTATTATATCATGGCAAAAGTAGATGTCCAAATTTGTTAAAAATAAAATTATTGTAGCTTACATTATATATAATATACACATATAATAACATTCGCATCAGGTCAGTATGTATAATACATACAAAACACATTCACATCAGGTCAGTATGAGTACTGTTACATATCGTAATATTGATATTCACAGCACCTCTGAGGAACATTGCTCTGATAATGTGTGAATATATCTGAAGCTAAATTTACATTGGTTATGTGTTTCAGCAAGTCATTTATGCACATCACATCTACATTATAAGAAAATTACCGTAATTCTCTGTTGGAATTACGCAAGATTGGTTAGGATGCCCAAATTGAAGAAATATTTGGCTAGTCTGTTCAATTATATCTGTAATGTACTGAAACAATATCACCAATGTAAACTTAGCTGTACAAGAAAAAAAATCTGGTGTGAAACACTCACACAACTTTCTCTTACTCCTAGGTTCTCAAAATTATAATTGACAAATTTTGTAATTTGTGTGCTAAATTTAATGAAATTCGTTGAAAAACTGTCAAGTAAAAGCGCACTTCCGGTTTACTAACTTTCTTGAAACTAGGAATTTCGGCCATCTATTTATTTCTAACTAATTTTGTTTGGATGATAGAATTGTATAATCAACTATGATAGCACTTCAAAAAAAGCTGTAACCCCACCCCTCCCCAAAGTGCCCTTAAATGAATTTTCCCGGAGAAATGTTTCAAATAAAGGTTGTAGCTGTTAGTATATTTAGTTGATATACCAAGTTTGAAGAAAATCGTTGGAGCCATTTTTGAGAAAATCGCAAAAACGTAAAAATAACAACTAGTAAAGTGGTACTACCGGTTGAGAAATTTTGACAGATGACCCACTGTCGGATCCCATGGTGATAAGTAAACGAATTATCAAGTTTGAACTTTCTATGATTTTTCGTTTTTGAGCTATGCTGGTCACATACATATATATACACACACACACACACACACACAGACCATTTGCTAAAAACCACTTTTTTGGACTCAGAGGACATCAAAACGGATATTTCCGGTGAAAACTCAATATCGAAAATTTGACACGATTACAATACTTCCTCTTACTAGGAGTAAGAGAAAGTAATAAATCATCAAACAATATGTGTCATATAACAGTTGCATCAT
Source organism: Triatoma infestans (assembly GCA_011037195.1). NCBI lineage: Eukaryota > Metazoa > Arthropoda > Insecta > Hemiptera > Reduviidae > Triatoma > Triatoma infestans. The sequence goes on from JAAEAF010000015.1 coordinate 53,292, forward strand.
GCTTCCACTCCCCAACTCGATGTTCATACCTTCTTATAAGAAAACTTTCGTTTGGGTTTTAATTTAAGAAAAACGTTCGCTTTTTACCAAATAGGTGGCCTTTCAAAAAACGTATCTACGTTTAAAATAACAAAAATAACCTTTCATTAAGTTGCAACACTAAAAGAAAATTCTGATTTTGAATGCTGATACTGTATACTTTACTTATAGTAACTTCTTTTCTTGGATTCTGACCAGTTTCAAATTTTCTTCCATCATCCGGGGTCTGTTCATTAAAAGTTTATGTAGAGATGTTGATTGCACTTCTTTCTTTGTAAGACAGATATTTAAAAGAATAAAGTCCAAACATTAAACAAAGTTCATGAAACAGACTTATGAGGATGGAAAAACATGCTACGAAGTTCACAATTTCAGAGGAATTTCTTATTCTGTGTATAATTTCAGAAACAAACTTACTAGTGTACAGTTCGAGATTCTAGTTACACCATATTTTCTGTTAATATTACCAGCAACAAAATTTCCGTTATCATTTTAATAACTGGCTTAAGGAACAAAAACAAATTTTTGTTAGGATTCCACAACTCCTATATGGTTACAGTAGGCTCCTTATCTTCCTACTGTTTCCATCTCATGTTTGGTTGTAGCATGGGGGGGGGGCTCCACTTAGTAACCAAGCAGAAAATAATTTTCGTTGGCGATGATCTCCCCCCACCCCGTAATGAACCCGAAATTCATTATTCCTCACTGTTCGTCTGTAATTACCCTATTTCCCGGATTATCATAGTATAAAGTAATTAGTATGAAAGAAGCGAGTTTGTTGGGATATAGCAAATAAACAATACATTCATATTTTGAGATTCTACCAAATGATGTTTTTACAATAACTATGTTAATAAAATTGGTGACACCTTTTTTTTTAAATTATATATTTTTCCATTTTAAAAAACAGGGAGATTTTTATATTACAGTAATAACAAATACAATGCATGTTGTAATTTAAATGTCTCAACCAATAGAAGTAAATTAGAAAATTATGTTTTCTCTACTTATAGACTGAATATGATTTCTTTAGATGGACGTCCCTGTTTTTAAAATATAAGAATATATTGTTAGAAAAGTAGGATTTGTTTGGCTAATTTCACCCCAACAAAGACGAAGAATGCATTCATCAGTAAGAGAATATTGCTGATCTGTTGGAGTGCGTTAAAAAAAACTAATTTTGTTACTGTGTCGATATCCGATAACAATGATATCAGCACTTGGATTCTACAACAGAAAAGCGTTGTAGAAATAATATTTACAAAATAGAATAATTAACCAACATTTGCTTTATAAAACAACTTCAAATTTTGCTGCCAACTGCAAACAATTTCGGATCGCCCCCTCCCAAAATAAGAGGAAGGAAAAACTGGTCGAAAGGCCTACTACCCAATAATGAAGCTACTACGCAATACAAGTTTTATATGAGAACAGGCCAGCAATTTCTTTTCCTAAATAATTTATAATGAATGCTCTTTACAAAAAATGACAAGTTCTGTATAAAATGAAACCAATTTTTATCATTTAAACTGTAACAATTATCATCATTCATAAAACTCATTTTTACAGCCATTTTAATATACCTTCATTCATAATTATACGAAAGTAAAGAAATATTTAGAATGCTTGTTTACAAGAATTTTATCAAAATATGTGATGAATACAACATTACAAACATGAATAACAATGTAAAAAATTTACTAATTTTTTAATTTTTTTTTAAGACCAAAACAATGAGAGAAATAAAAGTAATTTATTCAGACTAGTGGGTTATATATGGTTTATTCCAAAAAAAATGAAGTATAAGGCGTTTTGAGCATTGTTTTAACTTGACTAGAACGCCAAATATTATGTTGTTTTCGTATTTATTTTCTTATTTTAATACTTTATCATGATAAAAGTATTGACTCTTTATATTCTCGAAGTCATAGTCTCTTTTTTTTTCTTAAACCTTAAAAAAATGATAAAATATAAATACTTGTCATCGCTTCTCAAATATCTAAAGTGAATTTGTACTATATTTCATTTTACAAGTCTTAATGGTTTTTCACTGACCAAAGTAATACGATTATCCTGCTTTTATAATGCTCTGAAACAGTTAAACAAAAATTATGAATTTATAAAAATGAAAATAATAATTCATCAAAATTGATGTCAATAAAATTCTTTTGATTTTGCCTTCAAAATTATCTGTTTGTTTTCTAAAAAAATATGCAGATTAGAGAGAGAGAGAGAGAGAGGTAGCTACGAAGTCCCAAGATGAGGCAACAAGTTACCCATAAAGGAGACAGATCATTAGAAATGAAAGGTAAGAACTGTGAAAGGTAAGATCTCATCAATGGCAGGTAATCCCCCTCTGAATAGTCGAGAAATAGCCAAAATCAGCTACGACACACTGTATCCAAGATATTTAGGAAATATAGAAAAATCGTAACAGATCTAAACCTACGTCTTAGTTTCTCTGTTAATAAGTATACGAAGTTCGAGGCAAAAATTATATACTTTCTTTGTGGAATTTTCAGCGGTTTTTGACCGGCATGCCCTAATCTATAAATTGAATGAAATAGGTATCTCCTCAAAGATGATAAGTATTATCAAGGACTTATATCAGAACACAGTTGCTGTTTGGTATAAGGATGGGTTGCCAACCTTTTTTGAGAATACAATGGGTGTAAAACAGGGTTCCCTTTTGAGTCCCCTCCTTTTCACTGTTTATAAATGGTATTGAGGACTGTTTATATGGTGGGATTATAAATGGCGTTAAAGTAAAACTTCCCGCGTTTGCTGACGAATTGGCGTTGACAGCTTTAAGTCCTCACGACTACAAAAATCTATAAATGAATTGGAAATTTACTGCATTAAACGGAACTTGAAAATTAATTTATCTAAGTCTCAAGTTGCTGGGCAATCGCCGGTGGAAATATGAAATGCAGCGCAATGAACTATTTATTCATACCGATTAATAATTCGAGGGAATGAAGGACAATCACATTTTGAAATGCCATCAATTGTTTCAGCAATACTACGTAGATATGTATGCAAAAATCGAAACAGAACGTTTGATATCCATCCGTTTGAATCAGAAGAATATGAAGCTCCTTTTGAATAGAAGCTCTGAAGAATACGTTCATTTGCGAGATGCAGTTGTAAATGTCGATAATATAACTATCGTTGGAAGACTAACGACTTTGCCATCTTTTCAGGCAGTCCTAAAATAATGATAAAGAACGATTAAAATAGTGATAAAGAGCGATTAAAATAAGGATAAGGAGCTATTATTATAATGATAAAGAACGATTAAAATAATGATGCATTCGAATACGCGCGTGTTTTTATATAACTACTATTATATAGATATCACATCTGTGACAAGTAAAAACATGTTTTTTTAAAAACAGCACCGTCTGTTGGACATAAAAGCAACACTCGTTATACTAAGTCGATTACAATTAACAACAAAACGTTCGATCAGCTGAGATATTCTCACATCAATTGCTGGAAATTGGGAACGGAAAGGTGCCGGTTGATCTGATCTCAGGACGAATTTTCTTGCCTCATAAATTCTGATATTTAGTGAAGTCAAAAGAAGAATTGGTTGAGAAAGTATTTCCCAATATTCAAACCAATTATAATAAAATAATCACGATTGGCTGAGTGAACGAGCTATTCTTGCGGCCAAGAACAAAGGCGCTATGAACTTTTAACAATATTCTTCAGTCTAACATTCAAAGCGAGGCAGTCACATACAAGTCCGTCGACACTGTTGTGGAAGCAGATGAAATGGTTAATTATTCAACAGAATTTTTGAATTCACTTGATCTGCCAGGGATGCCACCGCACGTACTGCAATTGAAAATCGGCGTGCCAGTTATCAACCAGCCAAAGCTTTGCAAGGAGTCGCGGCTTGCAGTAAAAAAATTATGAACAACATCGTAGAAGCAACCATCTTGACAGGAGCTTTTTCAAATGTGAAGATGTCCTTATTCGTCGCATTTCTATGATTCCAACGGATATGCCATTTCAATTTAAGGCATTACAATTCTCAATTCGATTAGGGTTTGCAATCACCATTAACAAAACTCAGGGCGATCAAAGCTTTACAATTGGGCGACTTAGATCTAGACACGGATTGCTTCTCACATGGACAATTATATATTGCGTGTACTACAATCTCTATATCTGCACAGACAATGGAACAACAAAAAATATTGCACATTGTGAAATTAAACATGTTAGAAACATGCGCTTTCTCTTTTCTTTCTTTGCCATTTAACCAGACTGAGCCACAGCAACGCTTGGCTGATACATACAGCTAGAATATACTGAAATATCAATCCAGTTATAATATATATATATATAAATCAGAAAACCCCTCAACCCTCCTACTATTCTCAAGAAAATTATGTGTCAATGATGCAAACCGCTTGAAAATCCGTCTGATTATAATTGTATTATATTCTAATATAGCTGCCTGATTCAGTAGCTTAGAGGGTCCTTGGGGGTCGTATTTTAATAAATACGAATTTAGAAATGAGAAATGTTTGTGTGTGTTGCACTTTGATAAATAATTTTTTTAATAAAAAAAAATAGCAATTATTTAGCATGCATATTCTTGCATGGTATATTAGTTTGCTCAACTACCGGGCGCGGACTCATCCCTTAACGTTCTCTAGTCTACAAAACCCCTTATTCCTTTTAATATTCACAGCCCTCACCATTCTTAATAAACTTAAATGGCACTTTTTAGGGGAAAATAACCCCATCCGTCCCCCAAAACTCCTCGTAAATGAAAAAAAGTTTTAAATATAACTCATAGATCTCCAAGTATGAAGTGATGTACACAAGGTTTAAAGAAAATCGTTGAAGCCATCTGGAAAAAACTGGAAAACACAATTAGTGAAGTGGTACTTCCGGTTGACCGCTTTGTTCGAAACTTTATGATCGGATCCCCTGACAGTAGTTAATTTAAATATCAAATTTGGGGTTTTCTGCAAGTTTCCATTTTTGTGTTATGCTGGCCATACTACAGACCAATTTCTATAAACCACTTTTTTGGGTTCAATAGATCTCAATGAAACTTGAATTTTCGGTGAAAACTTGATATAAAAAATTTGACACTAAAAATGGCTTAAGGATTTGAGTATGTAGTTAGTATGCGTAGTTATTAATGAAAATCGTTGGAGCCATTTTCGAGCAAAAAACCACGGGAGGGAAAAGAAACTCAGTTAAATAGCTATTCTGTTTTTTTAATCAAAATCTTCGTGTTACTATGGTGATTACTACTTTTCAACGGAAAAAACAAGATTTTTTTTTCTACTTTGAGGTTGTCTGCGCGGCAGACAAAGGCGCGATGGCGAGGAGAAGGGGGAGAAATCAGAAGCGAGTAAAAATGGCGAACGGTAAGAAAATTTAATTGTAATAAGAAATAATAAACAAAGGCAAGACTTACCCTCTTGATGACTGCGAATGCTGTCGCAAAGGCGTCAGTGATAGGCGGAAGGGGGGAAAGGAAGTTGTGACGTCTGTGTGTGTGTGTGCGTGTATAAGTGGGCGGGTGCGAGGCGTAACGAAGTAAGGAAGAGGTGCGGAAAAGGGAGAAGAGAATATTTCGCCGCAGCGGATGACGCTACTGTAGGAGCGGCTGATGGTGGTGCAACAGCCCCCAGCCGCGGAAGTGAATGATTCTGACGATGATGAATATGAATGAATATTAATTTGAAAGCGAAAGGCGCGAATAAGGCAAATAAATGTAACGGCGAACTATACACTGGCAAACAGACACACAGATGTTAGCGTTTAGAGCACCTTGAGAAGAGTGAGAGAGTAGGCGGGCAGTGGCCCGGGCTATCGGAAGTAGAGGGGGAAAACATATGGCATGGTGATGCAATAACGGATGCGAGGCCGGAAAACGGGCCCTAAATAGCATAGCAAAAAAATGGGGAGGGAAGAAGACGGGAAAGAAGGGCTTAGTACATCTAAGAAGGTGCCCACACGCACGGGCGAGCGTGTGTGGGGGAGTACTGTGCATAGTAGTGCACGCACACACTGATCCAACAGCGGTATTTTTTCACATAAAAACAAGAGGCCATTTACATAAAACATATTTTCTGCGATTACGTTGGCATAGTTTATCAGTAAAGCTAAGATGTGTTCAATGTCGTCTTTAATGTGCCAGATAGTGTTTAGGTCATATGGATTATATATGTAAAATGTACAAGTTAACATATGTTAAAAAAAAAGAAGATATTATTATCAATGTTGTATTAATATTTAAATACTGAAATATAAGTATTTAAATTAAACGCAATTTGGGTATAAGTTCTTATTAGAAAGAAAAATAGAACCGACAACAGTCGGCTATACAGTGTCAGATATTGAAGAAGGTGTGTACAGGCCAGAGCGTATCGTAGCCCCGATTCCTTAGATTTCAGAACCCACGGTGGGGCGCTTGGTTGAAGAAATGGGAGACAGAATGACGACTTTTCTGAACAGTGTGCCAGAGATATTTTAGGTAAACCAATTAATACGAACTTTTGGACAGGTTCCATCTGGTCTCACAAAAATCAAGTAAAATATGATTAAACAAAAATTTACAGATTTTTTTGATAGGACACAAACTTTAGTTTATGAAACGAGAATTTTTTTTCCAGGGTTCTAGAGGAAGGGAGAACTAATTGACATTTTTATTAGGGATTTAAACAATCTAGCCAACAATTGTAATATTGGAGCTTTAAAGAATAATCATCCACAAATGGCATGAGATATATAAAATTATCGCAGGAATTGCAAAAAGTAAAAGAATTAGATTTAAGTATCGTAGAGGATAGAGTTAATCATGCTGGAAATATTTATAAACCACAAGATGCGATTAAGGGCGAAAGTCAGAGGGGTAGATGTTGTTGATCAACAAGATGAACAATAATATGACAAAGGTAAATAATAAGGAAAGTTGGAAATGATTATTTTTATTGGAATATAGGCTTCCGGGCTGGAAAGACATCTGTAGGAAATGCACGAAAAAAGTGCGAGAGTATGTAAAACCGAGGGATGGGAGTGGGGATGAAGACTCATTTTGTAAGAGGTAAGTCTGAGAAAGACGAAGAAAGCGTTGAAAGCAGTTGGTTCGTAGGGGCTATAAACTAATGAAGGATAAAAGGAGAGATAAAAATAGGAAAGATTAATCTTAATTTCAGGTCAACAGGAGCCAATGTGACGGTGATATCAGAGGAATGATACCATCAATTAATTATTAAGGATAAACTTCCACTTAAAAGCTTTGGACGCTAATAATTAAATAATTTGCCAAATCTATGTATGTCATAAAAAACTGTATCTTATATTACTTCTTTCAAATTGTATATTAATTACAGATATGAATTGATTTGATAAAATAGTACTACCTGTTTGATAATGGCAAGCGTATTGCTGAAACGTCACAAGGAAAAACAATGTTTTTATATATTTAATTAATATATAATAAAGAAAATTCAGGCTGAAAATTGGTTCATAATCATTGGAGTTGAAAACAACCCATAATATTTAATTATTAAGGATAAACTTCCACTTAAAAGCAATACCCAGGAACTCTTTGAGTCGAATAACAATTGGCATTTCCAAGCAGAGATCCGGTATAAAGAAAATCTAGCATGCAGGGCGTATATGTTACTGAGGGAAAACAGCAAGCATCCACTGTTGGGGTAACCGGCCATTAAGGCCCACTGATTAATTAAATGTATTGGGATAATCAAATCCAAAATTTTTGGATGATTGCGCGAATTCCTAACGTGCTTGAATCTGTAGGAAATGGACAACTAAAAGAGGATATTAAGTCTCCTCTATTCACATCCCTCCAAGGCTCAATTAAATTCTGAAAAAATGGAAGCGGAATTAAAAATGTTGGGAGATTTAGAAATACTGTGATCGAAAGTCGCACTAATTAAATAGAAAATTTGTATAAGACACCAAAAGAATGTGCTAAAGCAAAAGAAACTAGGGATTTTCTATTTGAAAAAGGAACGAGTTATAAGAGCACGCCAACTACAAATGAGAAGATATGAGGCAGAGACGGAAAGTAGTATGGAACAGAATGCATTCAGGGAAAGAGAAAACGGCCAGAAAGACAATGAAATAGTCAAGGATCAGCCAATCAAGAGCGAAAGCTAGCGAAGTTGGCATCCGCCACCCACCAGACCGGCGATAGTTTGAGAAAGAGGAGTAGCTCCATGGGGAGATGTACAGGTTATACGGATTGTACATAAAATATAATGCAAGTTATCATAAACAAACAACACTTTATAACTAAAAGTAGGGCTGCACAATTATTTTAAACACAAAAATAAAAATGTTAATTACACGCAATTAGTTCTTACTAGTTTAAGATGCCTAACAAGAGTGTAACCAGCAACACAGATAGATACTGCCGTATTATGGATATTATAAGATTAGAACCTAATAAAATTCCTGCCATAAAGCGAAGCGTTTCAATGGAATTCAAAAATTCTTCTCTAGAATATAAACAATAACAAAATACAAAAACACTTACTTGGCACCAAGTTTCTCCAAATAGCTTGCCCATATTAAGAAAGGTTCAAATGACTTCTCTTTTTGCGACGTTGGCGACTGGTGCGGTGGGACAGTAGAACTTTGTTCATCACCACCGCCACCTCTAGTCCGAGGCGGTTCACTTTCTTTGTTCTTCACTTTGTCTTTTTGTTCTGATTCTGTGGGCGCTTCCTGTTCTTTGGCCGCTGCTTCCGCCGCCGCCAATGCTGCCTCTGCGGCTGCTATTTCTTCTTTTCTTTTTTGATCTTCTTGTATTTTCAACGCTTCCACTCTTAGACGTTTTATATATTGAGGCATTCCTGGAACAATATTTTTAATTTGAAATTTAAAATAGAAAAGAAGTAATATCTTTTTTTACAGGTCGACTTTGGATAAGGCCTCATTGCGGTACGAGATCTATGGCATGTTGAGACCGGAGGAGATCGTACTACAAGAAGGACTAGTGGGGAAAATTTTGACCTCATGAAGAGGGGAGATTTCCTTTACTAGACACAAGGGGGTTGGCACAATAAGCCTCAATAGGTTGGCTGTAGTATCTGGGTTTGACCTCCCTCCTCCCACCAGCGTCATTCTATTCTAAGGCATCCTCGACAAAGCATCCTGAGAAGGTCAAGCCTGGGAAACGAACCCAATACTGCACAATATACTTCTAATTTGAGATGACTGAGTAGTAGTATTTCAGTTACACTGACATGGGAAGCTTACAGATTACATTGAAGCTTCCAGCTTAGCGAGCATCACTTTAACCTCAGACCTTGACCAAGTAGAAGTTCTCAGACGGACAGTGATTTTAAAAACAATAATTTAACAGAACTAAGTGCCTACTGAAGCCAAATTTCCCAATGCCTATCAGATCTTACAAATGGATCTAAGAATCAGGATGGTGTCGGATGCACATACAAAAACTACATTGCAGTTTAAACTAAATTAGTACGCATCCATCTTTACGGCTGAAATATTTGCAATGTACCGTGTTTAAAGTGTGTTGAAACACCAGACCAAACCTCTCGTTTTGATTTTTTCAGACAGTAAAGGGGCCTTTCAAAAATTAAAAAATCCGGGAAGTAACGCTTCACCACTCATCTTAGAGATAGACCAGGTACTAAATAATATTTTATATACAGATAGATCGAGTCATTTAATCTGGATTAAAGGACATATGAGACAGGAGGGAAATGAGATAGTGGATAAAATGGCAAGAGAAGTTATTTCATTACAACAAGAACTCTCTGCAAAATTCAGACATAAAAAACTTAAAGTGAATGGGAAAGACAATATGACAGGTCCAAACAAGCAAAAGGTCAATTTTATGCGGCCATTCAACCGTGTATCCCCAAAATACCTTGGTTCCAATTATACAGACATTAGAGCAGGAGATTCTACATCACTACATGCAGGTTAAGTTTTAACCATAATTTTTCACCTCACCACCTAGCAAGAATTGGCAGATATAGACCCAAAGTGTTCATGCTCTGCCGATACCTTGGCTGACAGTAACCACTTAATACTGGTCTGCACTAAATGTAATAAATGGAGAGACCGATTGTGGGAGGCGAGATGCACCCAACCTGCGAATTTGCATGCTACATTATCTCAGGATTATGGGAACTGTACACCGAACTCTACAATTTTATGTAAAAACAATAAAATACTTGTATAAGTCAAATAAGATTTGATTAGGTCACTAATAGGCCAGTCACATATGTCAATTCTTGGTCTCGGGCTCAACAGCTAGCCTGATCCTCAGCTTTTTATATCTATCTAGCCGATTCGCTTTGCACGAGAGGCAAAAAAAAAAAACAAAACTGAATTTATATTCGTATACTAAGTACATACATAAAATATCTAAGTTTTATTTGATACATTTTATCAGGGAATATTTATATTTGGTGGGGGTTCTGAGGGAACAGTAGCATACTTTTCCTCTAGAATTCCAAATTTGAAGAAAATCGGTTAACCGGAAGTGTGATTTTACAGAGTAGGTTTTTTGAGTTTTTTTTTTGGAATTTTCTCGAAAACTGTTACAGCGCTTTTCTTTAAAATATACTTGCTGCACAGAGAAATGTATCACTTTTATTTGAAACATTTTTCTGAAAAAAGTTATTTTGGATAGCGTGGGAAATTGTGGCGTTAGTTTCAATGTGATATGTAGTTAATTGAGTGTTTTTAGAACACTCTGGACCACAGTGTAATCATCACTTTTCAGCCCGCCAAGATTAGTAGGCTGGTACTTATACCCCACCGATTCTGTATTTATGTTTGCAAATCTGAGTTTAACAAATTTGTCATTTTATATATAACTGTTATTAGAATGTTCCCACCAGATTTTTAATATAATGGGTGTTTTCCCAAAAATGTTGTTTTATAGACATATATTCGCATTTAATAAAATACAATAAAATTTAGAATTTCATTTAGCTTCAAAGTATACCTTGGAAGGCAAATGGTGAAAACGTCCTTCCATAAATAGCAATTTTATCCTGAACACTATAATTTATAAACTTATGCTTACTCACCAGTACTGGTCACCCATAAGGATATAGCTGAGGGTAGAGTTATCCCAGGATTATCAAAATATGTCAAACTGAATTCTATTCCAGGCTGAAAATAGATTAAAATATTAATGTGAATAATTCCAATAATAATAAATTTCGCGCTATATCACAATGAATACTTTCATTTACAGTCATATTGTCTATAGAGAGATAGTATTGGAATGGAATTCTAGAGGAAATACTAGAACGACTTTTTTTGACACTAATTTATACAATTTAATCAATACATTTTCTTTAAAATAGCAATGTTACCATGTTTAGTTGGGCTGTTCATAAAAAAGATGGTGGGGATTTTATTTATATACCTAAGCGGCCTTATGTGGAGCATTCTATGTCAAAACCAACAATGCTTGTGCAAATTTAAATTAACTCATAGAACCTCAATACCCCCCTCTAAAATCAATTTTTTCAGAAAAAGGTTTCAAATAAAAGTGAAACGTTTCTATCTATGCAGCAAGCATTCCGAGTTTATAGAAAATCCGTCGAAAAAAATTTCAAAAAAAAAAACTCAATAATCGGTTAACCCTATTTTCTTCAAATTTGGAACTCTGTCAATGCTTTTGATGTACGAGATGTGTAAATTAAGTAATGAGACTGATTTTCTAGTGTTCGATCTGGCAACACTGGAGACGCGGCGCATGCATGGTAGGGCAAGTAAACATCTGACACACGTCCAGAGCAAATTGAAAATGCTAGAGTTGTTGCACTGTCCTTAGTGACTTTTTTTGTGAGCAAGGTTTTTTCAGTGCGTTTTAAAAATGAGTGTGCTATCAGGTTTTGCTTCAGACTTGGGCACAGTGCAACGGAAACGTTTGAAAAACTGTGCCAGGCCTATGGAGACAATGTTTTGTCGAGAGCACAGGTTTTTAGGTGGTTTAAGTCGTTTGCAGAAGGAAGGGAATCAATTGAAGACGAGCCTCGCAGCGAAAGGCCTTCATTTTCAAAAACCGACGAAAATGTTGGTAGAATCCGCGATCTCGTGCGTTCAGATCGTCGTTTGACAGTCCGAATGATCGGCGAAGAGTTGAATTTGACTCACACAACCGTTCATCAAATTTTGACTAATGAATTGGGGATGAGAAAAATTTGTGCAAAAATGGTTCCGAAAAATCTTTCACATTAATGAGTATTTGGCCAGTAATAACATTCCTGTGGCTCCTCAGCCTCCTTATTCACCCGACTTGAGTCCATGTGACTTTTTTTTGTTCCCCAAATTGAAAAATCACCTCAAGGGTGGATTTTGAATGAGACCTAAATGAAATGACCAAGTTTGAGCCTTCTGCAAATTTAAGTTCATGAAATATTTTGTTCGCGTACACATATAATATATATATACTCAAGAGGCCTCAAAATATGTATATCCGGTGAAAATCAATTTCGAAATTTGTCACTACCGTTATACTTCCTCTTGCTTCCGAAGTAAAAAGATTCATTCCAAATTAAATTATGAGATTGCCAGTGTTTAGTTGCAATCAGAAGGAGTTGCTATAAAGTCAAAATCCAGTTAGAACTGAAAGATCTACAATGGCTTTTTTAGATATCAGTGTATGAATCGGTCACAGAGTGGGACTCAAGTGTTGTTCGAGTTGTTAAGCTGGGATAGCCACGTAAAAGGTCAACTTCTCTGAAGAAGTGGCTTTAATGTACAATGATCAAGATCTATATTAAATCTACAAGAATCATGTGAGCCTCACGTCATTTTAACTGGAATATCCCACAGGAACGCCATAATTCCAGAACAAATTAGCCTACTTTCCTCAGAGAGGGAGCAGTGCAAATACTAAGGAAAACAAATCAATATTAAAAATAAATCAACAAACCTGATTAAATTCCGATGTAGCCTTGATCACCATATACGACCAATATTCAGTGACTCTAGCTTTTGATTTTATTTCTGGATAGTCTGGATGTTTGGTACTGCGATTCATAACAATCATCACTTTTTCAGATTCATCGATTAAATAACGTCGGGTGAACACATAATCACGATTGCTGAACAATTTCTGGAACGGTACAATTTAAAATTGGTTACTAGTGCAATATTGAAACTGACACTATCCATAAATCTTACTAACATTTTCAAAATAATCCAGTGAATTTCATGACTTTAATAACATAGAAGTAGCTCATGTTTTGTTGAACAAATATTTCGCTTCAAAAAATAAAATCCGAAGAAAACATATAAATACACATAAATTCTGGAATATCCCAGCAGCAGCAGAGTTAAAGAAAGCAGCGGCAGGCTCATTCTGAAGAAATTGAATAAAATTTATATTCTATTCCATACATTTCCTGTGTACAACTCCAACGTGAGGTAAATGCAGATACAAATAATACATTACAGATATTTAGATTCTCAATAGAAAAACAAAATGCGAGTTTTACATTTAGCGCGGGCGGTGATTCCATGATTCAAACCAGTGATTCATTGGAAACCAAGATAGTTGTAAACATAATTCCTGTTTTGTTTTTCCAGTTGTTGTACTTGTCACTGATTCTGGCCAAATCGATTCTAGTGATGCGGAGTTCAAAGGGTAGTAATTAGATTTAAAAAAAAGTATATTCCACTCTAGCTAATGATGAACTTATCAATCGAGTAAAGAACTACTACTGGGAAATTAAACCTAGCCTCTTTGTCATAATTACACACGGCTTATCGTAGGAAATGATGATTCTGGTCCATGTACGCTGTAGAGAATAATCTTATCTTAAAGCAATAATCTGATCTTATCGTAGAGCAAGTCTCTACGCGTGTATATATACATCATGCAACTATAGCTCTAGATTAAGTGTTCCAGTTATAGTGAAGTCAGTATGCCGCACAAAATGAGAGCTGGGACTGCGCCTGTGGTGCATATTGTGATGACCGACATAGAAAAATAAAATAAAAAGTAAATAAACAGAACAAGCAACAGACAAGAAGAATCTCGGTCCTAACCCCAAGTAAGCGGATTTTAAAAAGACAAGAGTGTATGAGTAACTATGTTAAGGACCATTTCACCTGATACACTTGAGACTAAGCCATTTCCTTCCCACTTCCTTGTGCACTAATTTTTAAAACAGCTATGACTGTTTTATAACTTTTGCTTTCTTCTTTCTATTTTTAGAACTTTCGTGGTACAATTCCACATTTCCAGATAAGCTGCATACATTTCAATTAATTTTAACGTTCCCTATGTACATATATACATATCCCACATTAATGTGAAAATTCATATTTACATTTTCCGAGCAGGCAGCCATTTTAATTGCAGATTAACTGCAGCTACTCTACTCTATCTTTTGTAGACTTGCTTAATAGACATGATCTCAGAAAGTTGTAGCTGAGAGGGTAACTTTAAGTAAAACAAATCTATGTGTACATAAAAGTAAGCCTTCGGAAAATGACGAAACAATCAATCTACGTTAATTCAAACAAAAACAAATGATTCGATTTATCTGGTAGTTTATCGCGTCATAGTTAGTATTTTTCTTATTCCTGACCGGTTTCGGCTTTTATAAAAATACCAGATATTATCCAGCATTGCAAACCCATCCACATATTCAAACGATTCGATTTATATTTTGAATTTTAATATTTGATTATAGATTCATTGAACAAACTTACCGGCCATTTAGTTTCCCAATAAATAATATCTGAATTAGTTGAAGGTTCTGAATCAATTACTTTCAATTGAACGACATGTTCATCCCATTTTGTTCTATTATCAGTATCTAAGAATACAGCAAGAAAATCTCTGGCCGTGACGTCAATATATTTTCCATACACTGAAAAATATATGAAACAGATAGTGATTAATAATTTATGATAAATCAGGAAAACAGTGTGAAATAAACATTTTCAAAATAACATTTATACTTTTGTAAGAAAAAAGTCCATGATGCTTTTTTTCTTCTTTCTTCCATACAATAAGATCCTCTTTTTTGATGAATGGCGACCAACAGCACCCTAGAAAGCAGAACAAAAAAATTGTACGATTAATGAACTTGAAATTAAAACATTTGAATAAAATAGGCAAACTGATGGAGAGCACTGGCCAAAAAAAAGTTTATTTCTCTGGCCCCTGCCAACTACCTTAACAACGATTATTTCCTTAACAACGACGGGAACCATACGAAACTGCAGTTTAAGGGAAACAGTATATAACACCCCAAAAATCAATTTTCCATAATCAATTTTGCGGATATATCCGCAAATGTTCACATTATAGATCTAAAAAAAAAAAAAATCATTGGCAGCGTTTTCTAGAAAACAGGAAAACTCATCGATCAAACAATTATTGTTATCTACTGAAGTAACTCTAAGTAATTATGCCAAGCAGAGGAGTAACTATGCTATCTCAAATGGAAGTATAGAAAACAAGGGCAGTATATTCACTAAATGAGGGAAAATGTATTTTCTAAATCTAATCAAAAAATAGACATCTCCTGAGTGTGCAAAGTATTGGGGTTGAGACAAACGTCCAGTGTCTCAAAGTATAAATCGACTTTTCGCCCATATTGCAACAAGCCTTGATTTAGCAATCAAGACAACACTACTTTAAGAAGTCTACTGTAACACAGGCGATAACGCTGGTTGATAACGATATGGTCTCAAAGCGAAGACCTAAGTGTTGTGCATGACAATTGCCGTTGGATGTAATCCACAGCTACCTGGAAGATTTATTATGTGTACCCTTAACTGTTGGTATTTGAACGAAGAATGAAGTGGTCTGAGAAGTGCGCTAAGTGTAAATGTTAGATGGTATGCCCGCAAGGAAGCCAAGATACCTGAAGAAATGGCTAGTCCATTTCCTATTCCGTGGAAGATACAAGACTCTTGAAAAGAAATTTCTTCTCTAAATATACAAAAAATTTGGAATCATCGTGTCCTTGGGCACGACCTGTAGATATGTAAGGCATAAATGTGAATCGAATTGAGATCAACCTAAAAGAAGTCTGGCTTCATCAAACTAGTCTTCATTCAGCCCCAAAATAATTAAATTTATTGTCTTTTTTTTTATAATATTTAAAGTAAAGAAAATTATTTACTATAAATAAAGAAATGTCGATTAATAATTCCGTTAATGAATTTGAACAACTTTAGTTCTTTTATTCTTTCAAAACAAATCAAATTCATAAAGGTGTTCATCCCTTGATATTAAAACAATAACCTTATTTGGGATATTATCCATCGTAGCATGGATATTTTGATGTTTCTGACCAGTTTCGGATTTTCATCCATCGTCAGAGTAAAGTTATTAAGTTCGTGCACAACTGACTTCTACTTAATGTTTCTGTTACACTTGTTGATATGCCTGCTACGACGGATAAAATCCAGATGTTATCCAGCATGGCGGACCCATCTACTTATTCAATAACCTTATTCTCACAGATATAAATTATTTCACTAACCCTCAAGATCTACAGGATTTTGTTGAGAATCTTCGCTTCCACAAAAACATGATTTTTCTTCATTCATTCTATCTCGAAGATTTCGGCAAATTTCTAATTCGTTCAAATGACTTTAAATAAAAAATATATATATATACATATATTAATAATTAGTCTAATACTCAGATAAGCATTATAACTGTAAAAAATAATATCTCTATTAACCTTCTTAGATCCACATCCGAAATTATTTCCGATCTCCAATCAAAAGCAATCGTAGCACCTCCTAATAGAAACTCTTTGCCTCTTCTGTAAGCTAAACGTCTTATCTGTTGGAAAAAATGTTTCAAAGCCATTTCATCCCAAAGTTTTGTATACAAACTAAAAATTTGTTGACCCCTACGAATTCTATATGCTAAAACATATTCAACTTGTGCGATACAACTTTTAAAAACACACACTGAATTGTCCTTTATAAATCTAGGCGCTTCTTTCAATTCTTTTGCTAAAATTAAAAATAATGAACATCGTTTAAAGTTTGGTAACGTCTTTTGTAACATTTGGTCAAAGAGATTACCAAAAGGTAAAACATTTTTGAAAGAATGTAACTGCTTACAATCAATAAACATTTGAGTTTTGTATCGAACATACAGTGGTAGATTAAAATTTCTCTGTAACTGGACTGATCTACAGTTGTTGTGTATTAAATATCTGGAAACAGCAATGAATGGTACAATCATTTTTTTGGTTAAATTTTAATTTGGTTGGGATGAAAAAACTCAACACGAGATTTGTAAAGAATGAATTTTTTCATGTAATTGGTATGACCTGGTTACACTTATCCACTTTATAACTTGACTGTTCTCCAATTTGACTTCTTGCTGCATTTTTATGCCCGAACAAGAAGATAACATAAAAAAGTGCACTAATTAGTGAATAATAAAAAATTAGAAACTGACAGAATAAACCTAACCCATAACCTAACCTTACTGATTCACACTACTTAAACGTGAATTTGAAAAAAAACCTTACACATGGTCTCTTATCAGCTGCTAGGCCAATGTGCGCATGATTGGGTTGAAGAGGCACATTTAAAACTAATTTACAGAATTTAAATGAAAATGTTTTATTCATAATTCAAGTCTTTTAAAAAAATATAATGAAGAATAACGCTTTAAATAATATTTCTTGATTTGATTTTTTTACTAGTAAGTTGAAAAGCAATAATCAAGATATATTTGTATAAACAAATTACGATAAATAATATAATTGTGATGAACTTTTAATAAGTGTTTTGACTAACTTCATGATAAAATCAGCTTTTCCATTTAAGGCGTAATATCAAGATAATATTGTTGCAACAACTTTCAATTTCATCAATCTCTAACATCGAAATTATTAAGACGCCAAATATTTGCAGATTTATATAAATGGAAAGGGAATGACTTGCCAAATACACTGTGATCTAATAGATATCTTGGAAGGCCATCCTTGGTTATATATGTACAGGTAATGGCGTTAATAGTAATGGTTAAACAGGCTGCTGGAAGGAATATGTGTTGCAGTGATCTAGAATTTGTTCATTTTTGCATTTACTGTTGGATATTTTAATAGAATTCCGTAAAGACGTCGAATTGTGGAGAAACGAATTGTGTCCCCAATGAGGAACATATCTAGAGGAAAGGGTTAAGTAGGTTTCTAATATGACTTATGGTGGCAAGATAAAACAAAAAATTCTATTTATCAGTATTGACAAAACGTTGCTAAATGAAAAAAAAATCTGGTGTGAAACACTCACCCGACTTTCTCGTACTGCAGTTTATAGAGTTATAATTGATATATTTTCTTCAAACTTACAATTTTTTACTTAATGTTTGCTTGTCTTCAATTTTATATCAATCTAAATTTAATAAAATGACTTGTTGGAGGTAAGATAACCTCCGTCTTGCCTCCTAAACTTATTTAAATGAATTTTTTCGGAAGAAAGTTTCAGACAGGAGGGACAGGCCTCTGTATCAGTAGTTAGTATGAATGAATGAATATTTATTTGTTAAGAAATAATTCTGTACAAATATTAATTACCATTTTCACAAAATAAGTATTTCTCTAGAGTCTGGTTAGCCCTTTAATTAATAATTTCCCATTCGCAATACCTATTTCTTTCTATAATACATAAGGTTAAACATATTTTTTTCTTTTTTTTTCTATGAATATTCACTGTAATAATTACTGAAGAATACTCACCGTACATTAGTTTTATAGTGGTACATATTTTTAATACTAATTTAACTAATCGTTTACATTGTGATTAATTGAATTATATACACAGCATCAAATAAGTAAACAAATTAATAAATATAAATAATAAATAGATACAAATATATTATATAAATATTAATTTGATAGCAACACATGTTTTTGAATCTAATTTAAATAATTAATTACTTGCGATGCCACAAATATAAATCAATCATGTTCACTAATTAAATATAAGTAATAAATAGAAATAATATATGTAATAATTAGATATAAACATATTACATAAATATGAACACCTTTTGTAAATTCTCATACTGACTAGCTGATTAAGATGTTTTTGGGATGGATATGATAACATGGAATTTTCTACTAGCTTTCGTCTCTATTGCCCATGGTCAGAATATTTTCAATATTAGTTTGGTCGTTTGAATGGATGTTATAATGTTGTCTATGTTCACTGAAGTTAGTATAGAATATAATTTTATTTGCCACAGATTAATTCTTGTACCAATGTTTTGCTACAATTACAGAAATTCCCCGGGAATCTAGTACTCACCTTTGCAAAATATTATAAGCAAATATTTAATACCTACACGGTTTAAATGCCAGTAAATTGACAAGTAAATAAGTAGTAAATAAATATCACACAATAGCAAATTAATTCACAAGATGGTTATTATTACTTGTATGATAAGTTCACTAATTTTATAACAATTTTTTCTAAATAAACAAAATAAAAAAATATTTGGTTAACTTTATCGATATTATCAATAATCAAAATATTTTAAATATTTATCTGTGGTTTAGAATCTTGTATATATGGTTGCAAGTATGTCTGCCTGGGACCGTTGAGTTTTGGGCACTTCAGAAATAGATGTTGGAAACTGTTGGTTATGAATTCATTGCAGGTAGGGCCTATTTTATTTTCTTGAAGGTAGTGTTGAGGTACAGATTGATTGATTTTGAGTTTGATACTATAAGATGACTTACAATCCTTAGTTTTTTTAACTGGATCTCGTATTTGAAATAGTTTTCTGCTTCATTGATGTGGAAGCCACTGATTATCCTGTAGATAAGGTTGTTGGTTGAGATTAGAGCTCTATTGATATCTATGGAGGGTAGATTATTTTTCATTTTATCGAGGACATCTTCTTTTCGTCCGACAAGACGATTGAAAAATAAACGTGAAAAGTCTTCCTTACATCCAAGACTTGCTGCTATTGACTTGTGTTATCCAGTTGAAGTTTAGTCTGGCTTTTCTGAGGTCGAATCTATTTACCTAAGCCTATTAAAGCATTGTCTTGGACACCTGTTAGTGGGTAGCAGGGGAGCTTTGTCCAGAAATTTATCATTTTTTTAAGTATTTGTAGACTCAGGGCATATCTGCCAGTTTCCAAACGCACCACATAATTTGGTGTACTTCTGGGCATAAAAATAGGTTTTTAAGAAATCTCACCTATGCGACTACTATTGCTTCAAGGTATCGGAGACTCCAAATTTCGGCAGCATATAGCAAAGTTGAGGACACCATTGCATCGAATAGAGCAGTTTTTGTTTTCCATGTGTCACTCTTGCCTTTTCTTAAAATTTCCATATCCTTAGCGCTTGCTACCGAGGGCCTTTGAATGAAATGCTCTGACGCTTGTTTAAATCTACCTGAAGAAGTAAATGGGACACCCAAGTAGTTATAACTTTTGGTGTCTCCAGTTTTTCACTATGCCAGTAGCGGGGTTTCAGCTGCTTTATCCTAGACGACTTATGAAATATAACCACTTTTGACTTTTGTGGATTGTTAAGTTTTGTATGTAATGCCATCTAGTAGCCAAAAGCATTTTTGTACCAGTGCAATTTAACGGCCACTTGTAATTTAAATAATTTCATTTCAGTAAGATCTAGTCAGTCTGACATGTTGTTTTGTACTGTAAACACCCAGCAGTGTCATATACAGTTCTTGAGTATTGTTTTTATGCACAGTGTCCATGCATACAAGTTGTTCTAGTAACATTTGTAACACCTAGCTGTGTAGCAATAAATTACTGGTTATAGCAGTAAATCTCAGTTTATTATTATATGTTTAGTAATCCAACAACAAACAAAATTGACAGTTCATTAACATTTTTGGTCCTCCAATTGAGCCGGATAGGAAAGACATATATATAAGAAATACAGATAAGAGTATTAAGAAAAACATCAGGTATACAAATGCAAGCAAGCAGCAGTATAGGAATTGGCGTTAACGCTCACTCAAGTCACCAGGTTAGTGGTCGCTCCCCTCTCCTAGAACACAAAAGCATTTCCTTTTATTCTTTAATCCTACAATCCCTTTTTATAGCTAGTTCAGTTTCGTTACTGCAAAAGATGATTTGATTTCCTATTTATTATATGTTGTTTTCAAATTAAATTTTAATCTTTGTGGTTTTTTTAACTCTTAAGTTTAGTTATAAGCTTAGTGTTAGTATTACTTTTTATTCTTATGGTCAATTTATTTAGAAAACATTTTAAATTGATTCATTTTGACATTTTATTGTATAACGTTGTTGTTTATATTTTTAGTTTAACATTTTATTTAAAGTAAGTTTTTATATCAAGTTTCCTATTTGTTTTTTGTTCATTTTATCATCTAGTTGTACTTCTCTAATATTTGTATATATGCAAAACTTCTCATAAATGGCCGAATTAAAAGCTCTTATCGCCAAACCGGCTACATCAAAGGTAAAAGTACTCGTATAACTAACTTCATAAATAATTTTGACCTTACGGGCGATTTAGCACAGATAGAAGCGCCACTATCAGTAATTGAAGCTACTTTAGCGGATTTTGAAAACGTGCAACAGCAAATAGAATTGTTTGATGGGACGGAAGATCAGTTAAACGAGCGAGAGGTTTTCGAAACGAATTATTTCGGATTAATAGCGCAAACTAGAAGTTTGTTAAAAAATCTGCAGCAGCCACAATTACGCTTACATGAACAATAGTCGCTACATCGACAGTCTCAATCAGCGGATTCACAAATCAAGTTACCAATCATGACTTTGCCCACCTTCCATGGTTCATATGAAGATTATTTATCGTTTACGGAGGAATTTAATTCTCTCATTCAAGTTATGTTTCAAGAACCCGGTGTTGACTTTTTAAAAAGATATTTATTTAATAATACAATATAATAAAGATTACAACAATTTAATGTACTGGTTAACACAGAGTAATACTATAGACAACTTCGAACTGTACTGTACGGTGGTGAGCTTAGAACTGCCTGCCTGCTGGCCGGTGGGAGTATTTATATGCTGCCCGCTTCAGTTACGTCACAAGTGCTTGTTCTCATGGAGATAGTGCCATAACTCCTCCCTCCTCAAGTTTGGAGCTCCTGCGACAATTGGCACGGAAGTCCAGGGTAGACATGTCGAGGTGTGGGTTGTAGTTGGTCTCCTTCTGTTGCGCCCGGATTTGCCGTTTTTCTGAGGACATAGCAAACATACAAGAGGAGCAACAGTAGCAGAACTATTGTAATGATAACATAATAGTAGATGTCGACGGATCGCTGGGTATGTCCTCTAGTAGTTCCAGCGGGTCCATTTTTAGATTGATTCTGTGGAGGTCCTCAAAAGATATGTTTATGTTGGTGTGTGAGAACACTTGCGTAGTTGTCACTATGCCTTTGGAATCCTTGTATGTGGGTATGGCTTTGCTGTCTAGTAGAGTTTCGTCTTTGTTTAGTTTTATGAGGCTAGTGTTGGTCAAGAATA
Organism: Triatoma infestans; assembly: GCA_011037195.1. Classification (NCBI taxonomy): domain Eukaryota; kingdom Metazoa; phylum Arthropoda; class Insecta; order Hemiptera; family Reduviidae; genus Triatoma; species Triatoma infestans. Next base: position 75,826 of record JAAEAF010000015.1, read on the forward strand.
TAGTGTCATTATGGTTGTCCTTTTTTATTAAGATCCTATTGGTCCTGAAAGTTAAAAAGTGGTCCACAAAAGGGATGTATTTGATAAATGGTGCACTTGATGTGTATACCGTCTTGCATGCTACGAGGTTGATGTTGGTGATGATTTGGCGAATACAATCGTTTTGGATGCTGGTTTTGTTGTGGCAGTACATAGCGCTGTTGATTTCTTCACAGGTGGCTGTAAATAACTCATCTTGGGTTTTTAGGATCAAGGGTGGATGGACATGAATTGTTAGGAGATGGTGGTCTTTCTCTGTCGGATAGGACAGAAGGAAGTACGTCTCAAGGGGAGCGGTTTTTAGTGGGATGCTAATAAAGTAGTATATATTCCAACTTCTGATTGAGCAATGTACTTTGCTTAATTGCCAAAGTGCTTCTAAGTCCGGCGTTATGAATGTTACATTGTGAGATTTTTGTAGCGACTCAAGATCCTTGAGAAGAAAGATGCTAGAATGGATAGTGTTTAGTCTGCAAAATTCTAGAGAGTTTTCCATGTCGTCGATTTTGTTTGCAATAAGGACCAGATTAAAGAGGATAGAATTAAATTGCTGATTTAGCTCAATTTGGCTAACTATAGGGTGGAGAAGAAGGTTGTCATTTTGTCATTGTTGGTTCGTACAATCTGTATATCGTGATTGAATTCTTCAATTACCCGCTTGTTTATCGCCATTTGGTTTTTTAGGTTATTTTGGAGGTGAAAACTGTTACGCTCGATTGTGTTTATAATTTTGTCGTACCGTTCTTTGTCGTCACTGTCCATATTTCCGGTTAGCCAGGATATGGCTTTACCTAGGCCGTTAATGAGTCCCCGTTTAGGTCTGGACTTGTTAAGGGTTAAATGATCTAGCTTATTACGAAGGTAATAATAATATTTAAAGAGTGATTTTATTTGGTTCGTTTTGTTGAGTTGGTACGTGGTGCTCATAACGGTAAAGGTCTTATCTAATTCTATGTCAATTAATTGCACGTCAGCGGTATGTATAAACGTATAGTATCCGTCTATGACATAAGCTGGATTAAATGCAATGGGCAAAATTCTAGGTCCATGAGTCAGGTCAGTTGTCTCTAGGCTGGTGACTACATTCCCCGCCGTCTGCAGCTGCAGTATGTGTATGATTGCTATATTTCCCGCTGTCTGCATGTGGGATGTGTGAGTCATTGCTCTTATCTGTAACAGGAAGAGTTATGTTTGTGTATTTTCTAGGTCGCTTTAGTAGGTTAGGATGGATTTTAAATGAGTTTCTTTGTACTGTGGCTAATTTTGTTTCCCTGGAATAATTTCCCCTTTTAAATTTGGGTTTGGCTTTTCCATTCTGTTTATCTCGAATAAATATTTCTCCCTCGGGTATTTCGACTTTTTCCCTGGTTTTGTTTAGTTTGTTTGTACGGGTCTCTTTTTCTTTGTCAATTTTTTCTTTTATTACGCGAGATATTAACTCCCTGTCGTCATGATATTCTTTGACTCGTTGTTCTAGAATTAGGTCTTCTGCGTATGTATTGGGCTGTATCTCGAAAGTAATTTCATTAGGTATCATAGTTAGGTTAGAGTTTATAGAGTTATTGTATGCTATTAAAGCTAATCTTAGAGTTTTGTATATGGGGCAATTCTTTTGTCCGTTTACTATGTTCATAATTTCTATGAGGGTTGAGTGTGCTCGGTTTATCAGTCCGTTAGAATCTGAGTGGTTTGGGGTAGTGAAGTGTGTTTCTATGTTATTATATTTTAGGAAATTTTCTACTAGTCCATTTTTAAATTCCGTACCATTGTCAAATTGAATTGTTTTGGGGCACGGGAATATGCTGAGGTAGTGTTCTAGTGAATTGACAATTTCATTTGCGGATGCCGTTTTGATTAGATAACCATATAGTTTTCTTGAAAAACAGTCTATCATAGTGAAAATTAGCTTTCCGTCGTAATGCAATTGTCTCCTTGGAGTTTTTCGAATGGTTTAGAAGGTGTAGGGGTAATTTCGTAAACTTGTCTAATTGGTTTGCGTTCGTATTTAACTTCCTTACAAAGGGAACAGTTGTTAATTACTTTTGTTATATGTTCTAGCATTTTTGGCCAGTAGTAACGTTTAGTTAGGGTTCTGTACACTTCATGTATACCACGGTGTGCAGTTTTGCCAACGTGATAGTTTTGAATAGTTTCTTCTTGTTCAGAGGGGTCTGTTATGTCTAGTCTTTTGGTGTAGTAGCGTTTAATTTTGACTGTTGGAAATTTGTCTTTTATTATGTCGGACAGGTGGGCAAAGATCTGTTCGTCAATGGAGTTTTCGATAGGAGGGGAACACAGGACGCCGTACGTATGATTCGGTTGTAAGTATTCTAGGCAGTATTCGTCTATGTCGTTAGAATATGGGTACCTAGTGTACCAGTTGTACCGTGTTTTGTTAAACGGTCTGTCGATTGCAATTTTCGTCTCGGGGTTGCCTCGGGTTAGAACAATTTGTAATTTTTCCACGTTAATGCAGCGTGTTTTGTCGTCAATTATTTTAACTTGGCTTTTAGAGGATTCTTGGGAGTGTTGCGTTTGTAGGCTTTCATTGTCGTCTTCGGCGGTAATGTTTAGGGCTCTGGCTAGGTCTTCTAGGATGTCGTCGCTATTCTCGGGTGAAGGGGCAGAGAGGAATTCGTCCAGGACTTCGTCTGGATTTGGACTTGGGGACGAGGTCTCTAGGGCATTTAGGTCCTTTTCTTCTGGCGGATTTCGTGATAGTGCGTCTGCTACTACGTTAGTCTTTCCCTGTACGTACTTGACGTCAATGTCAAAGTAATTACCATCTGATTAGTTTGGCATTGGGCTCTTTTAAATTATGTAACCATTGTAATGGTCTGTGGTCTATCTGTATTGTAAATTTGCGTCCGTAAATGTATGGTCTAAAGTGTTTGCAGGCCCACACTATGGCCAGTAGTTCTTTTTCTATAGTGGAATAGTTTTCTTCCTGTCTATTTAGTGCACGAGAGGCAAAGGAAATAGGGAGGTCTTTTCCGTCGATGTTCTGGGATAGGACTGCTCCGATAGCGTAATTGGAAGCGTCTGTTGTGAGGATAAAAGGCTTTTCAAAGTCAGGTAATTGTAGGATAGGACTGTTCTGTAGAAGGGATTTAAGGGTTTCAAAAGCTTTTTTGTAGTCGTCGTCTATCACTATAGTTCTGTTTTTTCTGAGTGCGAGAGTCAGTGGTCTAGCTATTTTAGCGTAATTTTTAATCATTTTCCGATAGTAGCCAGTGAGTCCAAGGAACTGTTTGATTTGTTTTTCCGTTTTAGGGAGAGGGAATTTCGCAATTGCTTCTAGTTTGGCCGGGTTTGGTTGTAAGCCTCTGTCCGAGATAATATGTCCTAAAAAGAGTAGTTCTCTATTACAGAATTCAGTTTTGTCCAATTGTATCTTTAGGTTGTGTTGTTTTAGTCTCTCGAAAACGGTCTTGAGCTGTTTTATGTGTTCGTCTAGATTGTCCGAGAAAATTATAATGTCGTCCATGTATACTAGTACGTTAGGGATCCTGGAAAAGAGGGAATTCATTGCTCTTTGGAAAGTGGGGGGGGGCGTTCTTAAGACCGAAGGGCATGCGTAAGAATTCGTAGTGTCCGTTTTCAGTGGAGAATGCTGTCTTGGGAACTGATTCGGGGTCCATCTCGATTTGATGGAACCCTGAAGCTAAGTCGATCGCGGAGAAGTAAGTCGCGCGTCCTATTTCACCGAATAAGTCTTCGATGTTAGGAAGGGGGAATTTGTCTTCGACTGTCTTGTTAAGTTTCCGGTAGTCTATAACCATTCTTATTTTCTTTTTACCTGAGGCGTCTGTTTTTTTTGGTACTACCCAAATTGGGCTGTTGTAGGGGGAGTTTGAGTGCTGTATTATTTTGTTTTCTAGTAGTTTGTCAATTTCAACTTGTACGTCTTTCCGGTAAATTTCTGGGTATCTATAATTTCGGGTGTATACTGGGTTTTCGTCGGTGGTTCTTATTTTATGTTTTAAAAGATTAGTAGAACTTAGGCGATCATTTTCTCTTTTTATTAGTTGGGGATATTCTTGAAGTTATTAAGTTATTTTTTCCTTTTCTTCTTCATTCATGTGATTAGTTCTAATTAAAGTAGGGATTTCCTTTTTTATTTCATTTAAGACAGGATCACCGGACATTTCGGGACAATTGGTCATTACTATGTCGGGGATGTCTGTACAAATTTCTCGCGGTTCGTCAATATCCATAGGTTCGGGGCAAATGGCCATTACTTCTTTGGATTCGACTTTGCACACAATTTTATTATTAATAATATCATATAATCCTTCTTTTACCGTACATTTATCATTAATTTTTATATCTTCACTGATTAGACCGTATTTTAATTCTTTATTTTTTACAGGAAATTCAATAAAATTGACACCTTGCTCTAAGGTGATTATATTTGGATCGTTGTCCGGGGGGTTAAGGGTGAATTTTAGGGGAATTGTGCCTTGAGGATAGGAAAGGATGTTATTATTTAAATCTATGCTCATACCGAGCATTTACAAAGGGAACAGTTGTTAATTACTTTTGTTATATGTTCTAGCATTTTTGGCCAGTAGAAACGTTTAGTTAGGGTTCTATACACGTCATGTATACCACGGTGTGCGGTTTTGCCAACGTGATAGTTTTGAATAGTTTCTTCTTGTTCAGAGGAGTCTGTTATGTCTAGTCTTTTGGTGTAGTAGCGTTTAAGTTTGACTGTTGGAAATTTGTCTTTTATTATGTTGGACAGGTGAACAAAGATTTGGTCATATATCTGTTCGTCAATGGAGTTTTCTATAGGAGGTGAGCACAGGATGCCGTACGTATGGTTCGGTTGTAAATACTCTAGGCAGTATTCGTCTATGTCGTTAGAGTATGGGTACCTGGTGTACCAGTTGTACCGTGTTTTGTTAAACGGTCTGTCGATTGGAATTTTCGTCTCGGGGTTGCCTCGGGTTAGAACAATTTGGAATTTTTCCACGTTAATGCAGCGTGTTTTGTCGTCAATTATTTTAACTTGGCTTTTAGAGGATTCTTGGGAGTGTTGCGTTTGTAGGCTTTCATTGTCGTCTTCGGCGGTAATGTTTAGGGCTCTGGCTAGGTCTTCTAGGATGTCGTCGCTATTCTCAGGTGAAGGGCAGAGAGGAATTCGTCCAGGACTTCGTCTGGATTTGGACTTGGGGACGAGGTCTCTAGGGCATTTAGGTCTTTTTCTTCTGGCGGATTTCGTGATAGTGCGTCTGCTACTACGTTAGTCTTTCCCTGTACGTACTTGACGTCAAAGTCAAAGTCAGCTAATTGTAATTTCCATCTGATTAGTTTGGCATTGGGCTCTTTTAAATTGTGTAACCATTGTAATGGTCTGTGGTCTGTCTGTATTGTAAATTTGCGTCCGTAAATGTATGGTCTAAAGTGTTTGCAGGCCCACACTATGGCCAGTAGTTCTTTTTCTATAGTGGAATAGTTTTCTTCCTGTCTATTTAGTGTACGAGAGGCAAAGGAAATAGGGAGGTCTTTTCCGTCGATGTTCTGGGATAGGACTGCTCCGATAGCGTAATTGGAAGCGTCTGTTGTGAGGATAAAAGGCTTTTCAAAGTCAGGTAATTGTAGGATAGGACTGTTCTGTAGAAGGGATTTAAGGGTTTCAAAAGCTTTTTTGTAATCGTCGTCAATCACTATAGTTCTGTTTTTTCTGAGTGCGAGAGTCAGTGGTCTAGCTATTTTAGCGTAATTTTTAATCATTTTCCGATAGTAGCCAGTGAGTCCAAGGAACTGTTTGATTTGTTTTTCCGTTTTAGGGAGAGGGAATTTCGCAATTGCTTCTAGTTTGGCCGGGTTTGGTTGTAAGCCTCTGTCCGAGATAATATGTCCTAAAAAGAGTAGTTCTCTATTACAGAATTCAGTTTTGTCCAATTGTATCTTTAGGTTGTGTTGTTTTAGTCTCTCGAAAACGGTCTTGAGCTGTTTTATGTGTTCGTCTAGATTGTCCGAGAAAATTATAATGTCGTCCATGTATACTAGTACGTTAGGGATCCTGGAAAAGAGGGAATTCATTGCTCTTTGGAAAGTGGGGGGGCGTTCTTAAGACCGAAGGGCATGCGTAAGAATTCGTAGTGTCCGTTTTCAGTGGAGAATGCGGTCTTGGGAACTGATTCGGGGTCCATCTCGATTTGATGGAACCCTGAAGCTAAGTCGATCGCGGAGAAGTAAGTCGCGCGTCCTATTTTACCGAATAAGTCTTCGATGTTAGGAAGGGGGAATTTGTCTTCGACTGTCTTGCTGTTAAGTTTCCGGTAGTCTATAACCATTCTTATTTTCTTTTTTCCTGAGGCGTCTGGTTTCTTTGGTACTACCCAAATTGGGCTGTTGTAGGGGGAGTTTGAGTGCTGTATTATTTTGTTTTCTAATAGTTTGTCAATTTCAATTTGTACGTCTTTCCGGTAAATTTCCGGGTATCTATAGTTTCGGGTGTATACTGGGTTTTCGTCGGTGGTTCTTATTTTATGTTTTAAGAGATCGGTAGAACTTAGGCGATCATTTTCTCTTTTTATTATTTGGGGATATTCTTGAAGTACTTTAGTTATTTTTTCCTTTTCTTCTTTATTCATGTGATTAGTTCTAATTAAAGTGGGGATTTCCTTTTTTATTTCATTTGCGACAGGATCACCGGACATTTCGGGACAATTGGTCATTACTATGTCGGGGATGTCTGTACAAATTTCTTGCGGTTCGTCAATATTCATCGGTTCGGGGCAAATGGCCATTACTTCTTTGGATTCGACTTCGCACACAATTTTATTATTATTAATGCTGTATAGTCCTTCTTTTACCGTACATTTATCATTAATTTTTATATCTTCGGTGATTAGACCGTATTTTAATTCTTTATTTTTTACAGGAAATTCAATAAAATTGACACCTTGCTCTAAGGTGATTATATTTGGATCGTTGTCCGGGGGGTTAAGGGTGAATTTTAGGGGAATTGTGCCTTGAGGATAGGAAAGGATGTTATTATTTAAATCTATGCTCATACCGAGCATTTACAAAGGGAACAGTTGTTAATTACTTTTGTTATATGTTCTAGCATTTTTGGCCAGTAGAAACGTTTAGTTAGGGTTCTATACACGTCATGTATACTACGGTGTGCAGTTTTGCCAACGTGATAGTTTTGAATCGTTTCTTCTTGTTCAGAGGGGTCTGTTATGTCTAGTCTTTTGGTGTAGTAGCGTTTAATTTTGACTGTTGGAAATTTGTCTTTTATTATGTCGGACAGGTGGGCAAAGATCTGTTCGTCAATGGAGTTTTCGATAGGAGGGGAACACAGGACGCCGTACGTATGATTCGGTTGTAAGTATTCTAGGCAGTATTCGTCTATGTCGTTAGAATATGGGTACCTAGTGTACCAGTTGTACCGTGTTTTGTTAAACGGTCTGTCGATTGCAATTTTCGTCTCGGGGTTGCCTCGGGTTAGAACAATTTGTAATTTTTCCACGTTAATGCAGCGTGTTTTGTCGTCAATTATTTTAACTTGGCTTTTAGAGGATTCTTGGGAGTGTTGCGTTTGTAGGCTTTCATTGTCGTCTTCGGCAGTAATGTTTTCATTGTCGTCTTCGGCGGTAATGTTTAGGGCTCTGGCTAAGTCTTCTAGGATGTCGTCGCTATTCTCAGGTGAAGGGGCCGAGAGGAATTCGTCCAGGACTTCGTCTGGATTTGGACTTGGGGACGAGGTCTCTAGGGCATTTAGGTCCTTTTCTTCTGGCGGATTTCGTGATAGTGCGTCTGCTACTACGTTAGTCTTTCCCTGTACGTACTTGACGTCAATGTCAAAGTAATTTCCATCTGATTAGTTTGGCATTGGGCTCTTTTAAATTGTGTAACCATTGTAATGGTCTGTGGTCTGTCTGTATTGTAAATTTGCGTCCGTAAATGTATGGTCTAAAGTGTTTGCAGGCCCAACTATGGCCAGTAGTTCTTTTTCTATAGTGGAATAGTTTTCTTCCTGTCTATTTAGTGTACGAGAGGCAAAGGAAATAGGGAGGTCTTTTCCGTCGATGTTCTGGGATAGGACTGCTCCGATAGCGTAATTGGAAGCGTCTGTTGTGAGGATAAAAGGCTTTTCAAAGTCAGGTAATTGTAGGATAGGACTGTTCTGTAGAAGGGATTTAAGGGTTTCAAAAGCTTTTTTGTAGTCGTCGTCAATCACTATAGTTCTGTTTTTTCTGAGTGCGAGAGTCAGTGGTCTAGCAATTTTAGCGTAATTTTTAATCATTTTCCGATAGTAGCCAGTGAGTCCAAGGAACTGTTTGATTTGTTTTTCCGTTTTAGGGAGAGGGAATTTCGCAATTGCTTCTAGTTTGGCCGGGTTTGGTTGTAAGCCTCTGTCCGAGATAATATGTCCTAAAAAGAGTAGTTCTCTATTACAGAATTCAGTTTTGTCCAATTGTATCTTTAGGTTGTGTTGTTTTAGTCTCTCGAAAACGGTCTTGAGCTGTTTTATGTGTTCGTCTAGATTGTCCGAGAAAATTATAATGTCGTCCATGTATACTAGTACGTTAGGGATCCTGGAAAAGAGGGAATTCATTGCTCTTTGGAAAGTGGGGGGGGGGCGTTCTTAAGACCGAAGGGCATGCGTAAGAATTCGTAGTGTCCGTTTTCAGTGGAGAATGCTGTCTTGGGAACTGATTCGGGGTCCATCTCGATTTGATGGAACCCTGAAGCTAAGTCGATCGCGGAGAAGTAAGTCGCGCGTCCTATTTTACCGAATAAGTCTTCGATGTTAGGAAGGGGGAATTTGTCTTCGACTGTCTTGTTAAGTTTCCGGTAGTCTATAACCATTCTTATTTTCTTTTTACCTGAGGCGTCTGTTTTTTTTGGTACTACCCAAATTGGGCTGTTGTAGGGGGAGTTTGAGTGCTGTATTATTTTGTTTTCTAGTAGTTTGTCAATTTCAACTTGTACGTCTTTCCGGTAAATTTCTGGGTATCTATAATTTCGGGTGTATACTGGGTTTTCGTCGGTGGTTCTTATTTTATGTTTTAAAAGATTAGTAGAACTTAGGCGATCATTTTCTCTTTTTATTAGTTGGGGATATTCTTGAAGTTATTAAGTTATTTTTTCCTTTTCTTCTTCATTCATGTGATTAGTTCTAATTAAAGTAGGGATTTCCTTTTTTATTTCATTTAAGACAGGATCACCGGACATTTCGGGACAATTGGTCATTACTATGTCGGGGATGTCTGTACAAATTTCTTGCGGTTCGTCAATATCCATAGGTTCGGGGCAAATGGCCATTACTTCTTTGGATTCGACTTTGCACACAATTTTATTATTAATAATATCATATAATCCTTCTTTTACCGTACATTTATCATTAATTTTTATATCTTCACTGATTAGACCGTATTTTAATTCTTTATTTTTTACAGGAAATTCAATAAAATTGACACCTTGCTCTAAGGTGATTATGTTTGGATCGTTGTCCGGGGGGTTAAGGGTGAATTTTAGGGGAATTGTGCCTTGAGGATAGGAAAGGATGTTATTATTTAAATCTATGCTCATACCGAGCTCTTGCATTGTTTTATGGCCTAGTAAAATATCGTATTTATCTGAAAATGGGAATAGGTGAAATTTGGTTTGGAGGTTTACATTGAAGGTTTCTAGGATATTAAATTTACATGATGTTTCTCCGTGTTTCTTTCCTGCGGGGGTTGAGATTATGAAGGGATCTTTTAATAATAGGACGTTAGCAGGTACCACATTTGGGTTAATATAATTTTCTGAAGAACCGGTGTCTATTAGCCATTTTAAGCCGGATTTATCTATAAAGTGAGGTAATGATTTGTTTACAAGGTTTAGGTTGAATTCGGGGGGCCTTCTTGGCTCCCGTGGCCAACATCTAAAAAATGATCGAACTTTTCGGTTATTTTGTCTAGTGAGTTCTCTAAGCGGGAAAGTCTGTTTTCGTAAGCCTTGTCTTGTTCCGAGTACTTTTCAGGTTGATCGTCATTTTGGCAATGCGTCAGTTCGTGAGGAGAAATGTAATCTTTAAACCTGGGTCTGCCTGCAGTACGCATAGACACCGTGTTTTGAGAGAAGTAACCAGGAGGTAGTCTGGGTCGATTAAAAGGATGGTTGGGATTGTTCTGGTTATTAGGATTGTTTGGATTCATAGATTGTCCAAAATTTGGTCGTTGGGGTGGTTGCGGTTGGTGTCTGTAAAGGGAAGTTTGAGGTTTTTGTTCTATGGGCCTGGGATTATATTCAATTGGTTGGTACTAGTAGTTAGGGGTCTGATTCATGGGGCTGTGTGGTACAGTGTATTGTGGATTCGGTCTGTATTGGGTATTCGATCTATAAGGCTGTTGGTATTGGTTGTACGGGTTTGGTTTCCGGAAGGGTTGGTTGGGTCTTTTAGGACCGTGAGAGGAGTTTAGGTTGGCTATAATAAACGAACATTTGTTATAAATGATGTTTCGTACTTCGTCAAGGGTGCTAGGGTCGAAGATCATGATGTGATTACTTAACGTCGGGGGCAGGCATTTATATATGTGAAAAATTATTTCTTTATTGACCCGGGTTATCAGTTGTTTCAGGGCGTCCGCTGTAAGTCCGTCTAGCTTAAGTCTAATATAAACTAAATTACGTAGTTCATGGATCCTATTGACGAAGTCAATGGGAGACTCTCTAGCATGCATTTTATTTGGGAGGATTTCATCTTTCAGTATCTCATAAGATCTTGAGTCGGCGAAACTCTCCTTTAAGTACTTTAATAAATTTAGCAGGTGGTCTACGTTATGTGAGAGGAGTATGTTTCTAGCGGGCCCTAGTAATCTACTTTTAACTTTTATGAAAAGAATATTATGGTTATAATCTCTTTCAGCTATATTTTCTGCACAGACTGTGGCGAATGCACTCTCAACAATTTCGCAAAAGAATGCTAACTCAGAAGGGTTTCCATCAAAGTAGGGGATGTGGTCATAGTCTTCTTTGGAGATCTTGTAATTTATTTGGGCCATTTCAGGGATGGTTTCTTTAGGAATGACTAATTTAGAGGGTGTAAGGACAGATGAGCTACTTACAGTTTTTAAACGTTGTTGTTGACTCGCCAGCTTGTTTTCTTTTATCGTCTGAGGATGGTCCTGGTTCTTGTGGGGAGAGTACTGCGGACAAGCCACTGATGTGGGAGCTTCAAGTCTTCTTTGATGTGGTGAGACAAATGGTCGCACGTGAGACAAGTGGTCGCACTATTTGACTTAAGCCTTCGCAGTCCCTGTTCGGGCGCCAGTTATGTTTCAAGAACCCGGTGTTGACTTTTTAAAAAGATATTTATTTAATAATACAATACAATAAAGATTACAACAATTTAATGTACTGGTTAACACAGAGTAATACTATAGACAACTTCGAACTGTACTGTACGGTGGTGAGCTTAGAACTGCCTGCCTGCTGGCCGGTGGGAGTATTTATATGCTGCCCGCTTCAGTTACGTCACAAGTGGTTGTTCTCATGGAGATAGTGCCATAACTTTCATAATAACAAAGCCTTAGATAATGTACAAAAATTTATCTATTTACGCTCGTCTTTTAAAGGGAAAACAGCAAAATTAATTCAAGCTTTAGAGACAACAGCAAAAAATTATCAAATTGTACTTGATTTACTCAAAGACAAATATCACAATAAAGAGTTAATAGTAAAAAGATAGATAAAATCACTTTTTGAAATTCCAAGAGTTGAAAAGGAATCATCTGCAGCCTTTCGGCGATTGATCGATGAAACACAGACTCACATATGTGTATTAAACTCTCTAGGGCAACCGACATCCAGTTGGGATGCTATATTAATCCATTTAACATCAAGTAAACTGACAACTTAACCTTTAGAGAATGGGAAACCCATAGCATAGCAAGTCAAACACAATGAATGAATTCATTACTTTTTTGGAATCAAAATGTCAAGTATTAGGGTCAGTTGAAGCAAATAGATCTGGCAAAAAATCTCGCAATACAGATGAGATAAAAATCAGCAAATCCAATCAATTTACAAAAAGTTCTAAAGCTATAGCTTGTGTCCCGACAAAAGAAATCGGTTGAACATTGTGTAATGGAACACATAAAATATTCCGCTGTCCAGTCTTTATAAAACAAAGCATCTCTGACAGAATGCAGACAGGAATAAGCATAAGCTCTGTCGGAATTGTTTACGTCAGGGCCATATGCAACAAACTGTAAAAGCAGCTCATGTCCTCATTGCAATAAACTGCATGATTCGTTACTGCACTCGAATGAAATAAATCTAATGATGAAAAAGCGAATAATAATTCTATGAATGAAGATACTGCACGTAATAATGTTACAACCGGACCTTCAGGAGCAATCAATACTTATGTCATCTCACTGAAGAACCCCGAAGTATAGTTAATACTGTTTTGTTGTCAACAGCTGTGGTAAAGGTTCGGAATGGTAATACTTATCTATGCAGGGCATTATTAGATTCTGCCTCACAAGCAAATTTCATTACAGAAGCAATGGCTCAGCGTCTGAAGCTGAAGAAAAGTAAGAATACTGTAATTATATAAGGACTCAATGCATCACGAGATGTTACATCCAGTCAGGTGTCTGTTATAGTGCAATTAAGAGTTAATGATTACCAGGCAACTTTAGATTGCTTAGTGGGTGCCAAGGATATCAGGAATGCTCCCATCCTCACGTATTAAGTTACGAGGAATACAAATACCATCTACTTTGCAATTGGCAGATCCAGAATTATTAACACCAAGTAAAGTGGATCTTCTTATTGGCGCAGAATTATTCTACAGCCTACTAAGACCTGAAAGGATCCAATTGGGACAGAATAGCACTATAATATTGCCAAATAGTATATTGGTTGGCTGGTATCTGGAGCTGTGCCTAGCTATTTAGACAAGGAATCAGATGTCAAAAGTTGTCACTTCACCACTGCTGAATCAATTGACGCTACTCTCAAGAAATTCTGGGAATTAGAATGTTTCAATGATTCTAAAGCGATGACGCTTGAAGAAAAATTCTGTGAGAACATTTTAAGTAGCATGTCAAGCGTGACGCGAATGGACAATTCACAGTAAGATTACCCTTCAAACAAAATATAGGACAACTTAGTCAGTCCGAAGAGATGGCGTTAAGACGCTTCAATCATCTGCGAAATAAGCTATTTGACAAGCCTGCAATCAAGGTGCCTTACTTAGAATTCATGAATGAATACATAAATTTGGGACACATGCAGGAGGTTGAAGAGGAAAATGATACAAATGAGCATACTTACTACTTGCCGCATCATGCCATTTTAAAGGACAAAATTACGCGTTGTATTTGATGCATCAGCTAAATCCTCTACAAATATTTCACTCATGGTCGGCCCTACTATTCAATAGGATCTATTCTCAATATTGTGCAGATTTCGGAAGCATAGATAAGCCCTAGTTGCGGATATAGAAAAGATGTATAGATATATCTGGGTACATAAGTCGGAAAGAAACTTACAAAGAATGTTTTGGACATCGGCTCTACAACAGGAGCTTAAAATATATCAGTTAAATACACTTACTTATGGAACTGCTCCCGCATTCTTTCTGGCGACACGATGTTTACAACAGTTAGCAGAGGATGAGCAGGAACATTTCCCACAGGCATCGGAAATAGTTAAACAAGATTTCTATATGGACGACCTATTTCAGGTACAAACTCTATTGAAAGTGGTAAAAAATTGAGATCAAGCTTGTGCGATAAAGCGAAATTCCATTTACGTAAATGGGTATCGAATGAACCAGAGCTGTTGGAAGATATTCCAATGAAGGATATTGAAACCAACCTTTAGGTTTGAAAACCATTCCATAATCAAGACATTAGGACTTTATTGGGAACCTTCATCAGACGAATTGATGTATTTTATACGTGAGAGTGATTCAGCTCGAATTTCTAAAAATACAATTTTATCGCAGATAGCTAGCACATTCGATCCGTTAGGTTTAATAGGTCCAGCAGTTGTTACAGCCAAATTAATAATGCTGAAGCTATGGCAATTAAGAATCGGCTGGGATGATGATATGCCACAAGAAATCCAACAGAATTGGACGAGCTTTAGAAATCAGTTAGACATGTTAAACACTTTGAAGATAAATCGTTGTGTGATTGTTTCTCAAAACCTCATGCAAATAGGACTGCACAGATTCAGTGATGCTTCCAAGGTAGCGTACGGTGCGTGTGTATACATTCGTTGTACTTATGAAAATGGTTCGACATCAGTAAGACTACTTTGCTCTAAATCCAGAGTGGCTCCATTGAAGGAAGTAAGCTTGCCAAAGTTAGAGCTTTGTGGTGCACTTCTTTTAGCGCAGCTTATGCATAAAGTCTGGCATTCTCAATATGAAGGTCAGCAGACAAATATTGTGGACAGATTCTACAGTAGTCCTGGCATGGATATATTCCTGGTCCAATACATGGAAGACGTTTGTTGCGCATAGAGTGACAGAGTTTCAGGAATTAAGTTGTATTAATGATTGGCATCATATTCGCTCATATGATAATCCAGCAGACATAATTTCAAGAGGGTTTTCACAAGAACAGTTATTAAATTCTGAGCTGTGGTGGTATGGACCCACCTTGTTGAGCATGGAAGAAATTGCATGGCCGACTTTTCAGCGAACTGAAGATATTTTAGACTTTCCCGAAAGGCGTATGGTAAAACAAGTCTTTATTCATGCAATAGGAGATGAACTTTTTTCAAAATACTCAAGTTTACGAAAATTACAGCGAGTGATGGCATGGTGTATATGTTTTGGGAATAATTGTCGACAGAAAGAAAAACGTACAAGGGGAGAACTGTCAGTGGAAGAATTGCAAACAGCCTTAAAGAGGTTAGCTCAACAGCAGTTATTTAACAGAGAATTGCAGGATTTGAAAATCAAAGGAAGAATTAGCAGGAAAAGTAAGCTTCTCTCTCTCCAGGCGTTTGTTGATTAATCCGGTCTCTTATGCGTGGGAGGTAGATTAAGGTACGCTGGCTTGCCATTAGAAATAATCCATCCTGTTATTCTACCAGCAAAGCATCCACTAGCAAACTTAATAGCGAAGCATGAACATGAAAATCAGAGGCATGCGGGACCGCAGGCGCTTTTGCCTTTATTAAGGGAAAGATACTGGCCTCTCCATGGTCGTGATTTAGCAAAGAGAATAGTACATCCTTGTATTACATGTTTCCGTGTCAAAGCGCGATTCATAAAAACTACTATGAGGAGTTTTGCACAGTTTTATGTCAAGCGGAAGCTTGTTTAAATTCAATGCCTTTACCCCCTCTTACCAATGATCCCAAGACCTATCCTATTTATCCCCCGACCACTTTTTAATAGGAGACAATTTGACAGCGTTGATAGAACCAAATTTACAGTCATTAAACATCAGCGGATTGAACCGTTGGCGAAGAGTTCAGCAGTTGTGGTCTCGTTGGACAACCGAATATCTTTGCTAGTTGCAACAGCGCTCTCGTTGGAAAGAAGGGAACTATAATATTCAAATTGGAGACATGGTCATTATCCGAGACGACAATCAGCCCCGCTAAATTGGAAATTGGCTAGGGTTGTGCAGTGTCATCCAGGACACGATGGAATCACCCGAGTTGTAAAACTTAGAACTTCCGGTGAAAATACCAAGAGAGCTGTAACTCGGATTTGCGCGCTTTCTATAGATAACTAGCTTGATCATGAAGATGTTGTATCTTAAGTTGCTAAAGTAATAATTATGTATTGTAGGTTCTTGAAAGCGACCGTTTCAACGGGGCCGGTATGTTAAGTTTTGTATGTAATGCCATCTAGTAGCCGAAAGCATTTTTGTACCAGTGCAATCTAGCGGCCACTAGTAATTTAACTAGTTTCATTTCAGTAAGATCTAGTCAGTCTGACATGTTTTGTACTGTAAACACCCAGCCGTGTCATATACAGTTCTTTAGTATTGTCTTTATGCCCAGTGTCCTACACAAGTTGTTTTAGTAACATTTGTAACACCTAGCAGTGTATCAATAAATTATTGGTTATCTCAGTTTATCCAACAACAAACAAAATTCATTAACAGTGGATTTAGTCTCAAAGAGTTTTGACAACAATACCTTTCCAGTATCCTGAGTTTCTTTTGTGCATCTTGTCAGAAGATACTGAGAAGAACAATGTCGTCAACTAATAGCAGCATTATTACTTTATGGCTGCTATAATGCTGATACCTGTTGCCCCATTATCCTGAAAGAATATAATTCGATAATATCCGGTATGAATATAATAAACAACGCCGGGCTAAGGCTTTCCCCTTGCAGCATGCCTGAACTGATGCCAATTTCCTCAGGTATTCTCCTCCAGCTTTAATTTGTATTATGGCACTATCATAAAGAACCTTCATTATCCTAATTATTTTCTCTCCGACATCCAGAGAAAATCATTTTTCCCAGATCATGCTGTGTTTAATGGAAACGAAGGCCTTCTTTAGGTCAATAAAAATTCCATAAACATAATTTCCTTCTTTCCTCAAGTTAATGCTGAAAATTGACGATAGCGTAAATATATTATCGATACAACCCCTGGAAGCCCTAAAGCCTGCGTGCTCTTCGGGATTAGGTTTTCAGATTCAGCCCATGTCATCAGTCTATTTCCGAGCATGCTGGTGAACAATTTTGCCATTTTATTTAACAAGTAAATTTCTCTGTAGTTATCAGGATCATTTCTGGGGCCTACACTATATAGGAGGTGGAGTTTTGATTTGGACCAAAATGATGGGGGCTTTTCAGAGTTCAATATATTATTAAATAAGTTAAGCAAGTAGTGTTCCCATTGTGGGGTCAGGTTTTTAAATGCTTCGTACGCAACATTATCAAGTCCAGGAGATTTGTTGTTCTTAGAATACTGAATACAATGCTGAAGTTCTGATAAAGTTGTCAGTTTCAAAAGCTGAATGAGTAACTGAAAATTACTGCGTTTTATGAATAATTTTTTCCCCGAAAAGTGATTGGTAGTAATTGGTCCATTCCTCCATTGCAATTTCGGTATTTTGTTGTTCGTATGGTTTCAGCATATTTACCGTTTTCCAAAATTGTGTATTGTTATTTAATGTTAAAGCACGAAATTGAGTTTTCTTAATATTTATTAATTTTCTGTAGCTGTTTCTAGTTTTGCAGTAGTTATCAGGTGGTGAGATATTATGTTTCTATAAGACTCCAAATTTTTTTAAGCTCTCTTTTGTGATTTCTGCATACTTGATCATACCATTGATGCTTAGCTTGAACGGTAAACGTCTTGAATGGTGTACGAGTTTTTTGTTTATTATTAATCCAGACTTAATCAAATTTTCTTGCATGGCTTGGATAAAATTATCATATAAAAGATTATTATCCTGAGAGTTAAAGTAAATTCTGGGGGAAGTTGACATATACCTGCCTGAAATATATTGATTTTATTTTCATCCCAGCTTGAGCATATACTGTGTTTATGCTACGATTTTTACCTATGTTAAAGTATGGTAAATGTTGTCCTGGAATTCGTAAGACAGTAACACAAGCTAAATGGTCGAGTAACTCGGAAACTAATGATATTTTCATGTCTTTAAGTAGGTTTAAGCGACTATTATTTAACCAAACCAGATCGATTGCGCTCCTCGATATCCATAGTTAGTATTATTATTATATAGCTGGATGCCTATGGCGTAGGACCCAAGCCTGTGTGGCTTTTATTCCCCCAATTTCCCCCTCAATATATCCCCCTAATTAATCTCCCCCGGTAGTCTACCGGTTTGTCTGCGGTATCCTAAAACATCTTTCAGCACCAAACCTCCTGGCAGTCCTGCGAGACTTATGCCCTTTCCAAATACGCGAAACCTAGTACCAGCGAAATGGGGATACTGACATAAATAGTGATACACCGTTTCTCTAACTCCATCATCACAGTTCTGACATATGGGACTAGACGTTCTCCCCATTTGATGCAAATGACTAGACACCCATGTGTGTCCAGTCACTACACCCACCAAGGTCCTCATTCCTATTCTATTAAGGGTCAGGAGGTAGTCTGAAACCCACTGCTTAGTCTCTTTGATCATTCTTGTAGCCTGGAGGCACCCCTGCGTGTCCTTTCAGCATTTCTCCAAAACTCTCATCTCCCAAAGTCTAATCTGACTATCACAGAACCTCTTAGTGTATGCAAGGGCCGGCTCGGTACCACAAAAAAGCAAGGAGAATTCCTCCCTAGCCAGCCGATCCGCCCTCTCATTGCTCTCTATTCCCGCATGTCCGGGATAGTTAGTATAATATACCAAATTTAAAGAAATCCGTCGGCGTTTTTAAGGAAAAAAATGCGAATTCGATCAACCGATTTTCTTCAAACTCGAAATTCTGGCAACATATTTAATTCTAATTGATATTAATTAGGTGATAACATTGTATAATAAACTGAAATAGCCTTTTATAAGAAAACATAACCCCATCTCTCCATCAAAAGCCGCCTTAAATGAATTTTCCCACAGAAATGTTTCAGATAAAAATTGTAGCTCTTAATACGTGTGATTAATAGCCAAGTTAAAAAAAAATATCGTTTGAATTATTGTTGAGACGAACACAAAAAGGAAAAAAAAATTAGTAAAGTAGTAATTACTGTTGTGGAATTTTGGCAGAGAACTTAATGTCGGATTCCATTGTGAAATCTAAACGGATTGTCAAGTTTGAACTTTCTGCAACTTTTCCTTTTTTTATGCTGTTCATAATTTCATTTTAATAACAAGCAGTTGCTGGCTGTTATTGATGTATATTTGAAAGTTTAATTGGAAAGTATTTCGTTTGTTTTAAATAATTTTGTTATAAAAGATGTAACAAACACAGATAATTTTCTAAAAACCACCTTTTTGGACTCGGGGGACTTCAAAACGTGTATTTCAGTGAAAACTCGGTATCGAAAATTTGCCACGATCACAATACTTTCTCTTACTTAAGAGTAAATTACTAAAGTAACAAATGTTTTGCTGTCATCTCAGTAATAACACATTGAGGTAGCAAATTTGTATTGTCATCTCCAGCGTGATATAAGAGTTCAAAGGACTAATTTTTATTTTAACTTTAAGAATTAAGGTTAATTAAGAATTAAGATCGAAGAAGGTGGATCAGTTCGGCGATCTAAAATATATAGGCTCTTATTTTTTAAAGCTTCCACAGCAAATACAGCTAACTTTATGACTGCGTAAGGCCATGCTCGGGACCACAAAAACGTTACTGATTAATGATAAAATGTAAACTGAAAAAAGCCAAAATATTAAGTGGTGTTTTAGGTCCTTAAAATATTGTTTTTTCATAACAAAAGGTTGTATGTAAAATGGCGAATTCATATCAGTTTCAACAATGTACCAAAACTTGTACATAAACAGTTGAAGATCGCTAAGTCTGGTACGGCTGATTGCTCCACAGGGCTCGCTGACCCTACATTATTACAATTTTGCGGATGTAATAATGTAACTTGTTTCGTGCTTACATTGCAATTCTCATCATACTAATTTGCATATCTTAATTGTTTGTTTTATAAACCTTCTCACTTGTTTATATAAACAATCTCTCATACTGTCTACATGTTTTTATAAGTAAAAAAATATAGTGTGAAACATCGCACGACTTGCTCTTACTGCAGTTTTCATAGTTATAATTGTGACTAATTATCTCCTATATATAATTCTTACTAGTTGTGTAGTTGTATGAATGGGGGGGGCACTAAACTTCATAAATAGACTGAGGAAAGTATAACCTCCTTCCTCCCTCCAACCCTCTTAACGCTGAATGTATAGTTACTATATACAATTTAATGAAACCCGCCGATGTGAATGAATGAAAAAATTCTGTATTTAAGTCATAAGACTATTACAGTGAGTTAGAGTTACATATACATATAAACAACATAAATTCACTTCAAATATTAAAACAAAATTTTTTTTTTTTTTCAGGAAGAAATTAGATAAAATTATATAATAGAAAGAAAAGGAATTACAAAATTATCTAGAGAAAAAATAAATTAAAGTTACTCATTACAAATAAACGCTCTTATCTTCAGAGCTGTTCGAACAAAATAAGTAATATTTTTAATTTCACTGATACTGGGCGACAAAAGAATTGAGTAAAAATTACCTTCATTACAATTCGAGTACATTGGCAAATAATGTAACCTAGCCGAATGATACATAGGACATTCAATTAAAAAATGAAATAAATTCTCAGGTTTTTGTAGATTACATATCGAGCAATTAATTTGAGGATCCAATCTCACGGTGCAATTATTATATGCTAATTTGACAGTATATTTGCCAGAGGTACGTAACTGAGCCAGTGTTCTAAGGAAAGCGATGGGGATGCTATAATGAAGATAACTATTAAATTGCTGTGGAGTGACTATGTTTCTATAAAATAAATTGTAGGAGCGTTGGTTTACACAATCCAGGTCTCTTAGTTTAACAGAGTTGCTAAATTTTACCAAAATAAGATGTAGTTGTGTTTTAATTTTAACGGGGTCGCTAAAAAATAATGGGTCAAACGCTCCGATACCCTCCAACAATTGACGAAATCGCGATATCCAGTTATACTTCCCCGGAGCAGTTTCCGCGTTATCGAGATTCAACAATTTCGTGAAGCAATGTTTCGGGTAACGAGAATAATCCATTTTTAAAATCTTTAGGATCCATTTAAAGATGAGTTTAAGAATAGTAACACCTATATGTTGTGAGCCAACCTCTAACCTGACCATATAGTCGGGGGTGGTATTAGAGAGTTGCAACAATCTTTTATAAAATGATAGCTGATAGGCTTCCAATTGTTCAGTGAAGTCATGTGCCCAACTGGCGCAGCGTACAACAAAGAGCTCAAACTTATGGCCTCATTCAATTTTTGTCTTGCTTCCCAGGATCTTACTTTAGTTTTGGCACAAATACCAAGCACCGTTCCAATCGATAACTTATTCCTACAGGAAAATACCTTTATGGCTCGGTTAAAAAGACCAGAGTTACTAAAAAGTAAGCCAAGATAATTGTATTCCGACACCTCTGTCAGTTCCTTATTATTAAACCCGCCGATGTTTTCATAGAGAAAGCCGCAGAAAACTCAAAAAACTGGTCCGTAAAAACGCACACCAAATTTGATGAAATTCGTTGAGTTCGTCGAACACTAAAAAACAATGTTCAGTAAATAGCACACTTCCGGTTTACTATTTTCTTGAAACTCGGTATTTTGGCCATCTATTCATTTCTAATTAATTTTGTTTGGATGGTTGAATTGTATAATCAACTACGATAGCACTTTAGAGAAAAACATAACCCTACCGCTCCCCCAAAAGTCCCCTTGAATGATTTCCCCAGGAGATGTGTTACAAATAAAAGTTGTAGCTCTCATTCCTAGTAAAAGAAAATCGTTGGATCCATTTTTGAGAAAATACCAGAAAACGGAAAAATACATTTCAGGAAAAACGCACTTCCGGTTATCCGATTTTTCAAACTCGGAATTTCAACAACACATTCATTCATTCTAATTAATTTTTTTTAGATGATAGAATTGTATAATAAACTGATATAGCACTTCAGAGGGAAACTAAAAACCCCCTCTCCCAAAAGTGCCCTTAAATGAATTTTCCCAGAGAAATGTTTCAAATAAAAGTTGTAGCTCTTTGTATGTGAGTTGATATACAAAGTTTGAAGAAAATCGTCGGAACCATTTTTGAGAACATCGTAAAAAAGAAAAAACAACTAGTAAAGTGGTACTTCCGGTTGAGGAATTTTGACAGTTAACGTAATGACAGAGCCCACGGTGATACCTAAACGGAATATCAATATTCAACTTTCTACGGTTTTTCGTTTTTGAGCTATGCTGTTCACATACACACACACATCATTTGCTAAAAACCTCTTTTTTGGACTCAGGGGACCACAAAACGGATATTTCTGGTGAAAACTCGATATCGAAAATTTGGCACGATTACAATAGGTACTTGCTCTTGCTATAGTGTAAGAGAAAGTAATACTACTTTGCCTGGCATACGCTGTTAAAGAAACAAAATAATTTTATAAAATTCCGCTAGAGCGCAATTTCTGTTTAGTCAAAACTTCGTTAGCTTATTATCATAATGTGTTCAGAAAAACCAGTAAAAAAATTCCATAAAGTTTTTCCTTTAGAATTTAGTAAATATTGTAAAGACTAAAAAACAAAAATTAAGACAGAATAATGGCACAAGAAGTGGAATAACCAATTATATTTTTAAAACAATATTTCTATTATTGGATCCCATTATTTTAAAGTTTAGGACTAATATTTCACTAATTCTACTTCTTAATAAACTTCATAAATAAATGCAGAAAATAGTTTCATCATTAAATTTTCTAAAAGATAAAAACATATTCCTAATTAGAAAAATAAAAAAATGTGTTTAATTTAAATCATCATCAAATTCTGTCGTTGGAGTATGTGTATGTTAATATAAAACAATTGTACAAACAACTTATTATTTAATAGAAATATTCTATTATTTTATAGGCGATAAGAAAGACAAGTCATAACTAAAATATGTTTAATTAATTTAAAAGAATTCCATCAACAAAATTATTATTTTTTTAAACGTTTACTCTCTAACTTTCTCATAATTTTTTTTATTATAGACGTAATAAAATTTTAATTGAGAAAAATATGAATAATGTTATTTTATATTAATATAATTTTCATCTATTCCATGAAATTTAGAACTTTACTGAATTGTTCGTTTTTTTCGATTTTTGCAAATTTAAAATCTATTAGTACATATAGTTAAAAGGCCTATTACTTTCAGGAAATAATTATTTTTGAGAGGGGATTTTTAAAGCTTACCTCTAAATGCCACTTCAGTATACAAGCACCACAGTTTATATAATATTAATTACAACAATACTTTTAATAATCCTAACAGTTTTGAAGAAAATTTGTCAAGTTCCAGTGTCTATCCTTAAAAAAGTAAAAAGAGCAAGACAAACAGTAAGGCCAACATTGATACTGGCAGTGTTGCCATTTGTTTTTTTTTTTCAAACTTTTGCCCACCTATAAGATGATTAATGGATTAAAAAAAGCAAAACAAATTGCAAAACAACTCTCTAGGAATTTTCATATATATACATACAATATATATAATTATAAGCCGAAATGTCAATAAAAATTATGGCTTTTAATTATGATATTAAGACATTTCTGATTGTACAAATAAACAAATTGTATGCTCAATAAAAATATAGGAGTCCATCAGAAACTACTGGACACTCTTCAATAGAGGTTAGCTATGCACCTTTATGTACAAGCATGCAACTTAAATTACATTTAAATAAAAAATAAATAATCTGGTGTGAAACAGTTTTCTGTTACTGCAGTTTACGCAGATTTAACTGTCAAATTTCCTTTAAACATATTATTTTTTCTTTCTAAATGTTTGTCTTCAATTTTATATCAATTGAAGAATCTAAACTTAATCAAATGACTTTTTTAAGGAAACCATACAGTGTAACCCCCTCCCCTAAAAATTCTTTAAATGAACTTTGTCGGAAAAAAGTTCCCAATAAAAGTGATTGGTTCTGTATTTTCATCGTTTGTTAACACATTTAATGAAATCCGTCGGTGTTTTTTTTAGGGACAAAATTGTAGAAAACTGAAATATTTTCAGTAAAAATGCACTTCCGGTCAACCTCTTCATATCGTAGTACTTTCACTATCGGTAGGTCTTTTAAAATTCCCTAATGAAATTATCTTTCTAGCGATAATATGCAGGAATAACTGGCTGAAGAGTCATCAACTACAATGTAAACCTCAAGAAAATAAATCGCAATTTTATTTGTGATTGGAATGCCATTTAGGCTACCCACTACCACATGTGCAATTAGATTTTAGTCAAAATTCATCAACCTGAACCACTTAATTGAATTTGATCTTTTAGGTTTCCGTTTGTATGAAGAAAAACATTTAAGTTTCAACGCGGTTAAGACCGCGTCAGTGGTTTTGCTAGAAATCTACCAGAGCAACCATTAGCTTTCAAGGTGTAACGACCCTGAAGAAGCCTATTGCAATATGGGCGAAATATCTATTTCTAGCAAACCACTGGACACGGTCTCAACTCGGAAACTCAAGTGTATTTTATTCAGCTCTTCGCAAATTTTCTTAAAACAGCTCAACGATTTTCTTTTAACTTCGTATAGTATCTACCCACATAAATCACCTATTATTTGTAACATTGTTCAGATAAAAAAGATTTTAGTTAGTTCTGCGCAAATTTTCAAATGTTTTATATATTGGTTGGAATAAACAAAATTTATAGTAATAAATAAAATTGATGGAAAAATTATTTGAAGGTAGATAATTTGTTAGAATGATGTGTTCTGTTTGTTAGTGTTGGTGGTGGGGGGAGTGCTAATATTGTATTACTAGCACAGTGCCAACAATTATCTAAAAGAAATTCTTTAAACATGACTGATAAATAGAATTTTTTTTCTTTAAGCAAATAAAGCCGCATTTCTAAAAAAAAAAACTGTAAATATTCAAAGATAATAATTTTTAATTAAATAATAAATGGATTTGTTATCTCTATAAATTAGAGACAAATATTATTAATAAAATAATTGGATACGATTGGTAGTCTTATTTCACGGCACCCTACAAAATAGGTCAACATGGCAGACAGATTTTTATGTCTAAATACAAATAAAACATTTAGTTTGAAACATGCACACCACTTGCTCGTAACAAAATTATAGAAGAGAAAATATTTTTTTCTGCAAACTTGCCATTATTAATAAACGTTCTGTAGTTGGTATACCTAGTTTAAAGAAAATCGTTGGAGCCGTTTCAAGAAAATCACAAAATACTGAAAAAAAACTATTCAGTAAAGTGGCACTTCCGGTTGATGTATTTTGTCTTAAATCTTCGTGGCTGATGCGTGGTAGTACTTAAATAGAATACCTAGTTTGAGCTTCCTGCAACTTTTCGTTTTTACACACAACTTTTCGTTTTTCCTGCAACATTTTCTAAAAACACTTTTTTAGACTCAGGGGACCTCAAAACGTGTATTTCCGGTGAAAACTCAATTTCGAAAATCTGGCACGATCGTAATACTTACTCTTACTATTATTAGTGATGGGAGAAACATGATGGTAAACACATATAATCATTAGAATGCCATTATATCTTACGCCTGAAGACAGCGCCTTCACCAAACAACAATAACACTTGGAAATCTTAAAGACATTCCTCAAACATGCCACTGATAAATCGATTTTTTATCTTCTAGGAAATAAATTCAGTATCTCTAAATAAAAAAAACTAAATATTCAAAGGTAATATATTTTAATTAAATTAATAATCTTTTTTATTGGTAGAGGCAATTATTAATAAGAAAATTTGAACCCTTGAAATCCCACAAAATATCAATTTTTCCCGGAATTGATGCTGTTACTATTTAAATGCATTTCTGTTTGTAGACAAGTACACGAAGTTTAAAGAAAGTCGTTAAAGCCATTTTGGAGAAAATGGAATTCTGTTAAGACACCATCACGAGATCGGAACAAAGGTTTTGTTCTCAAAATTCGGAAGTGGAACGTAACTGATTTTTATACCAGTTTTTACTTGCCTATTAAGATGAAGTATTTTTACGATCGTGTCAAATGTTGGAAATTAAGTTTTCCCCGGATATACATGTTTTAGGGGCCTCCTGTGTGAGTGTGTGTGTGTATGTAAATAAAATATCTTAAAAAACGAAAAATCGCAGGAAGCTCAAACTTGGTATTCGCTCTAGGTACCTCTGCAACTAACAAACCATTTTTGGGAAATCCATCAACCGGGAAAGCAACGACATAGAATAACTATTTTCACTTTTTCGCGATTTTCTTTAAACTTCGTGTTAGAGACATTAATATCTTTCATTTTTAGTTCAAAAATTTCCAGGGAAAATAGATTGGGTGGGGTGGAGGGTTCTGTGAGAATGGTAGCGTTATGCTTGGCCTTAAAGAACTCCTTCACTATAATGTATACGTCGTACTGGTCACCTATATACCTAATATTAATACCCATTAGATATATTGCTAGAATTCCAGATTTAAAGAAGATTGGTTTACCGAAAGTGCGTCTTTATTTCTCTCGAAAACGGCTATAACGATTTTCTTGGAACTTTGAATGCTGATTGCACAAGATAAACCTATAACTTTTATTCAAAAGTGTTCTCTGGAAGAATATTCTAGGTAGTTCTGCGGAATTTGTCCAGCAGAGCCATGTGGCAGATGAGGATAGCCCAGCTGACCTTCCTTGGGTGCACTGGCAGAAAACTGCTTAAGTGAAAATGGTTGGAGGGGCTTCCGTGGCAAGGACAGCCTCAGAGTACTTGACCTACACCTAGTTGACTAAATAATGACAGTGAGATTGTGTCTGAGAAAAAGGTATCTCAGCATCTTTCTCTATCAACGGTGGCTCGCTAAACATTTTCTCGGATATAAGCAGTAAGTGAAACTAATTGGTTGGATTTCAATATTCTTATATAATTCAAACTGTGCAGCGGAGAAAAGCATATCCGGAGACCTATCTGCAAGGGAAATGGATGCGGCTGAAGTGAAATTGCTATATATTGTCCAGCTAGAATCCTTCTCAAGCTGTTAATAAAATTAAATAACGATTTAAACTAATATTTAAAATTCATTCATTCATTTAAAATTAAACGATTGTTATAATTAAGTTTTTTATAACTATGCATTCCAGTCATTACTTCACTTTTTCACACAACATTCACATCCTCGCAAGCATGTATACCTAAATATGTTTTTTTTATATAATTAAGTTTTTTTATGCATTCCACTCACCATATCACATCATCATTCACATACATCATCCAAATGTGGATGAAGACCAATTTAATTTTATTTAAATTTATTTGTGTATTTTATATTCTATTTTGGTTAGTTAATTGTAAAGTAAATCTCCCTTCAACACCAGAGTTTAAAATTAGACCCCAACGTGTTGTGTCCGTTGTAAGGAAAATTTGCCCTTTAACAACCCAAACACGTGTTTTACCACCCAGCTGACCATACTCCTTGACCTAGTTTAAGAGTTTAGTTTTAAAATACAGTTAAATCAGTTAGTGTGAAAACTAAGTTTGCTCTGTGCAAGTCTGTGTTGTCACACTGTCTGAGAAACGCATCCTGAAGATGGGCGAACGCCCGAAACCGGTCGATGACCACAAAATGAAGCAGGCTACCACGGAAAATGTCTCTGATGCTTTCCAGCTCTGCGGAACCAACCACCACAACAATTACAAAGTCTTTACCGTTGCTTGGAAGAAGATATTATCAGGCTAAAAACGAAATTCTTATGTCGAGAGTGAGAGGCAAAGGAGTTTGGAAGTCGAACACTATTGCGAGCGAACCATCCAATCATTAATCATTTAATCTGGGAATAAATGCACAAAACTATCACTTGGGAACATAGTGTTTGCTGTCACTAAGCGATGAAGATATTAGATCTTTATGTCTCAGGAACATACCATATGTCGCCGAATGGATGCCGTTGGGCTCCAACTCGACTTCTACCTGATAGAGTTAATGTTGCTGTGACATTTCAGATTTGGCGGGACGTTTTTTCTTAAAGGTTGTCAGAAAACGTGAATTTGTTACTTTACATGTGGCTTCTATAGAATGGTGCACTTTGAACTGTTATTGTCCTTGTCTGCTGATTAACTTATATAGGCATATGGCGCGGCGTTTTATAGCAAGACTTACAAGACCAAATATTATTTACAGTGACAATGGCGTCAATTTGTAGGCGCAATCTCTTCAAATAACAGAATCTGGAGAAATCCGAAGATACTGCAGCATTCACCGAATCATCTGGAAGTTTATAGCGCCTGCAACTACATTGTGGGGAGGGTGGAGGGAGCGAATGGTAGGGTTCTTACTTAAGACTGTTGAGAAGCTACCCAGTACGTCAGTCCTTAGCTACGAGAATATTGTACTCTGTGACTGTGAGGCAGTTTTAAATTCTAGATATATTACGTACCTATCAGACAACCCTAAAGATTTGATCCCACTCTCACCCTTTATGTTATTCAGAACATTACAGTAACGGAGATACCGGAATGCGATATAATAGAAGCGCAAGACTTTACAAAGGGAGTAAAATACCATCAAAAGTTAAGAGAATATTTAAAGAAGCGCTTCCGTTCGGAGTAGTTGGGGCAGTTGATGATGTCAGGAAAGAGAAGAAGAAAAAATTAGACAACTCAAAGAAGGGGAAATAATTTTAGTTGGCAGTGATAACAGGAAAGAATTAGATTGGCTCTTGTTGTGAGATTGAAGACGGCATGAGGTCAGGTGATAAGAGCCGTGTAATGTGTATCCTCTAGAAATTGTTGTCGTGCAGATTGTGAAAAGGACAAGACAAAAGAAAATACCGTAAGAGGGAGAGTGGACGAAAAAGTGGAGAGATGGAAGAATAGGTAGGAGGATAAAGGAGCCCAATAGATTAAATTGTTAAATAATTATGTTCATTTTTTTGGTAGGGAGGATGTCATGTGTTCGAGAGATTAATATCGATGTAAGAGGAGAGATTAATATCGACGTAAGAGGGAAGGTTGCTGACTGTTATAACAAAAGGGCTACTGGTATATTATTTATATTGGTCACCAATATTGTTTAGGTATCTGATTGAATGTGCGATTAAAGAGCTTGAGGTTACAGTTTTATATAGTTTTTTATTTCGTATTTTATATACTTTATCATCCATTATAATTCTCCCTGATATTTAAAAAAAGTGTTGTAAATAAAATTTATATTAGTTATAAACATAAATATACCAAAGCTAGTACAAAGTACAGATTTATTGCTTTAATATAGAAAAATATACATTGTGTATCATTTTTTTTTTTTGCTGAGTGTATAATATTGAAGGCAGTTAGTTAAATTTACTTCAAAATTCTAACTTTAAAGGAAATCTGTTAATAATAACGATTTTTTTGTTTGCCTTCAGGGGAGGTCGTCGAAACAAGCATTTCCGGTTAAGCTCAATTTCGAAAATATGACAAGATCGAAATTTAATCGCAATATTTCCTTTGAGAGAAGTCATAAAAGCTATAAGAGAAATAAAAATAAGGCCAGCCTCTATTGTTTTGGCTGCAGTGCCAGTACCACGTGATTAATCCGCTACTCCCCACTCCTTGTTTGACTGCACATTACGAGGACACTGGTGCCGGTATATACAAGTAATTCTTGTATCAGTCTGTGTTTAGTTTCGCGTGGGTTTAAATGATAGTAATGATAAATAATTTATTTTATTAGAAAATTGAAAACCTATACACAAAAATATGGTAAGTGTCATTATATTACGTAATAAGTAACTTTTATTAAAGTTCAATTTCATAAAAATAATAAAGTGGTTTATTTATATTACTTATCTATTGTAATTTTGTAATTAGGATGATTTTGTTTTGTAATTAACGATATCAAAGAAATTTACGTTTTATAATGATTTTTTAACAAAAAATTTACGACTTTCTCTCACTGCAATTTACAAAAATTTTAATGATACATTTTCTTCATAGCATGCTCATTTCTCTTTTATTCCTGACCGGTTTCGGAATTTTCATCCATGGTCAGAATAAATTTATCAAGTTCATGTAGAGAGATCATTTCAACGCAATGTTTCTGTTACATTCGACACTTGTTGGAATGCTCAATTCCGAAAATTTGATCGCAATACAGTCTCTTAATAAAAGTAACTAAAAGAAAGTAAAAATCGATTATAAACCAATCAAAACTAATTTAACTATGCGATATATTAATTCAACTAGCTGACCTGAGGTACAAATGCAATACTGAATTTGTATTTTTTCAAACTTCCCTATCAAAATAGCACGCTTATATTTGTAGTTAATTATTTATTTATAGATATTTTACTTTCTCTTACTAACAATAGTAAGAGGAAGTATTGCGATCGTGCCAGATTTTCGAAATTGAGTTTTCACCGGAAATACTTGTTTGTGGAGGTCTCCTGAATACGAAAAAAATGTTTTTAACGATCTGGATGTGGTGTGTGTGTGTGTGTGTGTGTGTTTTAACAGAATACCTTAAAAATTAAAGTCGCAAGAAGTTCAAACTTGATATACCATTTAGGCACTACTACCATGCATCAGACACGAAGATTTCGGGCAAAATCTATCAACCGGAAATGCGACTTTGTTAAAAGTTTTTTTCTCCAGTTTTTCCTGATTTTCTCGAAATCGGCTCCAATCGGTTTTCTTTAAACTGCGTGTACTATTTACACACATAAATACCACTATCACTTTTATTTGAAACACTTTCCCGGGGAAATTTATTTTTAGGGGAATATTAGCATTATGCTTTCCTCTCCTATTGTACACTATAATATATGGTTTTATCCCTACTTAATATTAAAACACATTCGAAGTATTCCAAATTTGAAGCCAATCGGTTACAGTTTAATTGGAATACGTTACAGAATAAGTTTTTTTTTGGAATTTTCTCAAAAACTGTTTTAACAATTTTCTTTTACCTTGGGATGCTTGTTGCCTGCACAGATAGAAACGTATCACGAAACATTTTTCTGAAAAAATTGATTTCAGAGGGGTATTGGAGGTCTGTTGGTTGGTTTAAATTTAAATTTTTCGCAAGCTTTCTTGGTTTTTGACCGAAGGCGGTCCACACAAAGACGCTCATGTATAACCCGTATCTCTTTTTATAGCCGGCCCAACTAAATATCGTAATAGTGCAGTTTTAAAGAAAATTTATGATCAGATTGTATTAATTAGAATACAGAAAGTGGTTCACGCCAGATTTTTTAATTTACCTATAAGCATTATTTCATTCACTGTTTTACATTTAGCTAGTTTATTCAATTCTATTTGACTTGCCCAAGCGGAAGGTCTCTGTAATTTTGCGTTTTTGATTCGCTAAAACCATTTTTTTCTAACATAGGGGAAATTCAAAAAGAAAAAAAAAATTCCCGGTATAAACTCGCCATATTTCCCGTTACAGCATCAAGAGAAAGTTAAAAATCAGTTTAAGGAAAACTGAACATCTTTGTTCAAGGTCAGATTTACTTCAATGTTACTGAATTTTATGTAACCACATTTCTTTGTATTCCCCACATTTATGAACACTGGTATAATATTTATAATGATGGCGTATTTTCCTGGTGACGAAAGAAGGACACTGCACTGACGTCGAATATTATTCTAGAAAAAATTAAAAAATATCCATTATTTAAAGTGAAACCAATATCTTATGGAGACAGATCTAAGCTTGGCGTCAGCCATCGATCTCAACACGTCTCTGCTAATTTCTTGCTTACACTGATATTATCCTATTACGTTTGTTCTGTACTAATTAATTTAATATTTAGAATATATTAACAAAAAAGATAGAAAAATTTGGTGTGAAATGATGAGTGCGCTATATCAAAACCAACAAAGCTTGTGCAAATTTAAACTAACTGACAGACCCGCCAATAGGTATAATCAATTGTTAAAAAAAAAAAAAAATTAAAATAATAGTGATACGTATTCTATCAATGCATTGCAAGTTTAAAGAACATCATTGCAACCGTTTTCGAGAAAATTACCAAAAACTTAAAAAAAAACAAAAACATAACAGTAAAATCGCACTTCCGGTTGATGGATGTTGGCCGAAATCTTCGTACCTGATGCGGTGGTAGTGCCTAAACGGAATATACTAATATTGAGCTTCCTGTTACTTTTCGTTTTTGATAATATATTCTGTTATACATACATACATAGACACACACATACATATATATATATATATATAACATAAAAGGTATTTCCGGTGAAAACCCAATTTCGAAAATCTGGCACAATTGCAATACTTCCTCTTACTATGAAAAATCAGTGAAGTTTCACTTTCCGGTCTACCTATGTTCTGGAAACTTAGGTATATGATATATGTATATGATATGATAGCTATATGTATATGATAGAATATTATAATATATGGAAATGACACTTTAGAGGAAAACCTCCCCCCCCCAAATCCCCTAAAATGAATTTTCACGGAAAAATGTTTCAAATAAAAGTTGTAACTCTGTTACGCTGCAGTTGATACACTAAGTTTAAAGAAAATTATTAGAGCCATTTTTGGAGAAACTAGCAAAAACTGTAAAAGATTCATTTAGTTAAGTGCTATTTTCGGTTGAGAAATATTAACAGATAACTTACGTGTATTTGTTTTTCAGTTTTGCTGAGTATTCAGGGAACCTCGAAACACGTATTTCCGGAAACTTTGACATGGCCGCAAACTTCCACTTAAACATTCAAATGGCTCTCTCTTACTGCAATTATATAATTTAGTGCTCCCACCTGGGCTGACATTTTCAACACTCTTATTGGACTAGAAATCTTACGTAGCAGACTAACTGTATAATTTATTGTGGGCAAATTTCCTTCAAACCTAGAATTTTTACTCAATTTAAATTGACATCAATATTATATGTGCACTGGAGGGGGGCCTAAACTAGAAACGGCAATTGCAGTTCCGATTACTCCAGAACCGCCATTAAATTGAAAAAAGGTTTCAAAGAAAAGTGATAGGCCTATATTTTTGTGTGATAAGTAGGCCAACTTTAAAAACAAAATTAGTTTCATAATCAGTGGTAGTTCCAGTTGATCGAATTTGACCAAAAACTTTATTTTCGGATTCCTTAGTAAAACTTGGAACGAAATATCAAGTTCTAACGTTTTATGATTTTTTTTCACCCGTTTTTGAGTTATGCTGACCACAAAATACATACACAAACATAGATAAGTTTCTAAGAACCACTTTTTCAATACCTCAAAACTTGTACTCACACAATGAACTCGATATACAAAATTTAGCACGATGGCAAATTTCCTCTTATCTCTGGTTTATCTTCAGTAAAAAAAAATTGAAAAAATAAAAGCTCTATCTTACCATTTAGTCAAAACAGTTGAAAGCAAAAAGGTCGTATTAATAAGCTTCTTCATTCCTTGAATTATTCGAAAGATTAATTTTATTTTAACTATGTAATGCTCATTCTTCATTTTATCACTGAAAGAATTTTATTTAAATTTTATCATTATATAAAAATAAGAGAACAAAGATAAATAAACCTAATTTTGTCCGGAGTAGCGACTGTACTAACAAAATAAATTTATGAACTAAGCAGCTGATAATCAAGAAAATTTTAATAAAATTGAGTTGGCAACACTGAATATAATAATGCCAGAATTTATTTATAACCTTCATTTTATATCTATTTATGAGTATATTTAATAAAAAATCTGTTGTGAAAAAACACCCACGACTTTATTTTATGTAGTTATCACAATTTTAATGGAAATTTACTTTAAATTTTTACTAAACGTACTATATGATCCTGTAGACCCCATACATTTACAAACGTGTTTTTTTTTTTGGTCAGATTGCTAAATGTGGCTAACTTAAAGACGGGACCATCAAACTCAGAAATGCTGTTTGTACATTTTTTTTTCGACTTCACACCCAAAGTCTCGGCTATTCAAAATCTATTTTTCCATAAAAATGTTTGCAATAAAAGTGAGATATATATGTGTGCAGTTACAATTAATATGTCGTATTTTTTGTCGAGGAAATTCCGAAAAATTCAGACACCACTCAATCATGTAATGTTGCGATTCCGATTCCGCTTTACAACTACGAGATTATGGCCAACGTTGTGGAGTTTTGCACCTGGATGCTACATACGTTGCCGAAGATCCATACTTTGTCTAGTGTTCTGTGGACTGAGAGGCTCAATATATGTAGAGATAGTATCAACAACTATCATCACTGGTTTCAACAAAATCCACATGCCGTACAACATTCGCGATTTCAACATCGGTTTAGTGGGCTGGCATATTCAACACTCAGTTACTGGAATATAAGTAGACTAAATTTTTTGAAGAATATGTGACTTTCCTAAATGAGAGGCTTCATGATAAGTATGTTAGAAGACAGTCCACTCCAGATGAGGCAAGATGTGTGCTATCAACACGATGGAAGACAAGTAACTGGAGTGGTTAAATTAGGCATGTTGCTGACAGGTGGATAGGTCGTGGAGGCTCTGTCGCTTGGCTTTTAAGGTCAGCCGATCTAAATCCTCTTGATTTTTATCTTTGGAGTGACCTAAAGCAGTTCGTATACAATGTTGAAATAAACACACGTAAACAGTTAATGGAAAGAATAATGAACGCTGCCAATCAAATTCGCAACAATAATGTGATGTTATGTGTTTATGAGTCTATGATTCGCAGATGTCAAGTTGCATACGATCTCAAGGAGCACATTGTGAAGAATTTTTATGAGTCATTAATTTTACTATATAAAAACTAACAAATGCTAACGATTTTGTTTTTTCATTTTGTTCAAATCGGAGTTTACAAAACTCAGTTGGCCGGAAATGCATATTTACTGAAAGAACAATTAAAAACGCCAAATTTGTTAAAATAACTATAAATACAGAAATCCTATCGTTTTTATTTCAAATTTTTTTCCTAAAAAGTTCATTTACGGGGGTTTTTTGGTTTGCGGTTGGGTTATCCTTTAAACTGGTTTTATTAAGTTTAGATTCTGCATAGGAAACTAAACATCTAGTAGCAGAGTTACAAGGGTGAAGAAAATGTGTCATTTATTACTGTGTAATTAGCAGGAGAAAGTGTTCCACTTTCAGATTTTTTTTCAATATTTTACGGACCCTCATTAATCTATTTTCCGGGTAGTTCCGCCCGCTATAGACCCCGTGCCACAACTGGGGGGTCACTCTGAAGAAAACAAAAATAACTCACCGGTCAAATCGAAAATAAGTGGATTACTATTCTACATTGTTCTATTTTCTCGTGCTTACTGCCATGAAGACCGACCGTACCACAACTTACTGTTGTAAGTTTCGCGGACTTCCAAATCAATCAGTCACATCTAAAAGAGCAGTTAATAAAAATATTAAAACATCAATCACCTTTTTATTATCGTAAAAAATTTTAATGGCCATCTTCAGATTTAAACAGAATTCATAAATACTTACGCATTGATATCAATTAGTAAACGAATTGTTTCAAAATTATTAATTAAAAAATCAGATTAGATGGAGTATGTTTTGCAAAATCAATAAATAATTGGCACCATTAATCTTTCTTATTAAACAAAACCACTTCACCTAATTTAATTGAAAATGTTATTAAACAAGTAAGATCTTAATAAAAAACACTAAATGTAGTTTATGTAACCTTGCAAGGCCATTTTTAGGTAACAGGTAAAATAACCTGCAACTAGTAAATAAACATCACTATACCAACACGTCTAATAAAAGACTTGAAGGTTCCTCATAAAAATTGAAATTATTTGGAAGTAAACCCAGATGTACTGCTTTTAGCACTAATATCCCGTTTATTGAACTATTCTAGCAAATATCCGAATTTTTTTTTGGCACATTTATTCCCCAAATTCTCTTTTTTCGTTTTAAGATAATTATTATATTTTTAAATCACAATTTTACATAAAGTAAACTGCAATATTTATAATATGCCACCAGAGCTTATAGAGAGAAAGTAATTGTGAAAGAGGGCGAATAAGTATGCAGCCCGTCGATCTATTATTTTGTAACAGATTAAGCATTATGATCATGTCAAATTTAAGTAATTGAACTTTTCCAGTGAAAAAAATATTCTGCGGTCCCTGAGAACGGAAAATTTATCTTTAGAGAGAGAGAGAGAAAGTGTGTGTGTGTGTGTGTGTGTGTGTGAATGAACACAAATCTCAAAAAAAGAAAACTCGTAGGAAGCTCAAACTTGGTATTTCTCTTAGTTATGACCAAGCGATGTCCAATGAAAGCCTGACTTTCTTGAAAGTTGTTATTAGTTTTTCGCGATTTTTCTCTAAACTTCACACACTATTGAATATGTGGATGGGTCCGCAATGCTTGATAACATCTGCCATTTTATCCGTCCTAGCATGCATATTTCTAATATTCCTCACTGGCTTCGCATTTTCATCCATCATCAGAGTAAATTTATCCAAGTTCGTATTGAGAGTTTACTTCAACAAAATTTTTCTGTTATACACTACACTTGTTGGCTTGTTGATTGTATGTACGGAAGGTTATAAGGTTATGTTACTATGTGTGTGTGTTTAATGACAAAATGGAATTATTATAAATTATGATTAGACATTAGAAAATAGTGTATAATAAATAGCATGTTTTGAAGAATACTTTATAATTACGTAATTTTTAATAGTGGTGTTGAGTATGCTCGTGCTCACGAGTTGGTCTAGTGGCTCGCGCACTCGCCTTTCGTGCGAGAATTCAGGGTTCGATTCCCGTGCGGGCAAAGTCGGTGTTAACCCAGCATCGTGATAAAAAGTGGGATAATTAATACAAATTACAAAGCAAGAAGTTGTTTGATTTGGTTACAATTCCAAGATAGTAATAAGCATAGTAAATATTAAAAAATGAGATAAATTAACTGAAATCAAAAAATAAAATTAAGAGAACCTTTCAAGAGAGTAATTGAAAAAGTTTTATAATAAATAGTAAATAAATAAATAAAAAATGCCCCAGACTGCAAGAGTAAAATGTAATAAAATTTAATTATTACAAATTAAAATTACATCTAATAAAAAAGACGTATTTTCTAGAAAAAACTGCAAAACTTGCTATTCTGGATTTCTTGGCACTCAAGTTTAAGACCGTTTAATGTATATTCAGGCATAACTAATTCATTTACTTCCTCTTACTCCTAATAATAGGAAGTATTGCGATCGTGCCAGATTTTCGAAATGGAGGTATGTTCAGGGGGAAGTAACGTTCCAGCTTTCCTCTAAAGTACCACTTCAGTAAATTATTTGATTTTACCACCTACACAATATTATTATATAATTACTAGGATTCCAATTGGTTAACCGGACGTATGACTTTATATAATAGGTTTTTGAGTTTTCTCTAATTTCCTCGAAAAAGGCTACGACGATTTTCTCCAAACTTGGAATAGTCACGCCCATACATAATAACGTATCACTTTTATTTGGGACATTTTTCCATAGAAATTGATTTCAGAGGGGGTTCACGGTCTGTCAGTTGGGTTTAAATAAACTGCTTTGTTGGTTTGACAGAGCTTGCGCCACAAAAGTTGGCACAGTTTATACACGCATGACTCTTACCACCTTGTTTATGTCCAGCCCAACTAAACATTGTAAACCTTGCAAGTTTATAGAAAATTGGTTAATTAAGTTTCATTAATTGGAGCAAGAGAAAGACGTGTATGTGGTGATTCACATCAATTTGTTTTTATGTTTATTATATGGTCCATTCTTAATAGAAATTTTGACAACTTCTTTGCTTGGACACCATAGATTGCTTATTTTGCAAAAAAATAAATCCTAAGTGAACATTATTTTACTTTCCTGCTTGCTGTTAGTCTTGGGATTGCCAGTTCTAGCAACTGTTTACATTATTAGGTGCGCCACTACCTGGAACCGGTCAACACATTATACCTATACCCCAATATCTGTTAATTACATCGTTTATCAAGTCGTGTAGAGATTTAATAGCTCTGTTATCAACTTAATAATCAAATACGATATATTATAAGGAATTGAACAAATTTTATATTCCATTCATAATCACAAGGGATTCAACTAAAGCTATGGTTTTCATTTATTATTTTCTCTAACTGTTGTGAGAAGAAGTATTGCAATCGTGTCAAACTATCGATATAAAGATTTACCGGAAATGTAATATTTAAAGTCCCCTGAGTCCGATAAAGTAGATTTTAGAAAATGGTGGAATACACATATGTATGTATGTGAACAGCTGAGCTCAAATACGAAAAATCGCAGAAAATTCAAATTTGATATTCGTTTAGATATCACCATGGTATCCGTCAGGAAGTTATCTGTCAAAATTCCTCTACCGGAAGTACCACTATACTGAATGGATTTTCAGTTTTTTGTTGTTGTGATTTTCTCTAAAATGTCTCCAACGATTTTCTTTAAACTTAGTAGTTATATAACTATACATATTAAGAGCTACAACTTCTATTTGAAACATTTCTCCTGGAAAACATTTAAGGAGGTTTTTAGGGGAGGGGTGGGCATATGTTTTCCTCTAAAGTACTTTTTTAGATGATTATAGAATTCTACAATAAATAATATTAATTAGAATTACATATGTTACCAAAATTCTGAGTTTGAAGAAAATCGGTTGACCGGAAGTGTGTTTTTACTGAACAGTTCTTTTTTCAGTTTCCTGCGATATTCTCCATAGAAACACCGTGGATTTCATTAAATTTGCCATACTAACGATGAATACAGAGTAATGTCACTTTTAGATCAGTGAGATTTTCTGTGTTAGCCTGCTTCATTTTGTGGGCATTGACCGGTTTTGGGCGTAAATTCAGTTTATACATTATTTTAGAAAGTGTTTTGTTAAGACCTAACTAGGTTAAGAAGAGGTTCTCTTATACCTGACTAACGCCACGTATTGTTTCCATTTTTAATAGGCCTTGTGTTTATGGTTCGCTTAATAAAAATGGAAACACTAATAAGTGGAGTACGCAAACTTAAATTTCGTTTTGGAATAAAATTAACATTACTAGATAATTATTTATATTATCTTATTTGTTAATGTTATTCTTTGAGTATAGAAGCAATGTTTATCAAGAAAGAATTGTTTATTGCGATATGGGAAGATGGTGTTGAACAGAGGTTGAATGGCGAATTTTGTTTGTTCGTTTATTAGGTTTTATGTCTTATGTTTATATATTTTGAGTTGCAGTAGTCGTCTTTTTGTGCCAGTCTGTATCAGTGTTAATGTCGTGGAGGTGGTCATCGGGTTTTGTGTTTGTTTAAGTGGTTGATGTAGATCAAGAATCAGTTGTGTTCGGAAAACTGTTCCCTGTTTTTTCCTACCGGTCTGGCTAATGTAAAATGTTGCTACATTCCGGGACTTTTCAGTTCGTAAACCCCGTTTCTATAACTATAAAGTGAAGTAGGCTAGCACGGAAAATATTTCTGATAATTAGTGCGCACGCTCGCGCGGCAAGCCCTTTTGTTCAATTTTTTCCAATTTGAGAGCACTTTATTCTTCTTGTTTACTATATGATGTATGCAGTTGCCAGCTTATCAGTCAGGTAGTTCCATCATACAAAAACACAAAGTATTTTTACAGTTTTCTTTTTTTTAATTTAAACCCGACGTTTCGGCAAACATTGTTTGCCATCTTCAGGGCTCTCTATAAAGATAAAATAAATAAATAAATAGTAATTAGCAACAGTAATAAATAAAAAAAATAAACTGAATAGAATAAAACGCACGTGATAATAATGACGTGTTTACAGCTGAGTGTGTTGCAAACCTTAAAATATGAGAAGATAGTAGTAATATTATAGCGACATTTTTGTTGTGTCAATACTTGTGAGAGTGTACTGCCAGTGTAAGGTTGAAGAGGAAAAACCTGGGAGAAGAGTGGGAGGTACAGTTATGTATAGTCGGTAGTGGAAGAAAGTTGGAGATAGCATAATCCATAGGTCCGTAAAAGTGACTGGAAGAGTAGAATTAAATCTTTTATGCAATTAGCGCAACTCAAAAACGGAAAATAGCAGTGAGATCAAACTTGAATTTCGTTTAAGTTTTAAATTTCGTTTCGGACCGGAAATGATGGTTTTCATCAAAATCCGTTAACCCGGAAGTAATAGTTTACTGAATTGATTTAACGAATTTGAAGAAAATCGATTGACCGGAAGTGAGAGACTTTACTGAACATTACTTTCGGGTTTTTGCAATTTGCTCGATATAAAGTGAATAATATTAGGAGAGAGAGACAGACTAGCTGAGAATAGAAAGTACGTAGAATGATGTTGACTGACTGATATCGATAACTGTCCCTTGTAAGGCTAACTCACCTCTATATATATGGAATTCTCCCTCCCTAATTTAGCCTAGGCAGGGAGTAATTAAGTTCTTCAGAACTTTATTTATTTATTTTTTATTGCCAGAAAAAAGCTACAGTATTATTGGCAAGGTCACAAATCACATTATCTGTCAGTTAACCAAACTGTCAAGATAGAAAGTTCATTTTGAAATATTCTTTTATCTCATAAAGTGGATGAGGTAATCACAGCTTTTCGAAATTATTTTTGAAACACTAAGTTACTATTTTTTTATATTCTCTGGTAAACAGTTGTAAAAAAGAGAGGTGGACTGGCTATGGAAGCTGGTATGAACTTTTGTCAACCTGTTTTTATTCTGGTCAAGATTATTACGCTTTCTGGTGAAATGGGTCATGAACCTGAGAAAAACAGAAATTGGCCTTCATTGGACTTTATATAGACGAAGCATTGAAAATAAATATGGTTGGCAGTGTCGTTATGTTCACGCTTTTAAAGAAAGAACGACAAGAAACTACGTCTAAAACGACAAACTTTCGAATCTAAATCCAAAGTCACCTTAATTGCCTCTTTTGTAACATAAATATTTTTTTACATTCGGCAGCATTACCCCAAATTGCGGTACCACACCATAAATGGCTATGAACATATACAAAATATGCCAAGTTTAAAGTTTTCATGTCAACCGACATTCTTTAATTTTCTTAAAACATAAATTCCAGGAGACACTTTACCCATGACGTTATTAACATGATATGTCCAGTTCAATTTTCAATCTATGAAATTGCCATAGAAATTGATAGCTTTTTCACAATGTAATTTCCTAATTTAACGGTAATATCTTTTATTTTGTTCTGGTTTAAACTTAGCTTATTAGCAGCACACCAATTCATTATAGATTTAATGCAGTTATTAACTGATGTGTTATCTGCATTATTTCTAATTTGTACAGCAAGATCATCGGCATATGAAGTCTGTTCATGCTGTAGTCACCCTTTTCTGAGGAGCGCCGAATCTGCTCCCAGAACGACAGTTTGGTGTCCACATATTTAATCAAGCTCTTGTTAGCTATCACCTCATCTTCAATTCTAATGTCTACGACGGTATTATTAGATGATAGAGCCCATACATTGTACTGAAGTGATAATTTAAATGAAAACTAAATACTTCCCCCCCAACAAAAATTTGCCCGGGAAAATGTTGGGTATTTATATGTATGTACGTGCATAGCACATAAAGAAAACTGGAAAAAAGAAAATCATTGAGTAAAGCCGCAATTCCGGTTGATAGATTTTGTCCGAAAACTTCATGTCTGATGGTGGTTGTACCTAAACGCAATACCAAGTTTGAGCTTCGTGCGATTTTAAGATATTCTGTTGACAAATACATACATGAATAGAAGACCCTAAAACGTATACTTCTGGTGAAAACTCACTTTCATAAATTTGATATGATCACAATAAAGTTCCTCTTATCTAGGAGGTAGAAAAAGTGAAAAAACATTTTCCTATTAAAATGTTGAAAATAAAACTGATAAGAAGTCTGTATGTGTCATTTCCGAGAAAATCGTTTGACGGATTTTTCGTGTTCATCAAAAGTGTTTTTTTCTCTTGTAGAGATATGAGCAAGAAAACAATAAAAATACCTAAGTCGATCTGTATAACAAGTCTTATTTTCTTAATATATTGATGACGCAATATTACATTATCTGTTGTCATTAAAAATTAAATAATAAAACAGTAATAATGATTGTTTTTTTTTTATGACCCATAAATTGGTTTATTTAAACTTTTATCTTGTATTGAAGAAATAGAGTTATTGCAATAAGTTAGTTTATTGTTAACAGTGAGATGTTTATTGTATTTCTAGATAATAGTATGTTACAATTTATCTTCTGAATCAACAATATCTTTTAGAAGTATTTAAAAGATTCAAGAAGAAAAAACTAAATGGCAATGAAATTATCTATAGTTCGTGTTTAAAAAAAATTTCACTATAGCTTTAAGTGTTTATAAAAAAGATCACTAAATTATAAATA
Source organism: Triatoma infestans (assembly GCA_011037195.1). Lineage (NCBI taxonomy): Eukaryota > Metazoa > Arthropoda > Insecta > Hemiptera > Reduviidae > Triatoma > Triatoma infestans. The sequence continues at coordinate 117,858 of JAAEAF010000015.1, forward strand.
CATTTTGGCACTTGTACAAATGTTTTTCTTTTTAACCTACTGAAGCTATTGAGGTTATAACCTAAACATTGCGTAGTTTTTTTTTGTTCGTTTCTTTTATTCAAATGATTTCAAAAACTATCTTTAAATCCAACGATTCTAGGATTTGTTACAATAATATGTCAATATTTAGACGGTACTTTTTATCACTTTGAATGATTTTGAGTTTACATCTAAAAACTAACACTGTCGTTATTGAGAATTCTGTTTATGAACTGAAAAACAGAATGCAGAATAGTTTTGCAAGGTTGGATTAGTGGAACAGTGATTCCTCTTGATTTAATAAGATTATTTCTTCCTTTATTACATTTTGCATGTAATATAATTTGCATGTCATAAGAGTAATAAGTTTGATGTTTACCTATGCATTAAATAGAATAAACTAGGCTGATGATGATATATATATGATATTAATACTTCAGAAAAAAATCTGTATTATTTTGTACTTATTGAATTATATTTATTCACAAAATATAAATATTCTTTTTTGTAATAGCCTACAAAAAAATTCAAACCTCTATTTTAATCTTAATTAATAATTATGTGATTTCAGATTCAACAGCGGTGGTTGAAGTCATCCAGTCAGCTAGCATTAGTTTTACTGGTATACCTTTCTACAGTAGATGCTTTTGAAGAATTTTATAAATTATGTCCAAGAGGAAATATAACAGTAATAAGTGCCAACACAAACCGGGCAATAGTCACACCTGATAAATGTTTTCCTACACCAGTTGTACATCGAAATGAACTTAGTTCCAAGCCGAGGTTGCAGATTTTGACCGAACAACCCAAGGTAAATATCATATTTTACTAATAGCAATCTCTTTTGTATTAGTTTAACTAATAGTATTAGTTCTATATAATCTACCATACAAAAATTCTATAGAAATTTGAACGGAATTAAATTTATGAAAATCTTTAAACTTGACAATATCCCAACCCAAAAAATATCTGGTGTAAAACATTCAAATGACTTACACTATAGTCCAGAACAGAGCGCCAATTACATTGAACCAACCCACAAAAAAATATTAGAAATTTAACGCCCCAAAATTCCGCATAATTAACTAAAATCAACGAAAAAAAATGCTTAATAAATGTAAATTTGGAATTCTGCCAATATAATTTGGAATTCTAAAGTAATTAATATTATATATTAATGGTAGAACCATATATTGTACTGATATGGTACAATTTAGAGGAAAGCTTAGCACCTATTTATTCTCCTTCCCCAGAACACCTAAAAAAAAAAAAATTCCCGGTCATATGTTTCAAATAAAAGTGGTGGGGGTATTTATATAAAATGCAGAAAGTATATTCAGTTATGTTATGAAGTTAGGTTATGTTATTTGTATATGAAGATCATGTTGGAGTTGTTTTCGAGAAAATCAGGAGTAACTGCGGTGGTGTCAAGTTTGAGCTGTCTGCTCCAATTTTTCGTTTTTGAGATATTTTGTTCGTTCACAGACACACACTCACACATTTTTACTATTTCTTATTCCTAGTAAAGAGGAGGTATTGCAATCGTGCCATATTTTCGTTATCGAGAATTACACGTTTTGAGGCCCCCCGAAGTCCAAAAAAAGTGGTTTTTAGAAAATGGTATCAATATTCAACTTTCTACGGTTTTTCGTTTTTGAGCTTTGCTGTTCACATAACACACACACCATTTGCTAAAAACCACTTTTTTGGACTCAGGGGATCTCAAAACGGATATTTCCGGTTAAAAACTCGATATCGACAATTTGACACGATTACAATACTTCCTCTTACTGGGGGGAGTAAGAGAAAGTAAATAAAAAATGAAATTATCTTCATACCACATCACAGAGTTTGTCAGCTTGGCAGATAACAGCTTTCTTTGATCTCAGTAGATTAGATTAACACAGGGGGGGACTCAAACCCAGGCACCGCCACCTACCCATTGAGGCTTATTGTGCCAACCCCTCAATACCTAGTAGAGGAAGCCCCTCTCTTCATGAGGCCCAGACCTTCCCCAGTAGTCCTTCTTGGAGTACGATTTCCTCCGGTCTCAATGTGCCGAAGATCTCGAAAGGCAATCTACCTATTGCAACGCAATCAAACAGCAGGTGAGAGGCCGTCTCCTCCTCCTCCTCCTGACACAGTCTACACAAGGTCTCCGAATCAATGAATCCCACCTTGTGCAGATGTTTCTTGAACCTGCCGTGCCCTGTGAACAGGCTCGTTATCAGACAAATATGATACCTACTTAAACCCAGGGTCTCTCTGGTTCTTCTTCTACACAGCTCTGGCATGACCATTTTGCCGTGTTTTGCTCCAGTACTTACTCTCTCCGAGTCCATTCTTTCAGAGTCGGCCTCGCCATACTTTTGGCTATACCCAAAACAGGTTCTGGCCCACAGAAAGGAGAATTCGCACCATTCCTGGCCAGTTGGTCGGCTAGTTCATTGCCTTTAATCCCCTTGTGTCCCGGCACCCATACCAGCCGCACTTTGTTGTGCCGGGACAACGCCTCCAGGGAGTCTGTACACTCTCTGACTAGGGAAGAAGTGATTCTAAATGCCCCAAGTTAAAAACTCGATATCGAAAATTTGACACGATTACAATACTTCCTCTTACTAGGGACTAAGAGAAAGTAAATAAAAAATGCAGTTATCTTCATACCACATCACAGAGTTTATCAGCTTAGCAGATAACAGCTTTCTTTGATCTCAGTAAATATTTTCGCATTGGTATAGGTATCACTTTTAAAAAAATGCAACTTTGAATATTTCAGCTGTTCACATATACTGCAGTCATGGTGGAATTCAACACAACGCTTAATAAATATGAATTATACTGGATGGAACCAAATTTAACTGTAAGTAAAAATATAAAACATAATTTACCCGAATCTTTCATAAAAAAAAAGTATAACGTTAATAATATCAATAATTGTTATAACTTAATAATTATTTTTATTATATTTTAGATAAATATGCAACATTTTTTGATGCAGAACACCACTAGAATCAGGGACATAAGAAGTTAGTATTGTTTCGTTTATTTTTAAATTTGTAACAAAATTAGTATAGGAAATACAATCAGTATTTTAAATTTCAAATTTTACCCTTTCGCTTAAAGTAAAAATATGAGGCATGGGCTGGGGGGAAACAAGTAGTAATTACCAATCCAGCCAGATAGAGAAGTGGTTGCATTGTAATTCAGAAGTTCGCGCCAATAATATTGAACAATATAACATTTGAATTTAACGACACCAATTCCGTACATCTGTCAAAAATCGATATCCATTCCATCAGAACACGCGTGATATAAATTTTCCCAAAGAAAATGCTTCAAATAAAAGTGGTAAGTATTTATGTGCGTGTATAATAAAGTTTAAAAAAAATTGTTAGTGCTGTTTTAGAGGAATTCGCTAAAAACTGCAGAGAAGAAAAATAAAGTGCAACTAAAGTGGCACTTCCGGTTGATATATTTTGCCTATATATTCGTGACGGATGCGGTGGTAGTACCCTGAAAGTAATACTAAGTTCGAGCAACCGACGATTTTTTATTTTTGAGGTATTTTGTTCTCTCTCTCTCTCTCTCTCACTCTCACACACACATTCGCTAAAATCAGTTTTCTTTCTCTTACTAAAGAAAGAGGAAGTATTGCGATCGTGCTAGATTTTTGAAATTTAGTTTTCCCCGGAAATACAAGATTTGGAGTCCCCTTAAATATGAAAAAAATGTTCTTTATTTAGCGAAATGTCGCAGTGTTTTTAAGATATCTTAAAAAAAAAAAAAAACGAAAAATCGCAGGAAGCTATGGTATACCATTTGGGCACTACCACCGGCATCAGCCACAAAGATTTCGGAAAAAATTCATCAATCGGAAGAAGTGTGACTATTGAATGTTTTTTCTTTTCAGTTTTTCGAGATTTTCTCGCAAATGCTTCCAACGATTTTCTTCCAACTTCGTACACTATCTGCTCACATTAATAACATAATCATATTTCTGGCTGAAAGATTTTCCCGTAAAATTGATTTGTTTGGAGTTCAGTTACTTTCAACCATTCCTCTAAATTACCACTTCAGTATATAATGTATGGTTTTTACTATATAAATAATATTAATACAAAGAAACATTGATAGAATTCCAAATTTGAAGAATTGGTTGACTAGAAATGTGATTTTACCGAATAGGTTTTGAGGTTTTTTGGAATTGTCTCGAAAACAGTAACAGATTTTTTTTTTTCAATTTAGAATGCTTGTTGCATATATAGAAACTTATCACTTTTATTTGAAACATTTTTCTAAAAACTTAATTTGGGAGCGGTATTGAGGATCTTCCAGGTAAAATTTGAATTTGCACAAGCTTTGTTGGTTTGATACTAGAGCGCTCCATATGAGGCCGTTCAGCTATAAAGTAAAATTCCTACCACCATGTTTATAGTCAGCCTAACTAAACATTGTAATGTTTCAATTTTAAATAAAATTTCTTGATTAAATTGTATTAATTAGAGTAAAAGAAAGTCGGGTGAGTGATTCACACAGATTTTTTTTTGTCTTATTATGGGGACCTCAAAACACGGATTTCCTAGGAAAACTCAATTTCGAATATTTAACACGGTCGTAATACTTCCTGTTGCCTTGGGGGAGAAGGGGGAGTAAGAAATAGTAAAAACAAAGAACGGACAGTATCATAGAAATAAATATTTAAAATAAAATTTAATATTTTTAAAACAAGAATTCCTAATTTCTGTTTATCTCTGTTAACTGAGGTCTTACAAATGTACATGAATATTCATTGTAATTATCAGAAACTTGTTATTTTTTTTGAAAAGATTTCTTTCTATTCAAACAGTGAATGTTCTTCAATGACATAATGACATCTGCTTTTTTTTTAAACAAATACAATTACTGAAAAGAAAAAAAAAATCTAGATACACTTTTTCTTACTCCACTTTTCAAAATTGTAAAGTAACTTGAGAAAATCGCAAAAACTGAAAAAACTTTTCAATAAAAACCCATTTCCGATTTACTGATTTTCTTGAAACTCGGAATTTTGTCAATCTATTTCTAATTAATTTTGTTTAGATGGTAGATTTTTATAAGCAACTAAAAAAATATAACCCCACCTCTCTCCCAGAAAACCCTCTTAAATGAGTTTATCAGAAGAAATGTTACAAATAAAAGTTGTAGCTTATTATATGTGTAGTTTACATTCACAAGTTTAAAGAAAATAGTTGGAGTCGTTTTAGAAAAAATAGCAGAAAATTGAAAAATACTTCCTACTAAAACCTCACTTCAGGTTCTGATTGTTTTCAAATTCGGAATTTCAACAACATATTTAATTCTAATTAATATTATTTAGATGATAGAATTATATAATAAACTGAAATAGCATTTTAGAGGAAACCGTAACCCCACCCTCTCACCAAAATACCCTTTAATGAATTTTCCCGTGACTTTTCAAATAAAAGTTGTAGCTCTTTGTATGTGTAATTTAATATACCAAGTTTCAAGAAAATCGTTGGAGCCATTTTTGAGAAAATCCAAAAAAAGTAAAAAAAACAAAAACTTTTTAGTAATGTGGTACTTCCGGTTGAGGAATTTTGATAGATAACCTACTGTTGGATCCCATAGTGATACCTAAACGGAATATTAAGTTTGAACTTTCTACAATTTTTCGTTTTTGAGCTATGCTGTTCACACATACATACACACACACATACACACACACACACACACACACACACACACACACAACAAAAAGACAGAGAGAGAGAGAGAGAGACCATTTCTAAAAACCACCCTTTTTTGGACCCAAGGGACCTCAAAACGGATATTTCCGGTGAAAACTCGATATCGAAAACAATTGACATTTGACACGCTTATAAAACTTTCCTCTCACTAGGACTAAGAGAAAGTAATATATAAGATTAATTAATTATTTTTTAAAATAAAAAAAACAGAATTATTGTATAAATTAATAATGGAGGTTTTATTAGTATTATTAGGTATTGTATTTCTATATTTTAATTCGAAATTTCTGTATTCAAACTTTAAAATGCACTAAATAATGCATACGGATATAGAATAATCCATCCTTACATAAGTGAGAATGCTAAAAACTTGTTTTTAATCGTAACATTTCTGAAATTTGCTTGAAGAAGCACTGGGAACACTTTACGAAGATTTTTCCAAATTTCCAGAGATATATTCTAGTTTTGAAGAAATATATATATATATAAATCTGATGTGAAACAATCACACAAGTTTCTTCTACTTCTTTAATATAATTTTTTTTTTGTGCATCGACCTGTGCATAAACCTAATAGGTTATTAGGCCGCTTAATAGTTATATATCAATTGAAAAATTTTCTTGAAATTTAAAATTTTGCTCATATGTCCCAAACACAAATGTACAGCTGGTGGGGGGACAAGTGCCAACCTCACAACAGAGGCAGGTAGAGTATCATTACATTGTAGAGTGCGCCAATAATGAACACTTTTGAATCGTAACATCACCGACACCTTATAACCGCCGAAGTTAGATAAGGGGGGAAAAGTATTAAATGTTCATAAAAAATTCAATGATTGTGAAAAAATTGTCAGTTTTGATTTATGAGAAAGAAGTTGTTGTGTTCTATATCAGAATTTTTCATTCTCCGGGTACACCCAGTTGTATGTATGTCCATTGATTGAGCACTCAAATAAGAAAAACTGACATTAAAATACAGTAAGAATCTTATTAGTAGAAGAAAGTAAAAAGTTGATGAAAGCGTACGAATTATCAGACAAAACCTCGAATTGTTTTTATACAATAAGGTTAATATTTGGAATTAATGATCTGTCACTAATAATTTCGCTTTGCTTTGTTGTTTCTAGAAATGATAGAATACAGACCGCCAAAAGCATCTGCTCAAAATCTGACTTACTTTATATTGGTGTATCGCCAATCAGCAATGCCCGTAGAGTCTCCACCTAGTCCAGGACCATTCAGACCGCAAAGCTGGGCAATGTCTTCCAGAGTGACGCTGATCGGCGGTGCGACATTCAAAGTGCTAGCGAATGTACCAGTTCACCCGGCTCATCATCAACCATTACCTCCGCCGGCTCAGATACCCGGCGGCGCACCATTCCATCCACAACCACCCGGTGTTCACGTTCTACAGAATAACTATACCTTTGGTCGTAATTACACTAACCATACTTATCCAGCACCTCTGCCTCCATATTATCCAGCTCCACCTCCAAGTTATAACTATCCTCCATCAAATCCTTACAATCCTCCCCCTTATCACCCACCAAATCAGTTCTATCCACCATCGAATAACCCTCCGAAAAAGGGTAAAGGAGCGGCTGTTGATCTGCAAGCTGCTACTTCTCTTATAATTGTAATGGCGTTACTTTCTTTTGTACTTAATGTCTAATAATATTTTTATATATTCTAGTTTTAAAAATACAATAATCTAATTGTGATAAAAAAAGAAGTAAAGAACTAACAAATTTTAAGTTACTAAAATTTAAAGAAAGCAAAACTGATCAAGCCATGAGCACGGTTCCTCTAACTTTAACGCTAACTAACTCTAACGACTGTTTTATTTTTCTTTTTCTACAAAATATTTCATTATTTATTTTCTATTTATCAATAATAGTTTTTTTTACAAGTCTAATTACTAATTGAATTTTATAAATGTATTTTAATATCAGTAAATAAATAAAAGACAATCAGAGATATTTCCGTGGTAGCCTGCTTCTTTTTGTGGTCATCGACCGGGTTCGGCTTGCCCATCATCAGGATGTTTTTGTCAAAACAGTGTGATAACATAGACTGCACAGAGCAAATTTTGTTGATACACTCTGTGTTATGTGTGTACACTCTGCGATACATCAGTGTTTGATACACTCTGTGAATCAACTAAATTTGTTCTGTGCAAATCTGTGTCATTACACTGTTTTGACAAAAACATCCGGATAATGGGCGAACGCCCGAAACTGGTCGATGACCACAAAAGAAAGCAGGCTATCACGGAAAATATCTCTGATGCTTTCCAGCTCTGCCGGAACCATTCACAACAAATAAAAGAGAACTGCAAAACAAAACGGAGAATATGTTGGAGATGCTTGGAAGTCTTAATTTGACACTTTCTGGTAAGGTACCGTGGAGAGGGTTTCAAAAGTTCGCTAAATTGCAACCATATGCAGCCGGTATGTGGGAATAATTGTAACAGAATAAGTCGTTACATTCTAGCCATCATAGTGCTGCTTTAGGAATTTTCTGGCTGATTTCATCGAAATATTTCAGTAACCTGCCGTTATAAACAGTTTGCTCAAGTTTTCACATTAGCACACGATAGAACACAAAATAGAATAGTAAAAAGTAAAAAAGGGATTGGTCCCTCACTTTCGTTTCCTTAGGCAAGCCATATTTCTCCGCCAAGTATCCATGACGTAAAAACTGATTTTGGTACTGCCCTGGGAACTCCGTAGAAAGGTTCCAGGCCCATAGAAAGGTATTTGAACTCTCAGGCCAGTTTCGTCCTCCTTTTCATTGCCCACTTATACCCTGCATGCCCTGGCACAAGGATATGGTGAGTAGATTAGAGTTGCCCGATTCGGTGTAAAGGGCCGTACGATCGTAAACAAAAATTTTTAATATTTCTGTTATTATTGAGGAGCTTAAGATTTTTCTAGTACATCCTAGCCGTTCATCTTAAAACGATTTTTTAAAATAATTTTTGTTACTTCGTTGGCTTTTTTTTATATATATAATAAAAGAAACTAATTGTGAAATGTATAGTGGCAATTTTGATTATTGATTTTTTATGTTAAAAATGTATTATAGCTGTGAATTAATTATTATCTAAAAGTAGAAATATTATAAAGTTATTACGAGTATAAAGCTCCTCACTTGTTTAAATAAACTTCTTCCACACTGTCTACATGGTTGTAAAGTAAAAAAGAACTCAATCGCCAGAAAATAGATTTGGCAGTAAAGCTTCTTTCTCAACAACAGTTGACATCAGACATGAAAATACCAGTTGAAGATATCTTCAAATATCAGATGGTCCTATTCAATGAGCACATAATTTAATTTATTAGAAGTAAACTTAACTTATTTTGCCGATATCATCATTCCTTTAATGGTTGCCATCTGCATCTAGAACACCTTACTCTTTTGTACTGTCCCTTCAGTGGACGTTTCGCAGGCCTCGTCTGGCCAGTTCCACTTCCAGTAGAATCTTCTTTTATTGGCTTCGAGTTCTCCCTTTCCTCTGACGTCCTCCTGATACTGTACCCTCCCTCGACTAAGCCTCATTATTAACCTATAATCATATAACACTATAATATCACAGGAGTTTAAAAATTAATAAATAATTATTGAAAAAAAATGTAAAGATTTGTTGCGTTTTCTCGATTCTCTTCTTTTGGACTGGTTGAGCCTTTTTTCCGCCATTATTATAGCAGGTTACAATAATAATTTCTCATAACATTGATTCAACATAGCGTTTTTTCTAAAGAGTAAAACCTTTTTACGTTCATTTTTTACTTTCTCTCATTTTTATTAATTACATTGCAATAAAGTATATATCAATATTTTATGGTGGACTTTAACAATATAAAGAGCCACGTTCAGAGCTATTGCAAGCTCACTTTAGACATTTTATACACTAAACAGATCTAAGCCGGAAATAAGCGAACGCTTGTTATCTTCCCAAAAAATGCTTTAATATGTCTAAGTAGTTCTATATTTCAAAATCTTATTTATCCTTAAAAATAATAATAACAAAAAAAAAATGTTCAGTATTTCAATATTATGTTAATAATAAAATGAATTTATAATATTGTAATTTTAAAAAATATAGTATTTAATTTGTATTACATTCCATTGTTTTTTATACGGAAACATTTAATGATGGAATCATGTGTTCTTAATGTACTTACTTTTGAATATGTAAAATATAGCAGAAATAAATTTTGTTATTTGTAAAGTAATTATAAATTTAATTAAGAAATGGGTGCATACAATTTTATTGCAATTCCTTTCGCTATTTTTGGATCTTTTATGTTGGAAAAGATCAGAGGATTTTTCCGAAATAACTTGGATCGTCATTTCGTAATCAGCATCCTATTTCGGGCGTTCTTCTTCGTCAGGATATGTTGTTAAACAGTACAATACATTTTCTCTCTTTCTTTCTCTTCAAATATACATGTTTCTCAAAGAAATATGAAACAAACGAAACGATAGAAAAAGGAAAAAAAAGCTTAAATGAGAAAATACAAGAATTGCCATAAAGTCAAATCCGATGATAGAAACCAAAATTAATAAAGAATTTTTAATCGAATTTAAAAAAACCGGTCATTTGATCGACCGGGTACGTTTATCCATATATAATCTTTCTCAAAAGGATCACAACTTATTGTCTTTAGATATATATTTGAAAGAGATGGGATTTGTGATAGCATTTTTTTCAGCTGCTGAAATCACCATAGCATTACATCTTGGAATCATTAGAGATATCAGGCTTTCAACCGCTCATACAGACTTAAGATTGACTGATTTTGAAATCTGTATGAATCCATTCAAAGAGATATGCAGCGTTTCAATGACGTTACAATTATTCCTCATCAGAGACATTTTTCGTGATAGCCTGCTTCTTTTTGAGGTCATCGACCGTTTCAGGTCGATACTGATTGTGTAAACTAAATTGTCGATAAACTGATTGTGTAAATGTGTTGGAGTTCTAAATTAATGGGTGAACTCGCTCCGAGGATGAGTTAACTAAAGTGGGATTCACACTGCCATTTTGTGGTCCCGAGCCAGCTTTAGCCGTCACCAAGCAATTTTATGACAGAGAAAACAATGGAGAAAAAGGGAGAGAACACTGTCGGGTGTCTCCAAGCTAAAGTCTTATAAAACAGGGAGATGTACGTATCTTCTTTCGTTGAGCAGGAGAATACAATTGAGGGTAGGGAAGGGAATAGCGTACTGGACTCCCACACGGAGGACCCGGGTTCGAGTCCAGCAGTGCTGTCCTTAGATTTTTTCTTCCTAGGAGCCTCTACAGCTCACTGCCCGGTGATAGCCAGTGTTGTCTGCAACGAGAGAGCCGGCAGTGCACTGTTAAGGCTCCGGGCGCCAATGACCATAGATGTGGACCCGCCTTAAATTAAAAAAAAAAAAATTGAGGGTCCTGGTAGATGTATTAACTGGACACCTGGGTTGCCAATCAATTACACAAAATAAGCAGGACGTCTAGTCTTTTGTATCAGAATTGTGACGATGGAGTCAGCGAAACGGTCCACCACTATCTAGGTCAGTGTACCCGATTCGCCAATATTAGGTTTCGCATATTTGGAACACTCTCAAGGGAATACTTTGGGGTGTTGGAGTTTAGGAATATCTTAAGTTATTGTAGTCAGACCGGGAGAGTCTTCTTAGGATAGTTACATTTATAATAATTGAAATTGTTAATCAAAATATAGTGTCCATAAGTTGAATCAGTATAAAGTTCTAAATGCGTCCTCTTTGATGGAAAGAGATAAGAAATAGCTACTATCAAGCGAAGAAGATAATAAAAATATATTATATTTTGAAAAAATATATATAATACAAACAAATTAAGTTTCCTTCATACTCTTGGCAGGGAAATCCATCAGCCAGAGTAGAGTATTAAGTTAAAGTTGGAGAAAAAAAAGAAAAGAAACAAATGAAAATTAAATAAATAAAACAAAAATAATAAAACATATATTCAAAGAAAATCCATGAGTTTTAGTTTAATATAGCAATATATGAAATAATGATAACAAACTGTAGTATAAAAATACTTAATGAAGAAGAGACGATAATTTGGAATGATTTCACTTTAATAATTTCCTACTAATTTTCCAAAAATAAAATGAAAAATGTCATGTTTTGAAGTTTAACATTTCTTATTTTTATGCCTTGATAAAGACAATATATTGTCGAAACTTTGGCAGAAATATAAGTTTCTTTTATTTTTAAAGACCGAATCTCACTATTCTCATCCATCATTTAAAAACGGTCTAGAAGAATCTTCCAGACTTTTCAAGAGACTTTAAAAAATGCAATATATTTAAAGTTAACGAGTTAAATGAAGTTAATTCTTAAAGTAGATTATAACTTATAAATTGTACTGTCGTTTAAGGAAATAGTACTTCAAAGCATGGCGAGCATACATAATGAGATTTACTGTCAGAAAAATGGTAGAGGGTGCAATAAGACTTTATGTCCCAGAAAGAATATGCGCATTCTGCTAGAAAGTGGAATACCTCCTCCACAATACGAGAATTGCATAATGAGCAGTGTTCAATATCTCTCTGAATCCAGGGTGTATGGTTCAAATATAATAGCTCACTCACACCTTAGAATAGCCACCGGAAAGTCTTGAAGAGAGACATACCATGAGTCACTAAATAGGTTGCATCACAATGATTTAATTGCGCATATAAGGGCAGGCGAAAGGGAACAGGATAGAGAGAGATAAATGAAATTGCTCTTTAGTGAATCTCATAATGCTACCAACTAGCTTAGAGTGATTGAGATTCAAGCCATTCGTGATCCTTTGGGAAAGTGTTTGGGAAATGCATGCAATTAAAAATATAAATATATCCATCAAATCCTTACTAAGTCCATTATCTGCATTACTCCTTGCATAGCCCCACTATATACATGCATACCGGGCTCCGCCCCCTATTGTGCAATGTGTGCGGCCAAATTTATCTTTTTTATTTTATTCAATTTAATGAAATATTTATTTACCTTGAAAATAACCTGCTACACAAATCTTTTCAAATCATGTAAAATAAACTTGTACAATGTTTCGTACAAATACGCATTCATAACGTTTTGTACCGTTAATTAAAAACACATATTTCATTGCAATAATGAAACAGTCCGTTAACAATCTATTACTTTCACTTACTACTAGTAAGAGGAAGTATTGTAATCGTGCCAAATTTTCAAAGTCCAGTTTTCACCGAAAATATCCGTTTTGAGGTCCCCTGAGTCCAAAAAAGTGGTTTTTATCAAATGGTCTGTGAGCATGGCTCAAAAACGAAAAATCATAGAAAGTTCAAACTTGATCATCCATTTAGGTATCACCATGGGATCCGACGATAGGTCAGCGGTCAAAATTCCTCAACCAGAAGTACCACTTTACTTAATGTTTTTTTTACTTTCTTTTCTCAAAAATGGCCCCAACGATTTTCTTTAAACTTTGTAGATCAACTACCATCAAAGATTACAACTTTTGTTTAAAACATTTCTCTAGAAAAATTCATGTTGGGTTAGGTTTTCCTCTAAAGTGCTATTTTAGTTTATTATACAATCTGTCATCTATGTAATATTAATTAAAATTAAATTTGTTGTTGAAAGATCGGAGTTTGAAAAAGATCGGATGATCGGAAGAAATTTGTTTTTCGGTTTCTGGTGTTTTCTGGAAAACGGCTCCAACGATTTTCTTTAAACTATGAATGTGAATTACACATATAATGAGCCACAACTTTTATTCAAAACATTTCTCTTGCTGAAGTCATTTAAGGGGGCTTTTGGGGGAGGAGTTGGATTATGTTTTTCTTTAAAGTGCTATCATAGTTGATTATACAATTCTACAATCCAAATTAAATTAATTAGAAATAAATAAATGACCAAAATTCCAAGTTTCAAGAAAATTAGTAAACCGAGAGTGCGCTTTTACTGAACATATTTTTCAGTTTTCTACGAACTCCAACGAATTTCATCAAATTTGCTACACAAACTATAAAATTTGTCAATTACAATCTTGAAAACTGGAGGAAGAGAAAGTTGTGTGTGTATTTCACACCAGATTTGTTTTACTTTCTCCAACTGCTAATGGAGGAAGTATTGTAAACGTGTCAAATTTTCTATATCGAATTTTCGCCGGATATATACGTTTTTAAAATCCCCTTAGTCCAATAAAAGTAATTTCAAAAAATGGAAAATTGCAGACAGTTCAAAATTGCCATTCCGCCATGGGATCCGACAAGAACTTGCCTGCCAAAATTCCTCACCCGAATGTACCACTTTGTGAATGGATTTTTCAGTTTTCTGCTATTTTCTCAAAACGGTATCAACGATTTTCTTTAAACTTCATATTATTCTTGATCAATTAATAGAATAGTTTCAATCTAAATATTAGTCTGGTAAACCAAGGGAACTTGCATTTCTGTAAAGTAATTGTGTCTATCACATAATGAATAACTTCTTCATTCAAACACTTATCTATCACACTTTTTTTATCTTAATACAGATTCCTGAGCTTTCTTTTAAAAGACAAATGGTCCAAGGACAGAAGAATTTCTGATTAACTATAAGTCATTAGGAAGTTGTTCAATTTAGAGATCCAGTTGTACCTACTTCATATTATGAGTGTTTCTGATAAAGAACTAAGTAAACAAGAATTTCATGAAATATTTTAATTAACTCAGATTAATTTAATTAAATAAGTAGTAATAACAGTTGTAAAAATTAATATAACAGAATTTTTATCATTTAATGAAAATTAAATTTTCGAGTGACTCTTTAAACATACTTGTCAAATGAGTGACTAATTTACAAGGTGGTGGGCCCTTGATTTTATTACTTCTAATCGTCATATCATGTTTTCCATAAGTTTCTGAAGATAATTTTTAACAATGTTTAAACTTTAATTGCAATTCCTGTAAAAAAAAAACTCTCGTTTATTATTACGTTTCTCTAGTGGAATTTTTGAATCCGATAAACTTCATAAATTTGCTGAGGGATTTTGTGGAAGCTTATCTAATTCCTCTAACCCGCAGTCAGTAAAAACTGTATCGTTTTCCGCAGTATGCTTTGTATTGTGGTCTTCATGCACTACCCATTCCTCATCGAGATCTATTTTTAGAATTGGCTGAAAACTCCCAGTTTTCATTTAAGATGTCAATTTATTTATCAGCTGTCATAATTTCTTTCATGGGACTAAATTTCCTCCATCATGCCAAGAAAAACAATCCCATACTTATGTAGCCTCTTCATGGTTGATCGTAGCTATCATTTACCGTTTTTTGAAAACGTCTTTGATAGGTTTTCTCGTCATTATTAGGTGTTCTCTTTTTCTTTATTTACTATCTCAAATGCAATCATATTGCTCATATATGCAAAACTAATGATGGCCCTCAAGTTTACACACAAAATAATAATGCAAAAAACACTTCTTTATTATCACTAAGTACATATACATTATAAATTTTTAGCACGTGCAAATACTCCCGTTCTCACTACTCCCATAATGGCAGAGATTAGAACATTAATATAACGAACATTAATATAATACTTATTGTGATTAGGTCTGCAGAGCTGGTGAGCGTCAGAGATATTTTCCATGATAGTCTGCTTCTTTCGCCCATAATCAGGATGTTTTGTCAAAATAGTGTGATAACATAGACACTACATATACACTCGTATATAAACTAATTTGCTCTGTACAAGTTTATGTTTACACATAGTTTTGACAAAATATCCTGATGATGGGAGAACGCCTGAAACCGGTCGATGACCACGAAAGAAGCAGGCTAACACGGAAAATATCTCGATGTTACATTAGAACGTTACAGTATAAAAAGTTTTTAATCTGAGCGACAGTAGAAGCTCGCTGATAAAAATAGCCACTAATCACATTATGCTAGAAATGTTGGAACTTCTTCTTATTCTAATCTCAGAAAAAAAGCATAAGATAAGCTTTCTATGGATTAGAGGGCTCTCTGGCCTGAGACACAACGAAATCTGAGGCTGCCAATTCTGGAGAAAAGATCCACATAAAACTCCCTTAAGCAGAAGTCAAACAACTCATAAGGCGCCAAATTTTGAACATGTGGCAACTTGAGGTCAGCAGTTCAGACCTTCTACACGGGAGACAAACCAGAAAACCTCTATGGTTTAAGGGGCCAGCCATAAACAAGCATGTAGCAGCAACAATAATTACACTGAAACCCAATCATTCTGTTTGCAGTCCGTTACGCGAGAGATGCCACGATCAGTAGGACCTCAAGAGAGATACACTTTATTTTTGAAAAAACTAAGTGGGGCTGCTCAACTAGGTTGAGTTGCAGAGAACACAGCGTACCGATCAATCAACAAGGACAAGTCATATAAAAATAAAGTAAAATAAAAAAAACACACATATATGTACACATTTTGAACGAATAAAAAAGAACCAAACACTTAACTCAACTTAAGCCTAATAAAAGATCATTTGTCAGTATTAATAAATATGGTTTTTTATAATCGCTAGTGAGTCTATAGGAATGAGCTCACTGAGCGACATCAGTTTGCTCTGGTCGAAAAACTTTGCCGTTCTGTTAGGTATGGTTCCTCTCGAACCAAACCAGAGTCCCGGACCTGGAACACTCTATCACCGAAGTGCTCTCTGTACTTCTCCTGGTAGTGGGCGATGCGCTTTTCATAGATACGGCGCTTCTCCATGTCGATTTTCTCCGCCTGATCATATCTAATTCTCTAGGATCGTTAGACTCATATCTAATTGTTGGAACTTGCTGCTCTTCCTGAAGGCATACCGGGTTGACCCTGCTTCATCGATAGCAAGCACCTCCTCGTAGCACACAAAATCTTTTGTACCTTCGAGTAGCTCCATGAAGGTGTGCTTGACACGGTGATGCCGGCGAGTGACAAGGAGCATGTTGTGTGGACAATTACCAAGCACGTGGGCTGGTGTTTCATTTTCTCTGCCACATCGGCGGCAGAGGGGTCCAACATCTCCTGACGTCTGTGCGGCTACCGCCGGTACTCCACGAAGAGGAGCATAATTGTTACTTAATTTAAGGGAGTTACTCCACTCGGAGCCCGAGAGCAGCTGCTTATTGCAGACGAATTGATTGCCTTAGGGTTATCCCTAAAGTGGCATACCCCCACACCTTGCCGCCCGTGGTTCTTCATGTAGCTTGGGTCCGGGGGTTCCTTAGAAAAACATTGTTGATGGATACGACGTTGCCCATGACGATGCCTGAATTGTCAGCCCATTCCACGGGCACTTGGACCTCCTCATCTCCTCCCACTCCTGTGACGCTCATCTTAGAAGTGATGACACCCTGTTGGCAAGCGCCGCCTATACACAAAATCCACACAGATTGCCTGACTTCCATATTCACACGAGGTAAATGGTAACGCCCAAAAGAAAGCAAGTGTGGACTAATTAGATAAATTTAATATTGCACTAGATAAAAGATATTTGCATAAATAAGAACTTAATAAACTAAGACTAGATGCAGTAGATATGCTAAAAAAAAAATGATAAACAGAAAAAACAAACTAAAAATAATCAAATTCTGCCAAAACTAAGCCCCTATAACTAAGAGATGCCCCTGAAAATAATGATACTCATGACTTAGACTTAAATATTCAGTCAGGTCTTATTTATAAATGTATATATAGGGTTTAGGCATCAAGCCTATACCCGCGCCCTAATAATGGCGATTGGTCTCTGTTGCTAACCACATAGATTTAGTCTCCTTTTAGCCCAATGCAGGTACAGCAAACGAAACTTCACCTACACAGGTTTCCAGCCCCGGCGGCGTGGACGCAGGAGAACCACTCGAGCTTAAGTTGTCGCTATGTTATCACAACATGAAGCCAACACAATTCAAAATTGCGTAGAGCAGTGAAATAAAGTTTAGAGCGCTTATAATAACAAGACCAATGTAACGACTGGCACGGAGCCCATAGTAATGGAGTGCCCATCAATGTTGCACAAAAGGGACAGATTATTTAAAGAGCTTTGTAAATTCTTGAAAGCTCGTCTTCAATCTGAGGATAGTATATTCTCTAACAATATAGATATCATGAAACTAGCATATGATTTCTTGATCTTAATTATCTAACAAATGGATATCATTAAATCAAGGCTTGTCTAAATTATACTGTTTGTAGACATTATGGTGGTACGGAGATTATAAAGTTATCGTGAGATAAGACCATCTGATATTTAAATTGTTAAATGTTTTCTGATGTTAATTATAAACCATTTGTGTGATGTGATAAAAAAGAATTTAATTTTTAAGGTTTTATTCATCTGTACATTATACAAAAAACAATTTGCAATAGTAATATACATATAAAAAATAATTACATGAGCAAAACAGAAATTATAAATAGAAAATATCGATACAGAGAATATCGCTAAAAAATAAATTACAAAATATGTTGCCTTTTGAAGGCTACATTTTCAAATGTTATTAAAAACATTATCAACGGTAACCAAACCCCTAAATAATTTGATAATTCGTTATGAAAAACGAGTATTTTTAGTAGTACTCTTATCATATAACTAAATATACAAAATAGCCACATGTAATTTTAAATTAGAGTTTAAAATTAAAAATTAGGATCGATATTTATCGAGAGTGAGTACAATAATTCAATAATGTTTATACATGGAAAGCAATAGTTTTGTGGCATGAGAAGATTGTTTCACTATAATCAGATATTCCTTTATGAATCAATACTAGTATTACTGGGGCATAACTAGGTTTTCTTGAAGAAAAGAAGTAATATCAGGAAAGTTAAAGGAAAGATATAAACTTGAATTCCAAGTAAATTAGTTTGTATAGCAAATTAAAATGTGTTTGTATAGATATTCAATCATATTATTTTCTAGAGGTTTTAACTTTTGGTGACTATATTTGTTCCAACAGTTCTCTCTCTCATTCAGTTGATGCCCTGTGTGATGTTTAAGACCGAATTGCCCACAATAGAGGAGACACTCTTATTGCACACTTTTTAATCGCCATCCTCTATCGAAACCAAAGCCAAATGTAATGTAAATGACTGTGGGCCATGACATAAACCAAGGCATAAACATGAGGCATTTCCTGTGGAACACTATCACTAACTGCATTTTTTTTTTGTTGCCAACCATTTCAAAAATAAAAGCTGATCAGCGGCAGAGACATTTAGCGCTGTACGTTAAATTTCGCGTTTATTTTACATAGAATTTTTGGCTGAAAAATTAAAAATGGAATAAAGGGCCTTACTAAGAGAATGTAAGGCCTAGCAACCGTACAGTGGGATATCATAATTGTATCCGATTCTACTTTTTGGATAATCTTAGGGACCGTGAATTCAAGCGAACTCGATTTTGGAAACCGAGCCAAGCATTTTCTCTTGAAATTCTCAGAAATTTAAAAGACATCTGTGTTTAAACTTATAAATATTTTAACTTAATTAATTTTCAAACTTTAATATGAATTATAATAAAATAATGACCTTATATTATTACTGTAATAAATGATGAAACGAAACCACATATGTTTAAATCTGGCTAACATAATCCACCCTTAAATTTATACTTGAAAGATTTAAGAAAAATTTATTTTTCAGAACTCAATATATATATATACAATTTATATATCCAATATATATATAATATATATACAATAGATATATACATATATATCCTTTTAAATATCTCGACAACAAAAATTCACAGAAATCCAAATTTGTCGTATGACGAAATACCCGATAACCCGATTGGTGTTCAATAGAAAAGCAAATCTTAAACAAAAAAAAACCGGTGGTTCTCGAAAACAGTTACAGATTTAATGATTTTTTTTTGCACTTTTAATATAGGGGGGCCCAGCAAAATAAGCAACAAATTTCACTTTAAAAAAATAATCATAATCATTCAGAACTCTAAAGTTTTATCATGCATGAAACTTCTTATCATTCAAACTTTTGTTTTTAAGCCATCTTAAAATTTCAGAACTCAATCATGATTAAAGATTTTTGCATCATACTGATTCTGAATTTTTGTTTTCTAACTAAATCTTAAAAATTAATATACTAAAAAAAAATTATTATTTCTATTACGATCATTTAACGTTGTAAAGTAAATTAAGGAACTAACAACATTTTGTTAAAATTACAACATATTAAGAAATAGTGAACAATCTTAGCTTTCAATTTCCCAATAATAACCAAATTATTTATTTCTGAGTATTTATTAATAAAAAATAATAATAAAACAAAATATAAAAATTATGGCCACATTTTTTTTTGTACATATCAACAATGGAATTTTGTTGAATCGATATTTTTTAATGAAAAATACTGACTGTTGGTTGGGATTTATTTAATATAATCGATCAAATTCACATAGTCGATATGTACTACCAACAATAAAGTGTTTATCTTGTTTGTTTTAAATCTTATTTTGGACCTTTTTTTTTGTTTTAAATAAAAAAATCCAATTAACTAAACTGGTACTATTAAAACTCCTAATGAGATTTAATGACCAATTTTTTTTTACTATTTTTTGTTTCTTCATTATTTACTAATGATAAGATAAATGTTTCTGCCAACTACGAACGTCACTTCTTCTAAACTGGCTGGGTGCATCCTCTTGTACTGGTTCAACAATACTCGTTTCAGCTAGGTCATCGTTAACTGCAGCTTGAGTTTCTCGTTTTATAAATTTAAATCCAAATGAACTTCTTAAGAGTGGTTTTAATCCGCCAACTAGTCTTGCCAATCTTTCTGCGGTATTCTGAAAGAAAAACAATAGTGATAAAAGAAAATGACAGTAATGGTATACAATAAGTGTGTGTGGGTGTGAGAGTGTATCTGAGTATTATGTACGTGTGGACTTTAATATCACACTAAGAGAATTTGCCCAGTCTGAAAGATGAAACAAAACAAAACTGTCCGAAGTAATAAAATATTCTGAAGTTACGATATGCCTTGAACAGGGCCACCATCTGGGAAATGTTTTAAGTAGCTTGAAAATGACATATGCTATCATAAAAATCTGATGTAAATTCCTCAACAAATTTCTCTTATAGAAATTTTCTTCACTTTTCTATGGATGAATTTTCTCAAATGTCTGAATTTTTACTATAAGTAGTTTTCTTAACTACCACCAGTAATGGAATAGAATATTGCATGAAAAGACATTAAAGAAATAATCAGCAATAAAGCAGAAATGGTGCAAGATCTATCAAGAATGAGAAGCTCAGATAAAAGCCTGCGCCGGTACTTCATAGAATGGCTAAGGATTACGCGTTCCTCGAAGTGTCTTTCACTCTACCATTTGTTTTAGTCACTATTCCCCTATTAGTCTGACCATCAAGCAACCGTTCGCCATGTATATATAAATTTCAAAGAATTGAGGATTTTCGTGTCAAATATTTTATTATTCCAGTAGACCCTGATCAAAGTATCCTTTTCTAGTAATCCATAGCTTATCATATCTTCACCGATTATTGATTTCCAAGCGAATCTCGGTCGGCCTCTCTTCCTTCTTCCATCCGTATTCACTCCGAAATTTGTTGGGGCAATCTTTCTAAAGCCATTCTTCTAACATGGCCAAACCATGTAGTCGTCTTTCACTTATAATTTCTAGTAACATCTGCTAGATCTTCATAATTTCCCGAACCCTTGTCATTTGTTACTTCCTTTCTCTTCGGAATTTCTCGCCGATCTGCGCCAGAAGTCCATTTCGGTAGCTACCAGTTTTTTCCTGTTCTTGCGATCCAACTGACCATGTTTCTTACCCTTAGAACATTTACACTTCTAACCAATGCTTTTATATTAATTTGTTGGTGCCGGTCAAAATGTTATTGCTCCATAACACTGGATTCAGGATGGATAGATATAGCTTTACGATCTTCAGCAACCCTTCTCAATATATCTTTCTTGGAGGATCCATTCAATTCTAATATTGACCCAAGATATTTAAAATGATCCACATTTTTTATATTTTTATTTTCTTTTAGTGAAGATCGTCCATCAAATGAAAATTTACCTTGAGAACCACTTTTCATCTTCTTCTACCAATTTGGTACACATAATGTCATTTGTGTCCTGCGTCTTGCACATATATCCTACATCAATGTATATTTTGAAAAGGATCGGAGACAAGCTGCCACCCTTGTGGTGGTGCCTTTGAAGTTGGGAATGTCCTTGATAATTGCCCACAGACAACAAACTCCCCCTCTATATCTCCTTAATGACAGAGCTAAGAGAGTGAGAGAGAGATTAATAGATGCTAACTTTACAGCCTTATTATTTGTAGAAATAACTAAAAAAAATAATCTATAAGGTCCTATGATGGTCTAGCTCTCTCAAGTTTGGTGCGACTGATTTTCCTGCGAACTTTAAACCATGTCCTTCTCAGAATCTCTCCTGGGCTATTTAGTTCAATCAATTGTTAAAATAATAGGTTCCAAATAAAAGTAATAGGTTTTGATATGTGTACTATATACCAAATTTAAAGAGAAAGTTCAGAACTGCTTCCAAGAAAATGCCAGCAAGATCTACTTCTTTAGGACTTCATTAAAAAAAATTGCACCATCGGTTAAAACAATTTTCATTAAGATTGGAATTTTTTAAATACACATATAATTCTATTCTAAATTATATAGTTAAAAGAACCGAAAGGTATTTTAAAAGAGTCCATCTACCTGTATAACGTCACCAACAACTGGGCCAGCTTTGTTCACCACATTGAAACCACCGCTAATGAATTCATCAGGCACTTGTAGCGAGATTTTGTCTGGATCAATTTCTGGTAGGTCCTGCAAACAAAAATTAAATATTGTTTAATAGTTTTTATATATATCTATAATTTTTTTTTTTTTTTTTAATAATTAGATTAAATTTCGTTTTACTCACCTAACTTTTTCAAGAAAATTTTTACGTCGCATAATAAAAATATTCAAAAATACGCATGCGCTCATTGGTCTATTTTAAGGGAAGCGTGAAGTTCATATTACCCCCCTCCATAGCAGTTTTCGAGAAGAAAAATCACAAAAAAAAGAAGCTGAAAAATCCATTGGATCAATGATATTTCCAGTTAATAGGTTTTTCACCGAAACCTTCTTTCTGATAAGTGCCTATAATGGATAGAATCATGATCAAATCAGTGAACTAATCACTCCCTACCTCAAGTTCTCTGCACTTCTCGCTCAAGCTTGTAGAGGGGGCAAACTAAGGAGCACATCTAGGAACTGAAAGAAGTTAAAGAGATCCAACTACCTGTATAGTTAATCCAGCTGCCTGTATAAAAAAATACGTACAAAGGATCATTGAGTCACCGTCAATCCAAATCGTTCAACGTATTTCGTTCTTACACCGTCACTCTGCCAATCAGATTTTCCACTTTTACATGGTTTTAAAGACTGTGGAGTCTCGTTAGATGCTAGCACATACTACAGATACTAGCTCGTTAATAGTACAATTTCAAACATGTTGGAGAGCAATAAAGAAAGAAAATAAAAAAACTGATACCTATGGCAAACTATACTAAAATTTCAAAACAGTTAATTATTAGAATTTCATCCCTAAGGCAGTTGGCACATGGAAATTATAATATATTCTTTTCTTTTTCTATTATTACTTTTTTTTTTTTGAATCCACTTAAATGTTTTATTAAAAAAAAAAAAAAAAGATTTTGCTCACTTTAGTGACACATGAAACACTGCCCAAGTAGAAGGGTGCAAGAAATCAATCAACCTGATAGAATTAACAAAAACAAAAAAACATAAACATGTAACATGCGACATACATACATTTTTTTTGCATGATTTCGTTTTGAGTTTTTTTTTGTTTGTTATGTACACATACCATTTTGAAAATATTAATTCGTATCCATACATGCAGATTATATAGAAAGGCATATTCAGAAAAATAGGGTATTGTACATACACAAGCCAAACCGGAAAATTTTTAGAATAATATTTTTGTTTTTATTTTAAAATTGAATATTTACAACTAATTTGTGTTTATTTATTTATATTATTAACAAACAAAACAAAAATTTAACAATAATGCTAAACAAAATATATTCAAAAGAAATAACAATAATAGTACTATATAATTACATATTTTTTGTGGGATGTTTTTTCTTAGTTATTCTTTCTTAGAAAGGAAAACTTAAAAAGAGAAACTTAGAGAATAAGGTATTTAGCCAATTATTAAAAAAAAAAAAAAATAAATATACAAAAAGAATTACTTTATAAATATGGAAGTAATAAAAAGGTAATTTAAAGGAATGAAAGTGATAAGATACAGACAGAATTAAAAGACTACTGCACTACAAACACTGAATTTAAATTAATAAAACAAATTCCTGTTATGTAAACATTTCAAAATTTAAATAAAAGAAAGTGGAAAAGTGTGGAAAACTTACAGTAATGAACATCATCCCTCTCTCGGTATGAGAATGTCTTATGACACTATAACTTTTCTTGGCTTATTGTGGTAAAGATCCAAATTATGAGTTAGATAACCTCGAAGAAAGAACAAGCAGGGTCATTGATAGGATAAGCTTGGACTGAGATAGGTCCATATAAGATTCACAGCTTTTCATTCCCAAACTGATCAATTAAAAATAATCAGCCAAAAGCTCTTTCACAGATATTCGGTTCTGATCAAAAAGTCTTGAATCTGATCTCTTTATAGCTCAAGCATAGATCTGGAGGTGTGTATCAGTCTGAGTAAAAATTAGAAATCGCAGGCTAACGATTTTCCTCAAGAGAAATGTAGACTCCAATATATTTCATAAAGGACTACGACGATTCAGAAAAGAAAGTTTAGAAAAGCTTGGACATCATCCGGATGTTGAAAGTATATATGTCCTCCTAGATTCTGAAACTTCTATGTGAAATTAATTTGGAAAGGAGGCTATAGGTTGAGTGGACTCATCCAGGCATCTGTTGGTGGTTTCAATAGACTTCTTTTGGTCGCAAAGCACTATCTTCCCCAAAATAGCATACTATGAATGAGAAGCCTTTTTCCAAGGGTCACAAAATATAAAAAAAAAAGATTTGGCATAATGACATGACCTGTAAGGAATATAACCAGATGCCTGTGAGAAGTCAATGGAAACCATGGCAACATCCAAATAGTAGTCATAACTGGTCTCTTTTAATCAATATTCTGAACTCATCCACAGAAATGGATACTGTGGAAGGTGTCCGCTACAGTTAGAAAAGAAATGATGCCAATAGCACGTTTTGTCCAAACACCCAGTAAAATTATATTTCATTTTATTCAAAATCAATAAATTATTAGAAAGTGGACATAACTTTAAGAATAGTGGAACACATATTTTACTTTATTTTCGTTTGTCGACACTCATAGGTGGTAAATGTATTTTTACAACCACTATAAATAAACTTTTCAGCTTTTCTTCGGATTTGGAACCTTTGAAGAGGTTTGATTTGCAATCCATTGATCCCCGCGCGCTTCTTGGGAACATTTCAGTCAGGGAACATATATAAAGTGTATTTTTCTTCAAGCTTAGTAGCTATTACTTTCGCATAAAACACAGAATGTTCTTGAGTAAAAAATAGAGCTGCTAAAATTGGTCACTAGCTCTGACAGAGACTATGATGATTATTATGGAAGTTTTTCCACATTTTCCTCCACTTTGTGGCATCTGTCTATTCCAACAACTTTGAAAATCATGGTCGGAAAATATTAGTTAAGTTTGACCTTTATATAAGTATTAATGAAAGAAGTAAAACGTTATAATTTACAATTTAATTCGGAGAATTCGAAGTATTTATGTTTTGAAACAATTTTTTTTTTTTTTAGCATAGAAACACTCATGATTTTAGAAGAAGTAATTATCGAAGTGTTCAACTTTTTTTTTTCTAGTAACCATATCACCGAAAGATAGTTTTAAGCTTTGATGTGTCTTTTAAGCTAGCTCTAACTGGTTTTGGACCACCTTCAGAGGTGTTTTTTGTGTGTAAGCAATGTAGAAATATTAACTTTCACCATTGCTAAATTGTTTACAAAATAACCTCTCTAAAAGTGGACAAACATCCGAAACCGGTCAGGAAATAGCCTAAAAAAAAAAACCAATAATCTATCTAAAATGATCAAGTTTTAAAGATGTTATGAACAGAATCAGGAATAGGAATTATACTAGAAAAAAAAAGAATTATTATTATAAGATTTAATCAGTTATACTTACGCGTTCAACAGAAAAATTAAGAAAAGGATTTAATTATGTAGCTAAAGAATTCTATTTCCAAAAGAAAAACACAATAATTTACAATTTGAAATAGATCAGCTGTTTAAAATTATAAAGTTAGTAGTAACTATCACCGCTAGATAGAACACGCTGAACAAATCTCAAATCTTTTTATTAACCTCCAATATTTATAAAGTACTTAATATTTAAATGCAAAGTCTCGTTAAAAGTGTTTTTAGCAAAAAAATCAGTAAAAATTCCTACTGATTGCAGTCTTCTTTTTTTTTTATTCTTTTTTTTAAATTATAATGAAAATAGATAGAAAAAGTAAAAATTGGCACAAAAGAATTGGTGGTATATCTATATGAAGGATAGATTATGAAAAAAAATGTAAGAAAATTAAGTATTAAAAATAATAATTAAATGAACTAATTTTTTGTTATATATAAATATAAAACGTTGAGCTGGGCACGATAGGCCTTGTGTAGTTGAACGTTGGAGTTTGTGCTGGCAAAAAAACTCTTAAAATCATCTCCTGTATGGCTGTAAAAGAAACGAAGTGAGTTACCAAAACAAAAAGTGAACCCCCATACACCAAAAGTATTCTTTTTGTTTCATACATGCAAGAAAAAATGGTGGATACAAAAAAAAAATAGAACATTATATAAGATAAATTATAGAAGAAGCATTCAATTAATTATACAATCCACGTGAACTGAATGCAGTTTTGTATTTGAAACTGCATTTAATTAGAATTATTCCTGCTGAATAATTCTAAATTGCAAAGTTTAATTAATAAATTGTGCAATTAAAAAAAAAAGAAAAATAATATGCCAACTGCATAACACTTACTTATATACAGAATTAATCTGCCTTAAAGAAGGAAGTAGATTAATAATAATAAAGTTATGTTTCTATAAAAAGAGAGAGAGAGAAAGAAAAAAAAACAAGCATATAGGAACTTCTTAAAGTCTGCTTAAGTGAAAGCTAACATAAAATAAAAAGTCCAGAAGGAGGGCCCCCCCCACGTTAATGATAAATTAAAATATGTTTATTTTTTTTTTATTTATCGAAGTTACAAAATAATAATATCGATTGAATACTAACAGTATTGACGGCTGCATTCACGCCAACTTGTGCAGTTACTCCAGTATCACCGCCAATATCTGCTGAAGCTGAAACACCTGCTGTACTTCCGCCAACGTTGGCATGACCACCAAAATTTCCGCCAAATAGTTTAGCCTTAAATCCTAACAATTGGTGGATTTTCTGTAAAAGATTTTTGTTTTTTTTAATACTTTTTTTTTTTGGAAAAGGATAGTGAGGATTTATAGAGGGGGAAATACGATATATATTTAAAGAAAATTATGTAAAGGTGAAAACAAAAATTTGCGGCTTTCTTTTACTACAGTTGATAAAATATAAAATTGACCTTTTTGTCTTTAGTTGTCTTTAAGGTTGTATCAATAAGGAGTATATAACTTAGTTACATGATTTTTTTTTTAGAGAAGCACGCCTCGCCCCTCCCCAAAATTTAATGCATTTTCTCAGAAAAAAGTTCCAAACAAAAGTGATACGTCTCTGCGTGTATAACTAGTATACCAAGGTAAATGAAATTCGTTTCTGTCTTTATGGAGAAAATTGCGGATAACTGAAATAACAGTTCTGTAAATCGCAGCAGTTCCGGTCAACCTATTTTCTTCAATCTTGTAATTCTTTTCGTACATTTTTATTCTAATTAATTTTTTTTTTTTTAAATGAGAAGAGTCAATATAATAAACAGAAATTGCATCACTTAGAAGAAAGTATAACCTCAATCCCCACTCGCGTCAAAAGTCATCTTAAATGAAGTTACTCAGCAAAATGTTTTAACTAAAAGTTATAGACCAATACATTAACATTATGTAGTGTGTGTATATACAAAGTTTAATAAAAATCTTTGGCACCATTTTCTACAAAAAAAAAACTGAAAACATCGCGTTCAATAAAATGGTACTTCCGGCTGAGGAATTTTGACCAAATAACTTGATGCCACCAAACGGATTATTATAAGTTTGAACTTCCTGCTATTTTTTGTTTCGTTTTGTTTTTCAGACTCTTACCAGCGGCAAAAAAAAGTAATAAAATATGAAATCCGCTGTGAAACTTTCTTAGGACTTTTACTCTTATTTTTCGCAGCTCTGATTCGCTTTTTAGTTTCTCTTAATCCTAAGAGAGGGAATACTGGTTTCGTGTACATTTTCTAAACTCAATTTTAACCGGAAATACATTATTTGAAGTCTTCTGGGTAAGAAACAATATTTTTAGCGATGGACTGTATATATATATATATATATACATATATATATATATATATATATATAATATATATATGTGTGTGTGTGTGTGTGTGTAGTGTGTTTCAGTAGTAAAATATGTTCAAAACAAAGTGTCGCAGGAAGCTCAAACTTGACAATCCGTTTAGGTACAAATAAGGATTTAGTCAAAATTCGTCAACCGCAACCAATTTACTGAATGTTTTTTTCTTCAGTTTTTCGCGATTTTCTCGTAAACGGCTCCAACGATTTTCTTCAAACTTCATGTACTATCTGCACACATAAATAAAAGCTTACCACTTTTATTTGAAGCAATTTACCACGAAAGTTGTTTTTTTTTGGGAGATTTCTAGGGGAACAGCTTCGTTAAACTTTCCCTCCAAAGTGCTACCTCAGTATAATATGAAGTCACAATAAATGTAATAACTAGAATTACAAATGTGAAGAAAATTGATTAACCGGAAGTGCGATTGTGCAGAATCGGTTTTTGACTCTTTTTTTTATGAAATTTTCTCGAAAACGGCTATATTGATTTTTTTTTTTTTTTTTTTTTTTAAACTTGAAATGCTAACTGCACAGATAGACACCAATCACTTTTATTTGTAACATATTCCTGGGAATTTTCTGCGGCGTTAATTTTCAAATGTGTTTGTTTAATTTGCCGCACTTTTCTGGACTACAATGTAATCATCTCTATACCTGTCTGGGTATATACTTAACATAAATATAGAGGTGGTGTACTAGAACCAACCTACCAACCCAGCCAGATAGAGAAGCGATTACATTGTAGTTCAGAAAAAAGCGTCAATAACATTGAACCAACCCTATTACGTTTGAAATTTAACGCCACAAATTGGGCACAACTATCTGGAATCAACTTTTTTGGGGGGAAAAATGTTTAAAATAAAAATGATTGGTTTATATCTGTGCATTTATCATGTCAAGTTGACAAGGAAATCCTCCCAATCATTTATACAACTCAAAAATATACTCTGTAAAAAGGCACTTCCGGTTAGCCGATTTTCTTCAAAAAATTTTCTATCAATACTTCTAATATACATTTTAATATTATACAGAAATGGTAGAACCATACATTGTACTGAAGTAGTATTTTAGAGGAAAGCTGAACGTTACTGAACTGCCCCCCCCCCAAATCACTATTCCCAGGAAATTTGTTTTAAATAAACGAGATTTAACCTTTCTAGTAACATTTTAGTCAAACTGCACTTCCGGTAGATGGATTTTACTCGAAAACTTCGTGTTTGGATGCGATTGTAGTACTTAAATAGAATACTAAGTTTGAGCTTCCTGCGATTTTTCGTTTCGAGATATTCTGTTAACAAACACACAACAGACGATTTTTCATAGACGATTCGGTGAAAACATTTTGTTTGTACTCAGGAAAACATGTATTTCCGGTGAAGACCCAATTTCGAAAATTAGGCCAATCGCAACACTATACTTCCTCTCATTAGGAGTCAGAGACAGTAGACACTGATATATTCAAAAACAATTCTGACTTGGGACCAATCATTCTGCAGAACTTACAGAACGAGCGTTGACAAAATAAACAAATAAATAAAATGCCTCTATGCTAAATAGCTGTACGAGCTAAACTGTTGTTGAAGGTGATGGCATCTCGGTGAAAGTTTCCAGACAGATCGTGGGCTGTATGAGTGCAGCACCTACACTTCTGTATATCCAGAGTTACCTTCCTATCTCTCACTGCCTGGTTCGGCAACGTTCCTTCTTCCTTAATCCCTCACAGTTGTGATAATCAAAACATAATATGACTTGTAACATTTTCTAGCATGTTTTTTTTTTTAAAGTTCAATAGTTTCTGTTAAAAAAAAACGTGAATGAAGATGTAAGAAAGAATTTTTTCCTATTATAATTTTTGCCACAATATGTTCATATATTACTATCTCATATTCCCAGTAACAGGAAGGATTGTGATCGTGCCAGATTTTCGAAATTGAGTTTTCACCGGAAATATATGTTTTGAGGTCCCCTGATGACGAAAATTTTTTGTTTAGCAAATGGTATATATGTGTGTGTGTGTGTGTGTGTGTGTGTGAGTGATGTGGTGTGTGAAACAGAATAACTCAAAAACGAAAAGTCGCAGAAAGCTCAAACTTGGATTTCATTTAGGCACCGTATCAGGCATGAAAACACGGATTCCCTACAGAATCGGTCTGATTAGTTGTTGGATACTGGATTTTTCCTTTCCTAGAAGAGTTGCAGAAATTTCTGTAAGAAAAAGATCTAGAAGGGATGTTTTACTTCATAGAAGAATGTCGAAGATTAATCCAAAATCTAGAGCAAAGTCAGAATATCTAAATATTCTGTTTGTATGCTTTAAATAATGCTAAATTTGTCAATATTTCCACACTGAAATAAAGCAAACTCCTGGAAAAACGGATGGAACAATTTTTAGAAAAGCAGACTAACTAAGATGGTCAGCGATATAGATCAACTCATTGAGATTAATAAACATTTCCAAACTTTTACAATTATATAATTTCTCCAATATTATAAGACCAGCCGAATTTTATAATTATTACATCTTACAATTATTATAATTAGTAATAATAATAGCGAAATAACAATAATTCTTATTATATTAATATGATAATCGTATGCCACACAATCACGCGTGGTAAAATGTATTCAATTATTTTGTTTGTATTAATGTAACTTTTTTCCATCTTACTCATTAATATACAAAGATGAAATAATGTTTCCCCAGGGGAGGGGGAAATAACATTTTCACACAGATAAGAAATTCTCATATATTTTCGTATTGCATTACTAACAACATGGAAGTTTAACTATAAGTTATTTCCTAATTTTTTTTTTTTTAAAATTACTTACTTCAAACTTGGTATTTTTACTGAATTTTAACTGACCTCAATATTTGTATAGGTGAAAATCTTTAACATAAACGTCCTAGAAGAAAGCGTCCAGTTTCTAAAGAACCCCCCTATTATCGAAAAAATATTTAAAACAAATTTGATAGGTCTATACGTATGAGAAGTTTAGTATACCAAGTTCAAAGAAACTCTGTTTAGTGTCTTTATCGAGAAAATCCCAACCCCACCTCCCAAATCCTGAAAAAATCTATTAGAGTAGTGGCATTTCCGGTCAACAGGTTTACTTGAAACAAGGGATTTGCCTGTGGCATAAAATTGTTTGGGTTGATCTCGAAGCCACTTTTGCACCTGGTTTTTAACTTCTTCATTGAATTGAAAATCTTTTCCCATGTAGGGCCTCTTTAAGGGGTCTAAACAAATAGAAGGCCGATGGGGCGAGGTTGGGGCTGTAGGGGCGATGTGGAAGGATCTCTCACCTAACTTTTTTTGTGGGCGTCCGTAACTTGTCTTGGAACCCATCTCGCACAACTTTTCTTGTACTGCAGCTTATTCTGAATGCTTTGGACAGTTCCAAACTCGCGTGCAGTTCTTCAGCTACCAGTTCAACAATAATACGCCTGTTGTCCTGAATAATGCGTTAATGCGAGATTCGAGGGAGGAAGTTGCAACTTCAACCGGTCGTCCAATTCGTTGCTCGTCACACAGACAAACTTACACAGCCACTTTTATACTGTTCTATCCATTTATACGAACGGTTCAAACAATTATTCCCGTACACGTTCAACATTCTTTTTCCTGGATTTCACTATCTTTGATACCGACTACATCTAAACATCTAATCACTGAGCGTTGTTCTTCCGAGATGCAATGCTCAAGTGGACTCGCCATTGTTAACTGAAAACATTTGAGGTTATGCTCACCAATACTCTCGCACAGCTGATGTGCAACTAAGTACAAGGATGCAACTTGACGCACTGAAACTATTGTATTGATTAAACAAACAGTTTCTGAGCTACAGCAATTTGTCTCGTTATGTATTTAATGACCCTCGTAGATAGTTAAAAAAACCCGTCGTTGTATTTATTAATAAACAAAGAGAAAACTGAAAAAAAAACTGTTCAGTAAAGTCGAACTTCCGGTGAACCAATTTTTATTCAAATTCGGAATTTTGTTTTTACATTTCATTGTAATAATATTATGTAGATGATACAATGATATAATAAAATGGAATAATACTTTAGAGGAAAAACCCCTCACTAACAAAACCAAAACACTTCCCCAAAAATCCTCTTATTAAATGAATATTTCTGGAAAAATGTCTCAATGAACAGTTGTAGCTCTATATATGGGTAGAGCTCTATATATGGGTAGAGCTCTATATATGGGTAGAGCTCTATATATGTGTAGTTAATATTCCAAGCTTAGAGGAAATCGTTGGAGCCGTTTTCGAGAAAATCTCAAAAAATGAAAAATCCATTCGGTAAAGTCGCACTTCCGGTCAACCGATTTTTCTTCAACCACGAAATTTTGGCAACATATTTAATTCTGATTAATATTACATAGATAACAGAATTATATAATAAACTAACAGCTCAGAGATTAAAATTATCCCCCCTCCCCCCCAAAAAAACTCTTCTTAAACGAACTTTCCCGGAAAAATGTTTTAAGAAATGTTGTAGCTCTTATATGAAAAGAAAATGGCAAAAAAACTGAAAATTCCATTCAGTAAAGTGTTTACTTCCGGTTGATCGTTTTTAATCAAAACCTTATTGCATAGGTCCCCAGGCTAGCACTTCAAACTAAATATCAAGTATGAACTTTGTGCGATTTTCCGCTGAACACAAACATAATATACACATAGAGAACAATTTCTAAGAACTATTTTTTCAGACTCAGGGGACCTCAAAACGTGAAAACTCGATATTGAAAATCTGGCATGATCATAATATTTTCTCTTAGCGTGCACAACTATTCATTTATTCAGAATTAATGTTTAAACTGATTTCCTACTGATGATTTCTGCTAAACATTAGACATTATCATATGATCAGTAACGGGGCATATGGAGCGGGAGATAATGGAAGTATATATAATTAAGTAGTGTTATTTTCCCTGTGTATTTAGTTTACACGCTATGTTTTGAAATAATTCATATACGAATGGGCTCTTGATAGACAACAGCTGGCCACAAAGATCATCAGGTCAAAAATCTGGTTATAAACAGCTCTTGTATCACTTTCACTTCATGCAATGCTCAGCTCTCAATAACTACACAATTATTAATAATATTGCTTTTTTTCCAAACTGGAATCGTTGCAACACACTTAATAGTTCTTTACATTATTACTATAGATGATCGCGGCACTGTAATTTGAAATGGGCCTTAATGGAAAGACGAATATAACTTGCTCTCTCCACTCTAATCAGTTGGCGGCGAAAAGTGTACACGTACAGATGTAAGCCTATATATGTTGTGCGAGGGAGTTAAATTTAAAGAAAATCGTTGTCTTTTTTTTAATCGAGGAAAAGTCAGAAACCACTGTTTTTCTTCAAACTTACAATCCCAGCAGTCAGTGGATGCACCACTTAATAAAAAATAATTTTATTTGAAAAAATAATATATATGAATAAAAGAGAAAAATTTGGGGCAAGAAACATTCATCCTAATCAATACTTTAATTGGTCTCCTGAGTCAGAAAAAGTGGTTTTTACTAATATAAAACTGAAGAGTATGGTAGATTTGATAAGGAGAGAATTAGAAGATAATTTAGAAGAGGGAAAGAAATAAAGTAGTACATGTGCTGAACACTGATATAATCAAATAGAAACACAAATTGCAAGGACTTAGCTGTTGAATGAGATTAGAGAATAAAGGTAGAGAGAGAATAATTACGAGAGAGACTGAGAATAGAAAGTAGAATGATGTTGACTGACTGGTGTCGATGACTGTTTTAAAAGTGTTCTGAACTTTGTTCAGAAGGTCTATATATTATATATGTAAGCTATATATATATATATAATTCTCCTTCCCTAGTCTGCCTAGGTAGCGAGTAACTAGTGTTTGATTCTTCGTTCTTCGGATCCTAAGAATCTCTAATGACGGAACGTTCTTCGGAACTGTGTGCAAACTGCCGTAAGAGAAAGTCGTGTGACTTTTCGCACAGTTTTTTTCTTTTTAATATTCAGGAGATTTAAAACAGTTACTTCCCGAAGAACAATCAATTTTACGTATAGATAAACTAATTGCCTCCAGTCTGACATATTCATTCGCATACAGTTATAACTTCTAACACTATTTACTAGAAAGTAGATCAGATATTTATAATAGTGCTTTTAGAAGGGGTAGTATGTGTCTAAAACTGATTTATTCCCCTACAAATTTACGTCAAGGACAAGTAAGTTGTTAACCATTCAAAACTATTTCTACTTGCTTGGGGGGAAATTTGGCTTAATCCTGCCAATCTGGCACAACTTGTTTTTCTTTTCTTTTTTTGTCAATTTGCATGACATTTCCATACGGAACTAACCACCTATTGCTCACATTAAAATGTAAAATTATGTACTTAAGTGATAATGGTAATTTTTTACGTAAATATTATTATTTATGCTTACCTAAGTACTCGTACATAGTTAAATTAAATGACTATGATTAAATTACTATGTATTGTTAGAAAGTTTTAATTGAACTTGATAATAAATTAAACGATTTGTAAACATGTGTTTAAAGAAAGAAAAAATAAAAAAATAAAAAGTTGGACAAGTGATTATGCAATATGGCATAATACTATAACTAGGTAGAAAGAGGGAGGAGTTGAACAAAACAGAATTGAATGAAGAGAAAGCTTTCCCTGGACAAGGACGTTCCCCGTCGATATGCAAATCTTGAAAGTGGACAAACAGAATTGAATAAAAAATATCTAAAGTGGAATACACTCAAATAATAATTTTTCTCTTAAAACAAACAAACATTACATGTATAAAACTGGCATATTTGATTCAAACTTGAAATTTGCCAACAGTTGCCCAAAGCAGATACTACTTGAAGTGATTGCATTATAGTTCACAAGGCTGCGCCAGTAATATCTAAAAATCTATGTCCGAGATTTCCCCAAAATTAATCGAAAATCAACTTTTTCCAAGTGAAAAAAAAAAAATCTGATGTGAAACACTCACATGACTTTCTCACACTCTAATTAATACAATTTAATCAAGAAATTTTCTTTTAAAATTGCAACATTACAATGTTTAGTTGGGCTGGCCATAAATAAGGTGGTGGGATCAAAGGAAATCCTTGTAATAGGTTTCGAGAAAATTTCAAAAAACTGAAAATCCATTCTGTAAAGTCGCATTTCCGGTAAACCAATTTTCTTCAAATTTGGAATTCCATCACTGCTTGTAATGTATATTAATATTAGGTAGGTAGTAAAAACCATATATTATACTGACATGGTACTTTAGAGGGAAGCTTAGCGCTATTGTTACCCTAGAACCCATCAAACAATCAATTTTCCAGGGAAAATGTTCAAACAAAAGTGAGTAGATAATATAAAGAAAATCACGAAAAACTGAAAAAAAAAAAAAAAAAAAATACATTCAATAAAGTCGTAAAGTTGATGGATTTTGGCAGTAAACCTTCGTATCAGATGCGGTTCCATAAACCTAAATGGAATACAAAGTTAGAGCTTCCTATTTCTTTTTTTAAATATTTTGTTCATCTTGCAAGAAACTAAAACTAGATATTCTGCTTGTTTGCTAGCGTCATCATATCTGACAATAAGGTTTTACAAAAATTCATCAACCGGAAGCCCTTTATTTTCAGTTTTTTTTTGCGATTTCTTTCTCGAAAGCAGTTCTAATCATTCTTCTATAAACTTAGGATAAACTATGTACTCACACAGAAATGCTTATCACATTTGAAACATTTTTGGAAGAAAACTTATTTGTTGTGGTTTTCACTGTGTGTGTGGGGGAGAATTAGGGTACTTTAAATGTATTGCCAGAATACAAAGTAGAAATTAATTAAGCGGAAGGGCAATTTTACGGAGTTTAATTTATTGATCTTTACAGTTTTTGTTGGAATTTTCTCAAAAAAAAAAAAAAACGCTACTACCAGTTATAAATACATAATAATTTAATTTACTAACGAAATATCATTTAAAAGGAATTATTGATTTTAAAATAACAAAACAAAAACTGTTCAATATAATTATTCAATTATTATAAATTTTTTAATTGAACTAAATAGACTAAAACCAAATTATGAACGCAGCCATATATAACACAGCCATGATTAGGTTAACTATCTAGAAACCAGTGCTAAGGAGGTTATTTTTTTTTTTAAATAGGTTTCTCTGTACAGCTGTTACCTTCCATAGAGGTTACCATTATACAACTATATTATGAGTAATAAGTAAAGAGTATGGGTGCATAACTGTATTTAATTAAACCAGTTCTAATCATGAGGAGAGGAATGTAACTTTTTGAAAAAAGTAATTATATATATATAATTTCGTTTTATTACGTTTGAACTACAGTCTATAATTTAAACGACTTTCTATTACTTGCAATTATTAGTATAATTCTTGAGTAAAATTTTCTTAACTAAATTAGATGACATCACAATTACGATGTAAATGAAGATAGTGGAAATTGTACTTGTTGCTTTTTAGGGTCTCAAATTTATCTGAATGAGCTTATAGTACTCCCTTCTGTCAGCCCACAGCTGAATTTATATTGGGAATTAAAATTAGATCAATAGCAATAAGATCATTAGCTGTAGAGGCTCCTAGAAAGAAAAAATCTAAGGGTTGCATAGCTGGACTCGAACCCGAGTCCTACGCGTGGGAGCCCAGTACGCTAACCACTTAGCTATTCCCTTCCCAATTTGACTACCTCTTATTTCTCTCAATACAGTCAGCGTTATCCAGTGGTTTAGTCAATGGCAAACAAGTTTTGCTCGGCCACAAACTTATTGTCAGACTTTGCTCCATCCAATTTGTTCCGGTCCATGGCACACTTTTCCTTGCGGGAGAAAATTTAATAACTTTAACGAAGTTGAAAGACGAGTGCAAAAGTTTTTTGATTCCAAACCTAAGAAATAGAATCAGCGTGGGACTCAACAGCTGGCAGAAAGATGGCTTACAATAAATATTCCCAATGAGCTATATTTTGAATATTAATACCAAATTCATAAATTGATTTTTTTTGTTGAAGAACGGCCATTTTTTTTTTTTTTTTTTTTTGTATACAGCTACCCCATTATTAATCCTCAATTCTAAAGGCTGTCTACAGCTATAATCCATATCGCAATGTAAAAATTGTTACAAAAACTATTACTACAATTATACTCAAACATAATTTTTGTTTATATAACCTAAATAAAATTGTTAGTTATAATAACTGACGAAATTATAAATCCCCCCCCGTCATCTATTCCATCTGGTGATATCAATCAAATCTTTAAAAAATAATTTCAAGTAATAACATACAGATTATGTCAAGGATATTATTTAGTTTCCAATTCAATACCCCCTTGCAAATAAATATGCATGTAAAATATATCCAACATAATTGTTTATTTTAATAAATATCATGATATTACGTAAACTAATTATTAAGATCTCGATATTTGATACTGTCATGATTATAACTTACTAACTACAAAATAAACGAAACAAGAAAAACTAGTTCCATCATTTTTATAAAATTTTAATTAAAAAAAAAATAAAAAAATGTGGTGTGAAACACTCACACGACTTTCTCTAACTGCAATTTACTGAAATGGCAAATTTCTGCTATTTTTCGGTTTTTGATTTATGCGATACATAAATACCAACTGTGACTAATTACCGGAATGGCCGCGTAGTGTCGCCCGTGATTATATCGTAATAACAACATTTTCCAGACTGAACATGTTTCAACTAAATACATGCCCAAATTTCGTACTAACAGAGTTAGGTGTTAATAAGCTATTACAAAAGTAAAGTATATCCACGTGTATATTTTACCCTAAACAAAATATGCATACGACTGCGATTTACACAGTAAAATGACAAATTTGCTTCCAACTCCTAATTCTGTGGTTATATGTTCAGTTATCTTTAATGTTATATAATATAAATAGGTGAATCTAAACAATAAAAAAAGAAGCTTTTTCGGGAGAAGCCTAACGTTGTTCTACACCCAACTCCCTATAATGAACTTACTCGGGAAAAGTTTCAAATAATAGTATAACAAATTAATGAAATTCATTGGTGTTTTAATCGAGAAAATCGTAAAAAATTTTCAGTAAATTGCGAAGACGTACTTCCGGTCATACTAATTTTTTTTTAAACTCAGAATTTTGGTAACATATTTAATTCTGATTAATATTATTTAAATGGAGGAATCGTATAATAAACTGCATACAATAGTACTTTAGAGGAAAACAGAACCTTATCTCTCCCCCAAAAAACTCGCTTAAATGAATTTTTTCAGAGAAATGTTTCCAATAAAAGTTGTAGTTAATATTTCGAAGTTTAAAGAAAATCGTTGAAGCCAATTCCGAGAAAAACGTAAAAAAATGAAAAAAAAAAAATCAGTAAAGCGGTTACTTCCGGTTGAATAATTTTGAGAAGCCGTCACAAGCGATTTTTCGTTTCTGTGCTCTGCGATGATTCATATAGGTACCTACACACAACACAATTTTCTAAAAACCACTTCATTCAGGCCCAGCAGACCTCAAAACTGTACTTCCGGTGAAAAATGGAAATCGAAATTTGACACGATTACAATACTTCCTCTAACAGCAATTAGAGAAAGTAAAAATTGCTGACCGGAAGTGAAAACTTTAATTTATTATTATTATTTTTTTAAAGTTTATTAAGATTTCTTGATAACGGTACCAACGAATAATATTTTGACACTTGGTAAACCACTTATTATATACTAAGACTTTTCACATTTGTTTGGAACTTTTTCCCGTGAAAATTGGTTTCATCTTGAGAACCTTGGACGTTTTATACCAATAAAGTGCCATATGTACATACATAGTGTAATTCTCCATTTTGTATTATCTATAGAAGGCAATTAAATATTCACAGTTTGAAGAAAATTTAATTGCAGTTTTTAGAACTTTTTTATTATTAATTTTAAACAGGTGAAGGTAATAATTTTGCAGTTTGGAAAGGAAGGGTTTATAACCTGCTGGCAACCTCTTAAATATGTTAGCGTGTGTGAGTAGTCATAAATATTACATAATAAACGAGTATTTATCTGGGAGATTTCACATTTTGTCTGCGCACGAGCATGTATGAAATTATGCGTTAAGATGAAAGCTATCTAACTGGAGCTACCACATTTTTTTTATTTTTTTTATTTTTTACTTTAGTTTTATATTTAAGCTAAGTTTTAATAGCAATACTAAAACTTTATATATTTCATTAATTACTTTTTTACATCCTGTATAATATCATATAGTAAGTAAATGTGATAAATTGAATGAAGACAGAAACGGTATATGAAGAAAATATGAGAGGTATTGTTCTCCATTATGTGTTGGTGTTCAATGTACAAGGTCATGAGGGCCACTGGCGTTTTAAAAAAAGTGATCTTGAAAAGTATTATAGGTTTTTACTTTCTCTTACTGCTTGTAAACAGGAAGTATGGCGATCGTGGTCAAATTTCTGATGAGAATTTTCTTCAAGTTTTCCACCGGAAGTACATGTTTTGAGGTCTCCTGAGTCAGAAAAAAAGTGGTTTTCATAAAATAGTCTGCTGTATGGTTGTGGGTATGGTCAACATAACTCTAAAACGAAAAATTGCAGAAAGGTCAAACTTGATATATATACTATTATGGGAAACGACAATAAGTTTTGGCCAAAATCGGTCTACCGGAAGTGCGATTCTACTGTACAGAATTTTTTCTCCAGTTTTTCGTGATTTTTTTTCTTGGAAACGGCTCCAAATATTTTCTTTAAATTTACGTATACTATGAACACATTAATAAATAAATATCTATCACTTTTAAACAAAACATATTGCCGGAAGAAAAGTGATTGTTTGCGGGGTTCTGGGGGGAGAACAGTAGCGTTATGCTTTCCTCTAAAGTACCACTTCAGTGTAGTATATGGTTTTGCCATTTTTCAGTATAGTATGATAATATTAATACGCATTAGAAGCATCGATAGAATTCCAAATTTGAAGAAAATCTGGTTAACCGGAAGTGCGATTTTACACATAGGTTTTTTGAGTTTCTTAAATTTTCTCGAAAACGGTTACGACGATTTTCATTTTAAACTTGGAATGTCTGCTGTGCTGAGGTAGAAACGTATCACTTTTATTTGAAACATTTTTATTGATTAAGTTGTATAATTAGGGCAAGAGAAAGGCGTATGAGTGTTTCACAGCAGATTTTTTTCTTTTTTAAGATAAAGTTTTTTGGATACTTCGAAAAAAAAAACTAATGTGAAACACTCAAACGCCTTTTCTCTCAAGCCTTACTAAATAATTCTAATTGTCCATAGTACAATTTTCTCACAGCTTGGAGTTTGTATTACAGGTTCCGTCTTAGAAAGTCTATAAATGGTGTAGTGGGGGGAACGGCATTTAGCTACTTGGACTACTTGTTCATAGATCTCACCACCAGCAAGACTCGTACTGGGCAATTAAAGGTTAAATAAATGCCGCAGATCCCCCCCCCCCCATCACCGTAACCAAAATAACTATTTCCGGAGAGTGATATCTATGCAATCAGCATCATGCTAATAGAAAATTGTTGGACAAACAATTGATTGTTGGAACAGTTTTTGAAGACAAAAAAAAATCCAGTGTAATGGATTTTGATCAAACCGTTATTGTCCGCAACAAACGGAATATCAAGTTTACCTGCAATTTTTCGTTGTTTTTTTTCTTTAGCGATTATTTTTTCCACTTTAAAACCATTCGCTAAACACTTTTTTTCATATTTAGGAGACCGCAAAGATGTATATTTCCCCGATAATAGTCTAATTCAAAAATTCTGTGATGATGGCAATAATGCTATTACAGCAATGAGAAATAATTACAAAATTCTAGTGCGAAAACACTTATAAGACTGCTCTTACTATGGTCTTTTAGGTTTCCGCGGCCATTTTCGTGAAAAACACTTCGATTTTGGGGGACGAGACCGCGTCAGTGGTTTGCTATAAACCGACATTTCGCCCGTATTGCAATGACTTTTCAGGACCCTTATACCTTGAAAGCTAATGGAGCTCTATTACCTTGCAAGGTGTAAAGACCCTAAAGAAAAAGCTCATTGTAGCAGGAAAAGGTTAATTGTAATCAAGTCCTTGCCAATGATTTCGTTTTTAATTGTACAAATTCTACAAATAAGATCAAAAGAGATCAAAAAAACAACAATTCTACAAATAAGAACAATAAGAACGAGTCCAGTGAAAACAACATTGTTGATGATTACGAAGGAAATAACATAAACAAAAAAATTACTCCTTGTGTAAAACCACAAATGAATGGCAACAGACCGCAAAGTTTAACGAGTGAAAACTGATATTTTATAACAACAGAGCAAACAAACAAACAAGGGAAGGAAGGGCACTGGAAGGGTGAGTAGCACACTGGACTAGCAACGCGGAGGTCCTAGGTTCGAGTCCAGCGGTACTCCCTTAAATTTTTCTCTTACTAGGAGCCTCTTATAGCTCACTGTCCGATAATGGACTGTGTTGTCTGTAACTGCCGCTCTGCGGACAGTATACTGAGAAAGGCCAATGACTATAGTTGCTGACGCGCCTTAAATAAAAAAAATAAAAATTAAAAAAAAGGGTGTGTACGATATGATGTCGTATGTCCTAATATGGGGGTGTGTATATGATACCTAATAGTAACCTAGAATCTTCCATATGTAATTTCGATAATATTAAATTAAATGAATGCGGAACGGTTGATGTGGGATACAACACTAACCGCAAAGGGTATCTGTTGCATGCAGTTACTTGGGGAGTAACAACCCCACGGGTGACCACAGCTCAGTACTCCATGCACTAAAGTCAGAACAGTACACAATACACTTAAACTACATACACTCTACACTTTACAGACAAGGACAATCACTGTACACAAAGTAGGGTCTCCGTCCCTAGTTAACTGGTGAAAGCCAAGAGAGAAGGAAGGGATTAGCTCAGTGGTAGCGAGCTGGACTAGCAACGCGAAGGTCCCGAGTTCGAATCTAGCATGCCGCTCTAAGATTTTCTCTTCCTAGGAGCCTCCACAACTCACTGTTCGGCGATGGGCAGTGTTGTCAGTAGTTGGAGAATGCCGCTTGGAGGCCGGCTATGCATTGGAGAAGGCTCCGGGGGCACAATAGATGTTTTAGGTCGCAGTGCAATAATCCACTACAACAATCTACAGTCTAACATGTACTAACAACTTCTGTGATTTAGACTACGTTATGAGATATAAAATAGAGATTTATTTAATTATATCATAATTAAAAATAATTGTATTTTACCTTAATAATTAGTTTCCAAAAAACCGTCTTCTTAGTTGAATAAACAAGTATTACTCTTTTTCTAAATAATTTACCAACGTTTATTAGATTTAGATTACCTAATCAAAAAACTAATTAAATTGTGTAAAAATAAAATTTGAAAATCTAACTAGTGAAGGTTATAGTTCAAATTCTTTACCCAACCAATAGATGAGAGACGAGTCTGCTTTGCAGTGGGGAAAATTCCCTACAGTTAATCAGCCTGTACCTGTTCAAAATATCGTATAGAAACTTTTATTTTTCTATTATTGCTGTAAGCGGGGGGTATTGCAATCGTGTCGAGTTTTCACATACATGTTTTGAAGTGAAAAATTCCACTTGTATATATATATATAAGTATATATATATATGTATATAAGTACTATATATATATATATCAGTAATTTCTTTGGTATGATTTCTCTTCCCTCTCCACAAAATACGGGGAATCTGTGACGTTGTTGTTTAACTTTAGATCTCTTAGTCGAGAATTAATAAAAGCGCGCTGGTAGCTGGTAGGCCCCTAGAAGCCAATCAATAAAAAGTGCAGTTTCCCACCATCTTTCACTTATATGTAAAGTTAAGGCCAACTTAACCATTTAATAAAAACTTTTTGTTTGAAGAAAATTTCAAACCTTTCATTTCTCTGTGAGAAATACCGCTTGAGCGAAAGATTTAAAGAAATAAGTCCTTGGACTGATTACACAATTGAAAGCTGTAAGTTAAAAAAAAAAAAAAAAACAGAATTATTAGTTTTATTAGAATTATCAGTTATAACTGTTACACTATTAAATTATTTTGCGATAAAATGAAAGTATAACCTTGATTTAAAATGTAAGAGTTTATTACTCCTATTAATTTATTAATTAGCAATAGAGGTTATTAGCATTCAAATACTCATAACCTCCTCCTACATTTACGTCATATATTTATGTAAACAATAAATTCATTATTATTATTATTATCATCACAGTAATAAAATATTTCTAGTGTATTAGGAACTTTACTATGTATTTATATCCGATAACAAAGTATATACAATATATTAGAAAATTAATAATTTTGAAATTTAATATAAAATTGGAATTAATAGTTATTTAAAGGAGCTTTAAATAACTGATAAAGAAAATTCAATGCAAAATCACAAATAAATATTATGACACTTTAATGATGATTGGCACAAAAAAAACAAAAAAACAATTAAATGATTTTGATCGGATGTTATTAATAAAATTAAAAAAGACGCTATTTCCTTGCTCATTATTTTGATAAAAGTTTAATAAAAAAATCTGGTGGAAACATTCACACTACTTTTTCTTCTCTAATTAAAAAGTAAAGTAATGCGCATTTTTTCAGGCGAGCTTAAACGTCGAACTATCAATTTAGGTGTCAGGGAAGGGAGCGGAAGCATCTGCTTTACTATTAGTATTCTTTAAATGAATATAAAAATTTAGCAGTATACGCGGGAATCGAACTGGGGACCTCCCATTTACAAGTCCATGCTCATAACCATTACACCAACACCTGCCCCTTTCTCTAATTCTAATTAATACAACTTAATCAACACAGGTTCTTTAAAAACTACAACGTTAAAATGTATAGCTGGGCTAGCCATAAAATTGGTAGTATTTTACTTGTACACCAACGAGGCTTGTACAAACTTAAATTTAAACTAACTGACAAAACCCTCAGTATCCCTTTAAAATCATTTTTTTCCGCAATATGT
The DNA here is from genome assembly GCA_011037195.1 of Triatoma infestans. NCBI lineage: Eukaryota > Metazoa > Arthropoda > Insecta > Hemiptera > Reduviidae > Triatoma > Triatoma infestans. The sequence goes on from JAAEAF010000015.1 coordinate 162,278, forward strand.
TTCAAATAAAAGTGATAGGTTTATATCAGTGCAGTTAGTATTCCAAGTATACAGGAAATGATTATAGTCGTTCGAGAAAATTACACAAAACTCAAAAACCTATTCTGTAAAATCGCACTTCCTGTTAAAAGTTTCTTCAAATTTGGAATTCTATTATGTACGTGTTAAAACCAATATTACTCTGAAGTAGTACTTTAGAGGAAAACATAACGCTATTGCCCCCCCCCCCCCTAGAACCCTAGAAAATAAATTTACTCGGGAAAATGTTTCTAATAAAAGAGATGGATATTTATGTATGTAAGCAAATTGTTGGAGCCGTTAAATTAAAAAAAAAAAACATTCAGTAAAGTGGCAACTTCCGGTTAATGGATTTTGCCCGAAATCTTCGTGTCTGATGCGATGGTAGTACCTAAACGGAATACTAATTTTCAGCTTTCTGCTACTTTTCATTGTTGAGATATTCTGTTCAAAAACACACACACAAATACAGTGGTTGTTTTCGAATTCAGGGTAACTCAAACATGTATTTCCTGTGAAAACTCAATTTCGAAAATCTAGCAGGATTGCAATACTTCCTCTTACTAGGGAAGTAATAGAAAGTAAAAAGACGGTAGGATTATACTTGCATACTTGAGCGGACTTCTGCCTGTGCCGTCCTGTGTTAAAAAACCAACAAAGCTTGTGTGCAATTTAAATGTAAACACCTAACTGATAATCTCCCAAAACTACTCCAAAATCAAATTTTTTTCCCGATTTTTGGAGTTGACGGATATAATTCAAGATGTTTACCACAGAATTGCGGATCCAATTGCACGATAAACATTAAAGAAATTTATGTCTGTTTTGTAATTCAATTAATTGGACTAAGTGAAAGTCATTTCTATAAGATTTCTAATTTCCAAAGAATGATATTTGTCTCTATCACCGAGTGTTTGCCAAAAAATTAATGACCAAAATAATTAATGCCTCTCAATAATAATAATTAAAAAAAAACATTAAGTACTTACACCAAAGACTAAACTTAGCAGTACTTTGGCAATGCCCAGAGTGATGGCAGCTTTAGCTAGTTTAGCGCCAACCTTGGTAGCTGCCTTGATCGCCACTTTACCAGCAGCTTTGGCTCCAATAATTCCTACGGCTTTCAATCCAGCGCCGGCAGCTTTCAGTCCTGTACCCAGACCGATAGCTTTCAGTTTCAATAATCTCTTCTCTCGATTGCCGCCTTCCATTGTTTCCCCACCGAATACATCCACATCGTCAAGGCTTAACTGGAAACAAAAGATAAGAATCATAATTATTAAACAATAATAAATTTACATGGCAAAATAATTGCACAACACTCTTAGACGGGCTATACCTCGACAGTGCAGCCACCAAAAGGCTTATTGTGCCATACTCTTAGACTAAAGAAAAAGGAAATCGGCCATTACTTCACAAGGCAAAAGATAAAGCATATAGTAATGAATGTTAATTTGCACGAATTAAGAGAATACAAGATTAGATCTTTAGCATTCTAGTGAGCATATTTTTAAGAACAGTTATACCTACAATACAGTGTCATACTTGATGTCATATAGTGTGTAATTGCTCTGTCAAAGATATACTTTACTGCTATATATGACTATAATGTGACTTAAAGACCAGTTATGAATTTTTAAAATTGAGAATGACTGGGCCGGGGAAAGAAAGTTTCAACAGTCCAATATATATTTAAAGAGATTTCTTGTTAACTTGAATACAAATTCCAAAATGTTACGTGACAGACAGTGTATTGTAGGTGTATATTTTTTTGGGCTCGAATGTATGTGGCAATCAGGATTAAAAAAAAAATAATTTGATGTGAAACACTCACACAACTTTCTCTTATTCCATTTTTCAAAATTGTAACTGCCAAATTTTATAATTAGTATACCAAATTTAATTAAATTCTCGGTGTTTGGGGGGGGGGGGGCAAAAACTGAAAAAGCTGTTCAGTAAAAACGCACTTCCGGTTTATTAATTTTCTTAAAACTCGGAATTTTGGCAATTTATTTATTTCTAATTAATTTTGTTTGGATGGTAGAATTGCATAATCAACTAAGATAGCATTTTAGAGGAAAACATAACCCCACCACTACCCCCAAAAGCCTTGTTTTCTTCCCCTAAAAGAAATGTTTCAAATAAAAATTGTAGCTCTTTCTATGTGTAGTTCACAATCCTAGTTTAAAGAAAATCGTTGCAGCGGTTTTAGTGAAAATAGTAGAAAACTGAAAAATACTTTTTAGTAAAAACGCACTTCCGGTCATCCCATTTTTCTTCAAACTCGGAATTCCAACAATACATTAATTTCTAATTAATATTATTTAGATGATAAAATTGTGAAGTAAACTGAAACAGCACTTTAGAGAAAAACCTAACCCCAGTCCTCCACCAAAACCAAAAGTACCCTTAAATAAATTTTCTCAGAGAAATGTTTCAAAAAAATTCTAGCTCTTTATATGTAAAGTTTAAAGCGAATCATTAGAGCCGTTTTCGAGAAAATCACAAAAAACTGAAAAAAAAAACATCATTGAATAAAGTGGCGCATTTCCGGTTGAACGATCTTTACAAAAAGCTAATTCTCAAGTCTTCCTGCTAGCACTTCAACGAAATATTAAGTTTGAACATTCTGCGATTTTTAGCAAAAGGTTATCCAGCGGTGCTACTCATTTCTGCTCTCTAGAGTCTAGAACACGTACTGCTGGTCTTCTATTCTTAAAGAAGCTCTTGAGTGGTGAAATTGATTGCATGGCGCTACTTGCTGCCATTCCTTTTCATGTACCACCCCGCTGCTTGCGCATTACTTCAAATTTCGTGGTCCCTGCCGTTAAGACTAATGCGCTGTTCAACGCTAACATCATTTGTAGAATATGCAGGTCATGGAATGAGTATATTCCTAGTGATGTGGATTTCCAAATGGCGTCTGGACTTTGCAAGAAACATTTTTTCACTACTTGAAGTTTTACTGTTAAATGTGCATGTATTACTTTACTATTATTATATTTATGTATCACTTGTAATGACTTCAACCATAAGGCTTATGGCCGTTGGTTGATGAAATCCCTACTATAATCCTTACGTTCTTTTGAACGGCTTACACTCACGCTTTTCTAGCTTCTTCACCTGGTATGCGTTCTTTTTATACATAACCTGGGATATGTAAACTATTCAATGTTCAATTTCGATAATATTATTTTAGAAAAGAATCTGCTTCAACTATTGAATTATAACCTGACATTTATAAAAACAAAAATCTTATAACATCTAATAAGAAGACTTGCATAATACAAAATATAACGAAAAGAAATTGTATAACCCGACAATAAACTACATACTGACATGGTATGTTTGTAAGTGTCTTGTGTTTAGTTTTTAAAACTTACACATATATGAAACTACAAAATTATATATAATAAAACTGGTATCAGTTTGCCTAACTTTTTAGAGAACTGGACGACCTTTCGGTTGGTTATTGCTAATACTCCATATGATCTATATTCTTTTCGTATGGTTCAAGTTATTCATCTGATATATATTACCACGGAGTGTAATCGTCTTTAAGCCCACTATTGGTAATATGAGTTTAAATAAAAAAAAAAATCTGATGTAAAACACTCACACGACTTTCTCTTACTCTCTCCGTGTGTTTACGAACTGACGAACTGATTGACAAATTTTCTTAAAAAGTAGTAATTTTGTATTAAATCTTTAGTTGCCCCCTCCGAACCATTCTCAAATAAATCTTGCAGAGAAAACGTTTCAAAGAAAAATGATATGTAGATTATACCAAGTTTAACGCAAATCTAATAGAGTCGTTTAAAAAAAAAAAAAAAAAAAAAACGAAACTGCCGTCTCTGTATGTTTATAGTTAGTATAACAAATTTAATGAAATTCATTGGTGTTTGTAAAGAGAAGATCGCAGAACAGTGGAAAATCTTTTCACTAAATATGCACTTCCGGTCATACGAGTTTTTTTAAACTCAGAATTTTGGCACACATATTTAATATTATTCGAACGAAAGAATCGTATAATAAACTAAATTAGCATTTAAGAGGAAAACATAACATCACCCCTCCACCAACAGATGCTTTAAATAAATTTTCCCAGAATTTTATACCAAGTCTAAAGAAAAACGCAAAAACAAAAAAATGAAAAATCCATACAGTAATCCATGGATGCTATAGGAAGATAGAGAGTGTGAGAGCGAATAAATAAACAAATCCTCGAGACATGTTTCCGGTGAAAACTCAATTTGGAAAATTTGTGAAGATTGCAATACTTCCTGTTACCAGGAGTGGGAAGAAGTACAAAATCAGAAATAACACTCTATACTGGTAAAACCTACGCTCGTAAGCTGCACGTAAGATCTCTGCGGGGTTAGTGGAGGTGTACTAAGCTACTTGGGCACCACACACTTAGCCACTCATAACCAAGTTACTTTAATATATTACAACACTTTTACACATGAATCTTATCATACAATAGCCCATGCAGCTGCTACCCCAACCCAAAGTAATAAATGAAATTATATTCATTTATAAATTAAACGAATTTATGAATTTTTTTTTTTTTTTTATCAACAAACATGCACATTCAACAGTAAAACTTCAAATAGTGAAAAAATGTTTCTTGAAAAGTCCAGACGCCATTTGGAATATATCACTACATCACTAGGAATATACTCATTCCATGACCAGCATATTCTACAAATGATGTTAGCGTTTAACAGCGCATTAGTCTTAACGACAGGAACCACGAAATGTGAAGTACTGCGCAAGCAGCGGGGTGGTATATGAAAAGGAATGGCAGCAAGTAGCGCCATGCAATCAATTTCACCATTCAAGAGCTTCTTTAAGAATGGAAGACCAGCAATACGTCTTCTGGACTCTAGAGAGCAGAAATGAGTAGCACCGCTGGATAACCTTTCGTTAAAAGTCCTGGTAAAACGGGTTTGTATAGTTTCAAGTCTAGCTATATCCTCCTTAGTGTAAGGACACCAAATCCACGACGCATATGCATTATACACAGTTAGCATCGCTTTGGGATCTCTAAGATTACGGGTGTGCCTTATTAGAAAACCCAGCGCTCTCGATGCTTTCCTACATACATATTCAAACTGATACGTGAAAGAGAGGTCATGACTCAGAGTAACTCCTAAATCCTTCACGTTACGAGTCCTTTCCAATGGTTTGCCATCAATGAGGTACTGATACGATATAAAACTCTTTTTACGATAAAAAGAAATGACTTGGCATTTTTTAACATTAAGCTCCATGCCATTACTGCAGCACCAGTCAGAAACAATGCGGAGGGTATCTTGAATTATAATGCAGTCCGACTGAGAAGCAACTTTATGGAAAAACTTCAAGTCATCAAGTTTATGAACTTACATGCATTTATGCCCACACAGCTACCCCGAAGCAATTATATACGTTTGCCCTAACATAAACATCAAGGTAGTGGGGTTAAAGTACCAGTCCCCAGAATAGTTCAAATTGAATTAACTATATGTCAGAAGACAGCGCCAATAACATTGAAAAAATCCAAATAACATTTGAAATTTAACTTCAAAGATTTCCAAGATAATAAAAGTGATAAATTTATATATGTACAATTAGCATTTCATCCGTTTATGGTTTAAAATGGTTGTATCCGTTTTCAAGAAAATACCATAAAATTTACAAAGTCGCACTTCCGGTTAACTGAATTACAACAAATTTGGAATTTAACAATGTTTCTAATGGTATATTGTTAATATTATATAGATGATAGAACGAACCATGAGTTGAACTTCCGGTTACAAAATTTTTTTTGACGCAAACCAACGCCAATGCTCGCAATGTTATAGATAGTTTATGAAGTTTTAGAGAAAATCATTCGGGGGCCGAATTTTCAAAAAAAATCGCGAAAAACTGGAGAGAGAATAAAAACCATTCAGTAAATCGCACTTCTGGTTGATGGATTTCGCCCAAAGTCTTACTGTCAGATGTTGCGGTGGTTAGTATCTCAAGTAATGTCTCAATTTCGTAAAATTTGACAAGATTGCCATACTTCCTCTAATTAGGAGTATGAGAAAGTAATAAAGCACAGAGATAAAATAAAAACACAAACAATTAAATTACATTTACCGGATGTATTAGTGAAGTATGAAGGAAGGTGTACAAGAAATTATGAACTTCCTTCCTTTGTTGTTGCTCAGAGCAATGTTTTGATCACTTTATCTAAGATGAAAGTGTTCTATAAGATAGTATTATAGTATAGTACACAATATATATATTGTAATTTAGAATAGCGTGTAAATATTTAGCAAGCAGTGGAGAGATCTAGTTAGCAGTTTTAGTAAATTGATATGATTGGGTAAACTTTCCTAGTTAATAATAAACATATAGAGGGCCACTTAGCTATTCACTAACTACTTTACATTCTCTAGGAAGTAAAAGAACTACTAGATCTTGTCACCTAGTTCAATAGCGTGAAATTTCCATTATAAAACTAATCTCCATTCATTACGGCCAAGTTGCTATTATTATTTTGGTACAATAAGAGAAGAATGCTGCCATCTGGTTATCCAATTATAAATTATTTATTAAATTATGTAATAATTTTGCGATTAAATTCATTTCCTTTACTTTCTCATACAGGTGTAAGAAGAAGTACATATTGTGAGCGTGTCAAATTTTAAGTTGTCTTTTCACCGTAAATACATGTATTGATGTCTCCTGAGTAAGAAAAAAAATGTTTTTAGCGTACGTTTGAACATGTTTATGTGAACTAAATCTTAAAAAAAAAACAAAGAAGAGAAAAATCGCAGCAAGCTCCAACGGAACATTCCATTCGATCGAAATCTGTCAATTTTTATGCGCAAGTGCAATTTTATTGATCGGCAATAGCTACAACGATTAAGTTCACATATAAAAATGCAAAAGGAAAGCACGCTAAAAAAAAAATACATATAGGAATATCATATTGTTTATAAATGTATTTTTCCAGAAAAACAAATTCTTGGAAAGGCTGACGACCACATTTCACTGCCTGGGTTCGCAGTCAATCAGAACCCTCGTGGACTTCTGGTTAAAGATAAGTGAAACAATTCTTCAAATGATTCTCTAAAATCGTACGGTAGATCTTCTTAACCGGAACTGCATGACTTTTATGGTGGGTGTGTTGACCGGGCAATGCTAAGTGTGAAAGCACAGATTTTGCTTAACTGAGGGAGAGATAACTCTCCATGTTCTCTGCCACTGAACCGCCTAGCAAGAGCCGAGTTTCCTCCAAGTGGGCTCTTTTTTCTATGGTGCCAAAAGAGGACTATTTGCAACTCCATTGGAGCGAGAGAGTGAGACCACTCACCTCTGAGAAATCTCAGAATTTGGAAAGGTTCTAAGGAAGGTATATCTTCCACCAACACATGATATTTACCCAAGACATCCAAATCTTCTCTAAACGATAGCATCGCAGTCTGTTAAAATGTATATTCTACTCCATTGTCCCGCAGTTTTACCGTACTCTAGCTTCTTCAGGTGCCCCCCTGACTCTACAATGCCCGTGAGGAAACCAGTCAGCATGTGAAGCCTATTTTTATTCAGACCGATGCACGCTTCGGATTTTTTCTAATTATAACCCCCTCCCCAGACAGGTCTTAGTTTGCTTCAGTCCTCCAAGGGTTTTCCAGAACTATGCTCTCTTCACTTAGGCTTTATGTCTGAGCACTTCCCGAAAAGTCTCGGTAGCTTGTTTCACAGAAGGGATCAAACCCTTTAAAAGGGGATACAGCGCCTTTACTTGCCAGATGTCGGCCATCTCATTACCTTTCACGCAAACATTATTCAATGAGTTTGTCACGAGGCATTTTTCTCATATCATTTTTGAACTGGTCATATAAAGTAGGCGTTGAATAACCCGCGTCCATAAGCTATACTTTTAGGCACATCTCAGACGGTTTTGAGGCCTGCTAGTGAGCCTTGGACTTACCTATATAACGTCAACTGAGCCAATGTATAATGTACTGAAGCAATGTCAGTTAACCGGGCGAATTTCACTTGTCATTTCTTTTATTTTTGATTCTTTCCACCGATATAATATCAAGACATTAAATGCAGTGCTATAACTCCAAATACGAAGAAAGCGTTAAATACCATATGACTTTATAGAATATAAGTCCCTGAGAGTTTTTGAATTCAATTAAACGTGTACAAATTTCAAGTTGAAAAATGTATCAATAAAATCTGTAATAATTGTAAAAAGAGAGAGTTGTGTGACTGTTTCACAGGTTATTGTGTTTTTTAGTTTTTTTTATGACTGTGATAGGAAAAAGAGAAATCCGTTTAATTTAACCGGAAGTCTAGAATGAGCCGCGACCCCTGGTGTCCAGAACGAACAATAATTGTATATCTGTAATTTTGTGTTTGAAAGGCAGCAAACCCTATTTAAAACAGTTAAAAAAGTAAAAAAAAAAATGTAGAAACAGTTAATTTTCATTAAATCGTGGGAATTATTTCATTATTGGGGGGAGGGGGGAGACTCCTTTCTTGCTTTTGTCATCTCCAAAAGTTATAATTTAGTTACATAACAAATTAACCTCTTTGTATAAAGTTTTCCACATTTCAATTTCCGGTTTCTGGAAGTTAAGATAAACAATTATACCATAGAAATAAGTCGTGAAACACTCACACCACTTTCTCTTACTTCTGTTTAAATAATTTTATAAATGAATGACACATTTTCTTCAAGCTTCAGTTCTAACCCAAGCAGTTGAGAAAACTGAAGATCGTGTCAATAACATAGAACTAATTTCGTATATATGGAATTTAACGCCAGAAATTCCGCGAAACTGTCTAAAATTAACTTCTTTTTTTTTGGAAAATGTTACAAATAAAAGTGATAGATTTAAATCAGTGCAGTGAGCTCCAAATTTAAAGAAAATCGTTGTAGCCGTTTTCGAGAAATTTCCAAACATCTCCAAAACCCTATTCTGTCAAATCGCACTTCCGGTTTACCGATTTTCTTTAAATTTGGAATTCTACCAATGCTTCTAATGTACATATATTAATATTATATATTATTACTTAATATTAATATTATTATTATATATTAATATTACTTTAGATGTAAAGAAGTAAAGGTATTTTTCCTTGATAGGTATTTTTATGCATATAGATTGTATATGATGTTTAATGAAAATCGTTTGGAGATGTTGTTCGAGAATAAATATCGAGTAAAATGGCATTTCCGGTCAATGGATTTTGTCCACTAAGAAGAATACTATCGCATTCGGGGGAACTCAAAAAATATATACCTAATCTGCTATTTCATCCGTCGTAGCATGCATATTCATTTAATGAATATCCATGTCAATCAATAAGCATGCTACGATGGATAAAATACCAGCTATTATCCAACATTGCGGACCCATCCACATATTCAATATATAATACCTATATATCTTTGGTTTTTACCTGATGTTGAACAGGAAAGGCGGTATCATCTTCAGCTCCCAGCGCAGCGATCACATCCCGTTTGACCACTGGCGAGCATAATGCTGTGTGTACAATCAGAATGGTGAGCAGTAATGCTCCTTTTATCCTCACTGTATATCTCATCGCCCCTAAAACAAACAGATATAAATAAATAAATAAATAAATCCATTTATATTCCAAATATATTCTATAAAATAGTAAATACTGTTTTGTCTAATACGAATATTTAGAAAATACTTGCAAACGATCACAACTTCTAAACGAAATGAATTTTCTCGAAGATTGGTAAAAAAAAAAAAAAAAAAAAATCAGGTGTGAAACACTCACGCTACATTTTCTACGACAATTTACTTAGTGTATGACTAATTCCCTTCAAACATATAATTCTTAATAAACCATTAATTCAAAAAAATTTCAGTTATTGAACTTTTGTTCTACATTTATAATGTGTTAGAGAGCAGTCAACAAAAGAGACACTTATATAATCACTGTCTGTTGGCTGCCTAAATATGAGACCGGACATTACAAACAAACAAAAAATGGTCAGCCCCAACTTTCATTATTTGTGCAGAAACAATGATTAAGCCATCCTAATAGTTGGATGAAATACCAACATAACGGGCATAAATTTAATTTTATTGTATCTACATATTTCTTTCATTTCTCTATACTTTCTCTTATTGCCAGTCACAGGAAGTATTACGATCGTATCAAATTTTCGAAATGAAGTTATCACCGGAAATAAACGTTTTGAGTTCTTCTCAGTACGAAAAAAAATTGTTTTTAGAGAATGATCTCTCTATCTGTGTGTGTGTATGTGTGTGTGTGTACACTAACAAAATATCTCAAAAACGAAAAATCCTAGGAAGCTCAAAGCACTTATTATTCCGCTTAGATACTATCTCTGCATCTGACATGAAGGTCCCAGGCAAAATCCGTCGATCGAAAGTGCGACATTATTCAATGTGTTGTTTAAAAAAAAAAAAAGAAGAAAAATAGCGATTTTCTCAAAAACGCTTCCAACGATTTTCAGTAGCGTTAAGCTTTCCTGTAAAGTACCACTTCAATACAATGTATGTTCAGCCATCTGTATAATATTAATTATACATTCAAAGTATTGCTGAACATTTAAAAAAAAAATAGATTATTCAGAAGTACGATTTAAATGTTTCAATTATTAAACATTAATAATAATAATAATACGTAACAATAGCAACAAATTAAACACTCTTTAAATAATTAAATAATGACAAGATATAAAAATAAAACCTGTTTTCGAGCCCCCCTCGCAACAAACAAAAAAAAAAAATATATAGCAGAATTTCCTATGATGTAATAATTTATTAAAAAAAAATTATTAGTAGGACAACATTTACTGGTGGAATCTGTATCAAGCGGATTTTACCGGTAATATTATTGATCATGGTATTGGTATGGCCGCGTATACACAGGCCTGTCAGCATTGAGTAATAACTCTCACTCAGGTGAGATTCGGTCATTCTTCCCTGATTTATATCAATTTATATATATATATATATTTAGCGCCCGTTCACTAGCCTGTAACTATCATGTTCGATATAGTAAATGGATATTGGATTATTTTTACTTTCTCCTTACCCCCATGGTAGGAGGAAGTATTGTAATCGTGTCAAATTTTCGATGTCGAGTTTTCACCGGAAATACATGTTTTGAGGTCCCCAGAGTCCAAAAAAGTCTTTTTTTAGAAAATGGTCTCTGTGTGTGAGTATATGCATGTGAACAGCATAGCTCAAAAACGAAAAATTGCAGAAAGTTCAAACTTGATATTTCTTTTAGGTTGTAAGTTGTAAGTTTAGTTAAGTTGTCGAGCGAAATTCCTCAACCGAAAGAAACACTTTACTGAACGGTTTTTTTTTTTTAATTTTTTCCGATTTTCTCAAAAAGCCCCAAGACTATGTGTGTGAACAACTACACATACAAAGAGCTAGAAATTTTATTTCAAATATTTTTCTGGGAAAAGCTTTTAAGTGTACTGTTGGGAGAGGGGTGCAATTATGCTTTCCTCTAAAGTGCTACTTTAATTTATTATATATGCAATTGTGTCATCTAAATAACGTTAAATAGAATTAAATATGTTGCCAATATTTCGAGTTTGAAAAAAATTGGTTAATCAGTGTTGGTGTAGTGGTTATGATCATCAACTTGTAACTAGGAGGTCCTAGTTCGAGTCGCGCACATAATTGCTATATTTTATACTCGTTCAAAAAATATTAATAGTAAAGTAGGTGCCTCCGCCCCCGGACACCGTAGCTGGACGTTAAGCCCGCCTGAAACAATTACGTATTACTTTACTTTAAACAAAATGGAATTTATATAATATAAATGTTATAGCAAATATGAGTTTCAGTGTATATCTACGTATATATACAAATTACTAAGTACAGTGTTATTCTGTATAATAATACAGAACGCACTCAATTGGTGCGTGGAAGTCAAGAGCAACGCGGAGGTCTCGGGTTCGAGTCCAGCAGTGCTGTCCTTATATTTTCTCTTTCTAGGAGCCTCTTACAGCTCACTGTTGGGCAATGGACAGTGTTCTTACTAATGTGAGAACACCGAGCGGAGGTCGACAGTGCACTGAGAAGGCTCCGGGTGCCAATGACCACAGATGTCGAGCGCCTTAAATAAAAAAATTGAAAAAAACACACAATTGCATGTAAAATTAATTTAATCTTTAAAAGGAAAAATACGAAAATAAATAATTATATATATAACAGTTATAAAGATCATTGACTTGACCAATGTTTACTAGAGTAGAAGGTTGCCCATAAAACTCTCAAAACTTACGTAATTCTGACAAACCAGAACTCCTTGAGAATAGACCCAGCTTTTACTATATATATCTTTTACCCTCGCCCAAATATTTCTAAGAAATTAATAATTTTATATATAAACTTTCAATATTAGAATTTCAATATTTAAAAGTTCATAAATAATCGATATTTCACACAACTGTTACAAGATGTGAAATAATACATTTACAAGTTTTATTTAATAGGAAAGTCTGGTGTGAAACATTCACTTCCGGTGTACTGATTTCCTTCAAACTCGGAATTTCGGCCATCTATTTATTTCTAAATAATTTTGTTTGGATGATAGAATTGTATAATCAACTATGATACCACTTTAGAGGAAGCTGTAACCTCACCCCTCCCCCTAAAAGTGCTCTTAAATGAATTTTCCCAGAGAAATCTTTTAAATAAAAGTTGTAGATCTTTGTATGTTTAGTTTATATGTGTAGTTTCAAAAAAAAAAAAACGTCGGAGCCATTTTTGAGAAAATCGCGGAAAAGTGAAAAAATCATTTAGTAAAGTGTTAAAAAAAAGCACTTCCGGTTATCCGATTTTTTCTAACTCGGAATTTCAACAACATATTTAATTCTAATTAACATTATTTAAATGACAGCATTGTGTAATAGACTAAAATAGCACTTTAGATGAAAACCTAACCCCACCCCTCCCCCAAAAGTGCCCTTAAATCAATTTTCCCAGAGAAATGTTTCAAATAAAAGTCGTAGCTCTTTATATGTGTAGTTGATGTAACAAGTTTAAAGAAAATCGTCGGAGCCATTTTTGAGAACAACGCAAAAAAATAAAAAAAAAACTAGTCAAATGGTAACGCACGGTTGAGGAATTTTGACAGGTAACGCACAGTCAGATCCCATGGTGATACCTCATCGGAATAACAAGTTTCAGCTTTCTACGGTTTTTCGTTTTTGAGCTATGATGTTCACATACATACATACACACACACACACAGACCATTTGCTAAAAACCACTTTTTTTTGACGCAGGGGACCTCAAAACGGATATTTCCGGTGAAAACTCGATATCGAAAATTTGACACGATTACAATACTTCCTCTTACTAGGAGTAAGAGAAAGTAAAAATAAACATTACTTTTTCTTACAAGTTAAGAAAAATAATATTATTCAACTCTAACTAGCCAGGACATCTAGCGGCATATGCGAAAATAAGAGCGTATTCATAACAAAAATATAAAGAGACGATAAGGATTTGAGGTTATACCAAAGAGAGCAGGTTATGGACAGAGGTAATATTTGATTTGAATTAAAATACATTCTCAGCATTTGCACCTTTCCAAATTGTTTTATGTTCTTATAAATTAAGAACCAATTTAATTACGATCGTAGAAAAAAATTAATATACAACTTGTGAGTAAAGTATTTTTACCCGCTCTGTCAGGTCAATACCTAAACTCGAGTGTAAAAAACAAATCTAGTGTGAAACACTCACATTACTTTCTCTTACTCTAATTATTGCAAAATTAATCAAAAAATGTTCCTTAAAATTGTAACGTTGCAATGTTTAGTTGGGCTGGCCATATACATGGTGGTGGGGATTTTAATTGTATACCTGACCGGTCTTATGTGGAGCGCTCTATGTAAAAACAAAGAAAGCTGGTGTAAATTTAAAATTAAAATAAACTGGTGGACCTCCCTAGCCCCTTTAAGCTCTAAAATAAATTTTTTCAAACAATATTTCAAATAAAAGAGACACCTTGTTATCTATGTAGCAAGCATTCCAAGTTTCATGAAAATCGTTATAACCATTTTCGAGAATATTCCAAAAAAAAACGCAAAAACCTGATTTTTGGAATGCAGACTGCGTCCAGGAGGAGGAAGAAACGGCCCCCCACCTGCTCTTTGATTGCGTAGCAATAACCAAAATTGCGATATGAAACGTTTGGTACATTGAGCAAGGTGGAGCAAGGTTTGTAAATTCTGTTAAAAAGGCACTTCTGGTTAACCGATTTTCTTCAAATTTGGAATTCTATCAATGTGATGTGGTGATGAAACCATACACTTTAGCATTTTAGAAGAAAGCAAGCATTAAACTACTGTTACCCCCACCACTCACAACAAATCAATTTTCCCGGGAAAATGTTTCAAATAAAACTAAGAGCTGTGTATGTGTGCAGATAGTTTACGAAGTTTCAAGAAAATAGTTGTGATCGTTTTCGAGAAAATGACGAAAAACTCGATTCCCGTGAGGGCAAAGTCGGTGCTGACCGAGCATCGTGATAAAAAGTGGGAAGCTACAGTTAGTAGTGCCCTAGGTAGCGAAGACCGGAACTAGTGGCGTGCTTACCACGAGCCCCTCTATTCAAATCGCCGTCCCTTCATGGGCTGTTGCGCCATGGCGGGGTGGTGAAAAACTGGAAAAACTTCAAGTAAAGTTGCACTTCCGATTGATGTATTTTGTCCAAAATCTTCGTGTTTGTTGTGATGGTAGAATCTAAACGGAATATCAAATTTGAGCTTCCTGAGACTTTTGGTTTTTGAGAGATTGTGTTAACACACACATACACTGTAATAGCATCCAAAGGGAGTATTCGTAGCAGAGAGAAAGAGAGACAAAATGAAAGGACCATTCTCTCGGACTGGAGTGGGAGAAACCACATAAATACCGCGACGGGAGACAGAACAGGAAACAGTTCATACTACTGAGTTCATATAGCCAATCATACGTATCATTACCCTTTACCAGTCTACCATACTCTTATCATTTCAAGTGTAAAGTCCAGGCAGTCACTGTCACTTATCATATTATACAATGTTGACCATATTCTGTTAATTCATTCTAACCGGACCATTTCTCTCCTTCAACAACCCCATTACACACACATTCACACTAATTTCTAAAAACCAAACTGTTTCGGATTCAGGGAACTCTTCAAAACATGTATTTCCGGTATAAACTCGATATCGATAATTTGAAACGATCGCAATACTTCAAACGGCTCCAACGAATTTCTTTAAACCTCGTATCTACATATCTACGTATCTAATACCTATCAATTTTATGTGAGAGATTTTCCTGGGAAAATTATTTCTTTGGGGGCGGTCCTTGGGGGAACATTGGCGTTAAGGTTTCTCTAATTGCATAGATAAAAACATATGACTTTTATTTGGAAGAAAGAAAAGATTTGAGATAGTTGTGTGAAATTTATGGCGCTAAATTTAAAATTTTGTATGCAGTTGTTTCAATGATAAAGGCGCGCTCTACGGGATTACAATATAATTATTTCTCTACCTACTAGGGTTGCTTAGATTGGTACACATCTCTCCCCACTATCTCTATATTTAAATTAGTATAAATCTATAAAATTTGAAGTTTCAAGTAAATTTGTCATTTTATATATAGATAGCTGTACTAACAGCGAGTAAGAGAAAGTTTTGTCAGTGTTCCACACCAGATTTTTTCCCCCCTAACCAAAGAACACAAAATAAGTAATTTCGGTTAAATATAATTTCCACAAACTTGACACGATCGGCAACACTTCCCCTCCCAGCGGCAATAGGAGATAGTAAAAAGTTTAGAAAGCAAAAATAGTTTTGATATTAAGTAATAATTGTATTTTATAATAAAGATGTAAATATTTTTTAACTTTTTTCTGCTTTCATTTAAAAAAAAAAAAATAAATAAACGAAATAACAGCCCATTCACTTCCTGCTAAGAAATGCTTTTAATAAAAGTGTTTATTAAAACTGGATTAAGAAGGCACAGTGTGTATGTAGTAGGCAGGTGATCAGTTTATCTGTGCTGAGAAGAAAAAAATAGAGTGCGCTAGCTGACCTACTTTCATTTAGGCTATCCCCCCCTAACAAACAGTGACAAACGTGAGTTACGTTTTTCTCTTACTACAATCAATATATAAATACAAAAATCTGGAGTGAAACACTCATACTACTTTCTCTTACTGCAGTTTATATAAAATTGTAACTGACAAATTTTATGGTTAGTACACGACATTTAATTTTATATTCGTCGGTGTTTTTATGGAGAAAATCGCAAAAACTGAAAAAACAAAACTCTTCAGTAAAAACACACTTCCGTTCACCAGATTTTCTTTAAACTGGGCATTTCAACAACATATTTCATACCAATTAATATAATTTAGTTGATAGAATTGTGTAATAAACTGAAATAGCACTTTAGAGGGAAACTCTAAGGCACTCCTCCCCAAAAGTGCCCTGAAATGAATTTTCCCAGGAGAAATGTTACAAATCAGAGTATTATGTTCTTTGTTGGTATAGTTGACATACCAAGTTTAAAGAAAATCGTTGCAGCCATTGTTGAGAACATCGTAAAAAATATGAAAAAAAAACATTCAGTAAAGTGGTACTTCCGGTTGAAAATTTTGACAGACAATTTTCTGTCGGATACCATGGTCTATGATCTCTGACAACTCTAATAATTTAATTTAATCAGGAAATTTTCATTCAAATTGCACATTACAATGTTTAGTTGGGCGGGCCATTAACATAGCGGTGGGGATTTTACTTGTATATCTGAGCGGCCTTATGAGTCAAAACTAAGATAGCTTGTGCAAATTTAAATTTAAAATAACTGACAAAATTCCCTCTCCCAAATCCCCTCTAAAATCACATTTTTTTCAGAAAAATGTTTCAAATAAAAGTGATACGTTTCTATCTATGCAACAAGCATTCCAACGTAACCGATACAAGAAAATCTTTGTAACCGATTTCGAGAAAATCCCAAAAAAACTCAAAAATCTATTCTGTAAAATCGTACTTCCGGTGAAGTAATTTTCTTCAAATTTGGAATCCTATCAATGCTTCTAATGTGTATTAATATTATGTAGGTGGTAAAACCATATATTATGCTGAAATGGTACTTCAGAAAAAAGCATAACGCTACTCTGTTTCTCTAGAAACGCCAAAAAATGATATTTCTCAGGGAAATGTGTTTAAATAATAGTTATAGCTATATATGTATGTAGATTGTATACGAAGTTTAAAGAAAATCTTGGAGTCGTTTTCAAAAAAAATCACGAAAAACTAAAAAAAAAAAAAGATTCAGTAAAGTCGCATTTCCGGTTGTTAGATTTTGCCCGAAATCTTCATTTCTAAGCGCGGTAGTACGTCAACGGACATATAATATTTGAGCCTCCTACGACTTTCGAGGTATTCTGTAAACACACATACGCACGCATGCCCAAAGACAATTCACAAAAAATATTTTTTTTCAATGCAATGATCCCAATAAATGCATTTCCGGTGAAAACTCAATTTCGAAATATTTCCTCTTATAAGCGGAAGTGAAAACCTATCGGCGAATGTACGTACTGTAATCTATTACATATACATATTTATTTTTAAAAATAAGTCCCTGTTAAATTATGTAATTCTGTAAAAAGGAAAAAAAAAAACATTATTTATAAAGCAAAAATTATGGAAATACATTATATGTGAATACGACATGTGAGAGTGCAAGGGTGTGGCGCATTTCGTACCTACTTGGTGCATCTACACTAACCAGTTTACTAAGATATATATTTTTTTTTTTTATTGTACGTATAATACCGCTAGTCAGTGAGCGCGCAACTGCACAATCATTTCCTGATCATACCAGTGATTGTAAAACTGTTTTAACAAAATAGAGTATAAGATAAAAATAAAACACTTGGACTTATGTTATAATTAATTTTGCATTAAAATTCTTATGATTACGACGGACATTTTTGTTAAGTAATAGCACGTTTTATTCAATGAATGCGTGTTTATAATTTTAATCGTGGAATATATGTTCTCGTTTTATTATACATATAATTATTAGATAATAAACTTACAATGAATTTCTTAACTTAATATCAAGAAATCAATTTTTTTTTTCTCCTACAACCATTTAATAATTTGGCAATTATTAAATTAAAAGTAGCGAATGAAGTTGTACTCATCAAGTGAAGAAAAATAATAATATTCAACTGTAACTAACCCGGCATCTAGCGGCAATACACGAGAACATGAATATATTTCAAAAGAAATCCCAAAGAGTAACGGAGGTTATTACAAAGAGAGCAGGTTATACAGAGACGGAGTATTTGACTTGAATTAAAATTCATTCTCAGTATTTGTCGCTTTTCATATAAATTAGGAACCAGAAAAAAAATTAATATTCAACTCGTGAGTAATATATTTTTACACTCCGTTCAGTTGCCACACGCTCGCCCATGTGATCGATCAATGCCTGTATTCGATTGTAAAAATACATTATTCATTGTTTGATAAATAACTTACTTTTTTTTTATTGATCTTTAAAACTGCATAAAAAGTATATTGTATCAAGTAAATATGAATGTCCTGCCCGGTATGAAATGCCCGGTGTAGGACTGTCGATTGGGAGAAAGCATCCTGTGTTGATACTGCACTATCGGTTTTTACTGGGAAGTGATCAGGAACCAAAGGCTTATCCTGGAAGATCTATTTGGTGGATCCCGTACTTGTCTGTACTCGTACGAATAATGTAATCGTTCTGTAATGTATACAATTACTGGGTGCGAACGAGATGGATAGTAGTTATTTATTTGTCAAGAGAGTAAAGGGCCACATTTACATGCTCGAGTTTCACATTGGCAACTGAACGAGTGTTGTAAAGAACTTTTTTCTAGAGTTAAATATTAGATTGTTTTCTAAGAACGTATTAAATTGGTTTTTAATATAAATGTGACTATATAAAAATGTGAAAAGTTAAAAAAATACTGAGAATGTCATCCGTTTGGTATAACCTCAAATCCAAGATTTGTTTTGGTTTTTTTCGCCTACTTCCGCTAAATGTAGGGCTAATTAGAGCTGAAAAATGTTACTTTCACACACTAGTGAGAAAAAATAGAACTTCAGCCACTGATTTTAGTGGAATATTAATAATATCATTCCACTGTAGCAGAAAAAGTTTATTTCCCCTCAATATCACTATATCCTTTGACAGTAACAGACATTCGGTTTCTTTTAGTCCAATAGAACTTCGATTATTTTGTGCAGCTGACATCATCTAGATGAAAAATATTTTTTATGCTCTGCAAAATGAAGCTCGTATCTAGGTGGCTCCATGTCATTTTATCTTTTTGGCAAAGCGGGCATGTGGGATATTGAATGATTCCTATCTTATTTAAATGACTTAGTAGAGGTAGTCGTGTACCGTACATAGTCTGAAACATGTTGTGAAGATGTGATCCCGGTGTAGGTTAGAAGGCACCTGCTGGTTGAATTGTACAAAAGGTGCCAGTGTTGCTTTGGCTTTCTTTCAAATCCTAAGTATTACAAATTTAAGGATTCTTTTGAGTTGACCCATTATATTAGCGGGTGACTGGGGTGATCGATTTCTTAAAGCAAGCTTGACAACATAATCAACCTTTTCATTGCCTTATATTTCACAGTGCGATAGCACACAATCGAATATAACTTCCTTTCCCGCATCAATAATTCCGCTAAAAAAAAATGTCTGCAGCTTTCTAAATCCTCAAGTCTGTGAACATGTTATTTGTCACAGCCCGAATCCATAGCCTGAGAATCTACCATTATTGCAGTGCGTAGTAGATCTTATGCGATGATTTCCTTGAGATCCGGTAAAATTGTTTTTATTTCCCCCTTAAAAAGAAGGCTCTTTGTCTTTGTGGATACACTAAACCCAAGTAGTTTTCACTCATCCGAATGGAAGCTAAGATTCTAGAAGCTGAAATGGGCTAGCCCATTTCTTCTTAATGAGTGGTTATCAAGTTATGTTTTTCAGCATTTTATTGCAAGCAGCATCAACGATTTTCATTATACTTGGCATCTTAATTGCTAATATAAATACCGATCACTTTTATTTGAAAAATTTATTTTTTAAAAGAGATTCTAGAGAGTTTTTGACTCTTTTAAAATACGTAGCATGTACGGGAACTATTAGTAACCTCATATTCAACATTCCAGCATTTGTAACCTTGTTTGAAAGCACTATTTTTTACTTTCTTTTACACCTAGTAAGAGAAAGTATTGCAATTTTGCCAGATTTCCGCAAACTCATTCACCGGAAATATATGTTTTGGTGTCCCCTGAATAAGAAAAAAACAGGAAAGGGTCTGAATGTGTGTGTGTGTTAACAGAAATCTCAAAAACTAAACGTTGCAGGAAGCTAAGTATTCCGTTCAGATACTGGCACCGCATGGACACGAATTTTTCCAGCAAAATGCATCAACCGAAAGTGCGACTTTATAGTGTTTCAGTTTTTCGTGATTTTCTTGAAAACGGCTCCAAAGATTTTCTTTAAACATCGTATACTATCTACACACATAAATGACTATCACTTTTTATTTGAAACATTTTTTCTGGATAAATGGATTTTTTGGGGGAGTTCGGGGGGAACAGTAGCGTTGAGCTTTCCTCTAAAGTACCAGTTTAGTATAATGGTTCTACCACCTATATAATAATTAATACTCATTAGAAGCATTGCCAGAATTCTAAATTTGAAGAAACTCGGATAACAGGAAGTGCGACTTTGCACTATTGCTTTTTGAGTCTTTTGGAATTTTGTTGAAACATTTTTCTACTGGAAACATTGATTTTGAAGGCGATTTGGGGGGGGGGCTTTATAAATTAGGTTTAAATATAAATTGCAGCTACAAGTTATGCTGGTTGAGGCAGAGAGCACAACCATACAAGTTACATCAGGTATACAGGATATCCCTTATCACTTTTTGTATCGCTATCCCAACTAAACGTTTGTAAAGATTGCAGTTAAAAAAAAAAAAAAAATGGTCAATTAAATTATATTAATTAGAAGAAGAGAAGGTCGTGCGAATATTAAATACAAACATTTTATTTGTTTTGTTTGATTGTCTGAAAATATTAGCAAAGATTCATTTAATCAAATGAAATATAAAACAATTCTATTAATGAACGTAATTAATACACTGATAAACAAAACGATACGCATCGATTTTGTTCACCTATGAAAATGATTGCGTTAATTTTAATAATAACAATAATTATGAAGATCTCAATCATTTACAGTTGAACAATAAACTGGGCCATGTTCATGGGAAAAACCAAAATTATTCAATATAAAATTATAACCCATTATGAAATAAATATCGAAAAATGATTGGTAATTTTGAGCAATAAAATTAGGTTAAAATAAACGATTATATAAAAACTTTATATAAAAAAAAATAAATTAATGAATCATATATTATATATGAATTGTTTTTAGTTCTTTAATAATTGTTATATTAAATACTAAGTTTTACTTGCTTTTACTCCTCCTAGGAAAGAGGAAGTGTTACAATGCTGCCAGATTTTCGAAATTGATTTTCACAGGAAATACATGTCTTAAGATTGCCTGCGTATGGGAACAAGCGAACGGTCTGGGTGTGTGTGAGTGAGTGATTATGAACAAAATAACTAAAAACGCAAAATCACAGGACGCTAAAACTGATAAATAAACCTATCACTTTTATTTAAAACATTTGCCCGGGAAAATTGTCTTTTGTGCGTTTTTTTTTTTTGAGGGAACAGTAGGTAGCGTTGTGCTTGCGAAAAACATGTATTTCCGCTGAAAACTCAATTACGAAAATGTGACACGATTGCAGTACATTCTCTCACTAGGAGTAAGAGGAAGTAAAAAAAAAAAAATATCGAAGGCAGAGTTCTTATACATAAATTCTTATTATGATCGATATCACAAAGCAAGACGTTAAAGTTTGCGTAATACTTTTATCGATATATTATAGAGAGATATAAGATCGATTTATTATAATTATTAGTAAATGTAATATTTGAAGATATGGTAGTTGGTGAAATAGAAAGTGTTTGGCCAGCGACAATATGTCTGCAACTACAGGTTACAAACAAAGTCCTCAATTAGAAAATGGCCATTCTCTTTCTCTTTACGCCTACATATATATACCCAAGTTATATTATATAAGGATGTTAAAATAATAAAATTGATCGTCTACTAAATATATAAATATATTTTGGAATCTGTTACGGCGAGATATAACATTATACTAAACAGAAATATATCTTTAACATATATTCTGTTAAGTCTGACCATATATTATAACAGAGAACAATAACAAAAGT
The DNA here is from genome assembly GCA_011037195.1 of Triatoma infestans. Lineage (NCBI taxonomy): Eukaryota > Metazoa > Arthropoda > Insecta > Hemiptera > Reduviidae > Triatoma > Triatoma infestans. Next base: position 184,698 of record JAAEAF010000015.1, read on the forward strand.
TCTGCAATATTATACCCCATTTCTATTAAATAACTGTATTAAATTGCATTATCATAAAAATCTCATATAAAATACATAACAGAAAGAAAAAAAAACGTAATAAAATATATTTAGATCATTTCCGCAAATTCTAAAGAATCACGTAATAATAGTGCTGTAATTAAAGATGAGTGAATGAATGATGGTGACTGTATTGCATTAATTATAAATATGGGTCAGCTGTTTTAGGTTATAATGGATCATAGGTTATGGTGCGCATGCGCTATAACATTTGCCACTTCGAAGAGGAATTTTAAAATGCGATATCGTACATAAAATTTTTCTAGAAAACAAAGGGGTTTTTAGCGGCGATTGATGAACAGCACAACTGAAAATGGCAGATCGCTGAAAGTGCACGTTTGATATTTCATGTAAGTGTCACCGTAGGAACTCTCAAATAAGTGTTTTGATCAAAATCGGTCAACCGGAAGTGCAGTTTCCTGACTAACTTTTTCAGTTTGGAGGGGGGCATTTTCTCGAAAACTGCTTCAGTCGTTTTTTTAAAACACTGTATGCAAAGTTTACACCATATCATACAGGTTTTATCATTTTTTTATTTTTGACATAATTATCTAAGAAATTTCATTTTGGGAAGTTCTAGGGGAGTGGAGGATGTCAGATATCACTAGAGATAAACAGGAATGTATCGGTCAAAATTTTCAACCTTAAGTGCGTGCGCTTTTACTTTCTCTTTTCTTTTTACAATTCTTGTGCGATACACTCAGCAAATTACATAGTTATTATTATTGCAAATTACATAGTTATCAACTTCACTAACTGTCTGTATAAAATAACTATTTTGAGGTAAGCAAAATCTCCCTCTCCTTCCCTCAAAAACCCCAATAAATGAATTTTTTCAGAAAAAGTTTCAAACAATTTACAGTTGGTATACGAGGTTTAATGAAACCCGCCGGTTTTTTTTACGGAACAAATTGCAGAAAACTGAAAAAAAAATCTGTTCCGTGAAATTCGCTTCCGTTCGACCGATTTTCATCAAAGTCGCAATTTCGACAACATATTTAATTCTGATTAATATTAAATGGGTGATAGAATCGTAAAATAAATTAAAATAGCACATTAGCGGAAACGCTAACCCAACCAACCCACAACCCGCCTTATAAGATTTTCCCGGGAAAAAGTTTTAAAAAAATGTTGTAGCTCTTTGTATATGTAGTTGAAATACCAAGTTTAAAGAAAATCGTTGAAGCCGTTTTCGAGAAATTCCCAGAAAAAACGTAAAATCCATTCAGTAAAAAGCGGTATTTCCGGTTGACTGATTCTGATGAAAACCTTACTAAAAGGTCCCCTAGTAGAACTTAAAACAAATACGATCTTTTAGGTATCCGCAGCCATTTTCATGAAAAACACTTGAGAAGCTTCTCCACCAAGGTTCATTGTCTCATTGGCTATCAAGGTGTAAACAACCCTGAAGAGACTCATTGCAACATGAGCGAAACGTAGGTTTCTAGCAAACCAATGACGTGGTCTCAACCCAGAAACGCAAGTGTTTTTTTCAATAAAATATCCTAAAAAACACTTTATTTGACTGAGGAGACCACAGAACGGATATTTCCGGTGAAAACTCGATATCGAAAGTTAGACACGATTGCAATAATACTTCCTCTTACAGCTATAAGAGAAGGTAAAAAACATATGTACAAGCTTATTACTTTTAAATGGCAATTTTTTTTATTAAACTAAATTTTTTTGCTGAAATAACGTTGCACTTCCGGTTGGTCAATTGATTTTTTTCTAACTTGAAATTTTGGTATTACTGTTTATTTTATTTTTTATTTTATTAATTTATTACTTTTAAATTAACATTTGTTTTTTATAAAACTGAGCTAATCCTATTAGATTACATTTAATTATATTATATTATTATTATTATTATTATTATTATTATTATTATTATTATTATTATTATTATTATATGTGACACTTTGCTGGAAAGCCTAACTTCACCAATCATCCATAATTCTTCCAAAATGAATTTTTCCCCCTAAAAAGTGTTTTAAATAACATGTTTTAAGAAAATGGAAAAAAGATTTTAGTGAAAATCACAAAAACCTAAAAAAAAAAAACCGTTTAGTAAAATGCTACTTCCGGGTGACAGATTTCGTTCAAAACCTTTTTGGCGGATGACCTTGGTTGTACTTGAACGAAATATCAAGTTTGAACTTCCTACGAGTTTTCATTTTTGAATTTGTTGACCACAAACAAACAAACACACACACACACACACCACAACACAAAACAAGTATAAAATTTGACACGGTCGCTTCAACTTCCTTTTATAGTATATTGTAGTTAATATATTATTTCAACGGATGACTAGTTTGAATTGAACAAGTTTTGAACAAAAATAAATGTTTGATGTTTCCGCTAACCCCTTCTATCTAAATTATTAAAACTGAAATGAAATGTAGCCTTCGTTGCAGATTTATGTAACAGTAATACTAAAAAACCGACTAATAAGATATAGCAATCTATTATTGCACCGCTGACAGACACATCGATCACTCAATGATAGATACAATCATCCTGCCATTAAACAATTCACACAAAGTTCAAGTAATTGATTTAGTTATATCCGATAGTGTAATGTGTACATACGTAATAATTGCAAAATTTTTGTTTTCTTCTGATTTTTAACAATTGGAACAGTTTAACCGTGATAATAATTGACCTGAAAATCAATTCTAAAGATTAAAGAAAAAAAAAAACGTAATTATTAAAACTTAAGTACTTTAAGAAATGTTGTAAACAAACCATTATAGAACAGTTACCATCTCTACATAAAACACCTATGATGAAACATTCATCAACAGAAAAGACCATTATCATAATCTAGCTTAGCCAAGCTTTCAAGATATTAATGGGTATAAACAAATAAAAATAAAAATTAAATGAAACATCATTAAAATGACTAGCGGTGCTAATAATAATGATGATGAAATTTCTAAATAACTATTGTATTCAATTAAATATCATTATATACGGTTTTATATATGTATTGACGAAATTGTAATGATGAAAAGCAATTAAATGTATTTTTTAAAAATCTACCTCAAAAAATTGCTAATAAATTATTTATTTCATCTCTTCAATTTATAACTTTATAATCTATAGTACTGGTTATAACTTCAAAGATTTTAAAAGATTATTTTAACTTTATTATTAAAAGATTTTTTTCGTTTTCTCTTGTCTTTACTTATTTCTTAGTGATGTGGGATATCGTGATCAGTTCAAATTTTCGTGATTACTGCAAATGCATATTTTGAGGTTCTCTGAGTCATTTCATTGAATGGATCTGCTCAGTCAGCTAATAAAAACGCCGGAGTTGGTGTATACAACCGCGAGTCCTCTCTCTCCGCACCGTAGGCTCCAATCGGACCAATATCTATCAGCGAAATCAAGGCGATTTCTCTAGCCCTACACCAGGCTGAGCTCAGCAATTTACAAAAAGGTGATATTTATGGTGGATCCCCAGGCAGTAATATAAGCAGTCGTTAGTAAAAAACCCTCCCACAATGCGATCATAAACGAATGGAGAGAGAAAATACATCTCCTACTGGAAAAAGCGTCTCGCATCGTTTTCCAGTGGGTGCCCAGACACTGTGGCCTCTTTGGAAAGAGCAGGATAAAGTGGGAAATGCTTCTTGACATCTCTATTCCTTCCTCACTAAGTAGGAAAGAATCCGAAGCATCTCTAGTAGGAAAGAATCTAGCATGCTACTGGCCCAACTACCTACAAGCTTTTTTGAATAGGTATACTCGTAAACAGAATAGATAGTTCAAAGTGCTCCCTATGCCTGACTGAAGAAATGCACATGCAGCACCTTCACCGCTGTCCATCATTGACAGAAGATTCTGACAAGCTACACGAAAACTAGATATGACCACATTATATTGGGCTGCAAGAAGTCAATTGATTATTTACGACGTAGGCGTTTAGGAAAGAAGAAGAAGGTTCCCTGGTAAGAAATAAAAAAAAGGTTTTTTCCAGTGAATATTGTGGATAATTGAACAGCTTATCTCAAAAAAACAGATCTGGTATCAAACTGCAGTTAATATAATTAAAAAAAAAAAAAAAATCAGTAAACTTGGAAATAGTTTCCTCAATTGTTCAAACATAAATATATTAAGCGTCCGTGAATTACATTTTGACTACACTCCAGAAAAGAGCGCCAACACATTACACAAGCTTAAATAACATTTGAAATGTAATGGCACAGATACCAGAAAAACAAAACGTAAAATGAATTTTCCTGGAAAAATGCTTCAAATAAAGTGATAGGCATATATCTGTGCAGTTAGTATTCCAAGTTTAAAGGAAATCGTTTTCGTGTAAATTCCCCCCCCCAACTCGTCTATTTATAAAGTCACACTTCCGGTTAACGGATTTTCTTTAAACATGAAATGCTAGCAATGGTTATAACTTATATCAATATTACACACATGAGAGAATCATAAATCGTATTGAAGTGATACTTTAGGGGAATGCTTAACGCTATTGTTCCCCCAAGAACCCCCAACAAAATAATCCATTTTCCCGGAAGTAGCTAAACAAAATATCTAGTCTGCGATTTTTCGTTTTTGAAATATTTTATTTACGCACACATACACACACACACACACACACACACACACACACACAGAGGGAGAGAGAGAAAGATCATTCGTAAAACATGTTTTTCGTACCCAGACCACCAGTAAGAGAAAGTAATACGACAAATTGCAGGAATCTCAAATTTGGTATTCAGTTTAGGAACAATCATCGAGATTTGACTCGATAGTTTCAGCCCAAATCCGTCAACCGGAAGTGTTAGTTTAATGATTTTTTTTGCGCGTTTTTTTCTCAAAAACTGCGTCTGAAATAAATTTTCAAATATATCTATATATTTCCAGTCAATACTTAATTTCAAAAATTTGTCACTACCGCATACCATCTAGAATAGAAAAATCATCAGTAATGTGTCCAGCAATAACACAACTCAAAAATCTAATCGATACAAATTCGCTTATCCAGTTGTAAAAGAATGAAATCAAGAAATTGTTTTATTAATTTTAGCCACACTTGTGAATTTGAATAGTGTCGAAACGTAGACAAGGAACACTTCTTATTCCTCTTTATTTATTTTGAAATAAATCGATATGTAGTTTATCGATATAAAGAAATAGTATTGTCACTCATATACATGTGTATATATATATACCAGGTTGTTTAAATAACCTAGAAAGAAGTAAAATTGCATTCACATGAAGTTAGCTGGTTCTTCGTTGATTGTGCAACTAAACCTGTTTGTAATAAATTAGAATTGCATATAGGTTTAATAAACAAACTTCAAGTGATGCAATTTTACTTTTTTTTTTGCAAATAGAATTCTGTCATTTTTGAATTTCATTTAATATCTATCTGTAAATGTGTTTTCTTTTGACTGATTTATCTTATTCTTAGCTTAAGAGGAAGTATTGCGAACATATCATATTTTCGAAATTTCACCGGAAATACATGTATTGAGGTCGAAAAAAATGTTATTAGCGAGTGAGTGATCTCACTCAGTCTTTCTCTGTGTGCACAAGCGCCAACAAATATCTTTTTTCTCGGTTGCGACACCGATACCGATATCCTCCGGCCATGATTTCCGGTCAATCAAATCACCAGCTATGAGGCCTCTTCCCATCTCCTCCTCCTCTATGTCCTCCCTCCATCTTCGTCTCAGAAACTAGAAATCGCAGGAAATGCAAACTTGATATTCCAGTGAGGTACCAAACGCATGTGATTCGAAGATTTTTTTTTCTATTCTATAATGTAATCACTTATCTACCTGCCTCGGCAGTAGGTTGGCCTTTGTTTTCCCCACTATTATATTTCCGTTAGGACTAATGAGAAAAATTTAACGTTTAAATAAATTTGTCAATTTATTTGTATTATAACGGGAGGAGCAGAAAGTCGTGTGAGTGTTTCAAACCAGATTTTGTTGTGTGTGTTGTCCACACAGGTACTCCGGCATAACAATACGATTTACACACACTACGCCCCTTATTTAGACATAATATACAAAGTACCGGCACTGTTAGGTATATATAATACCTAATACCTATAGCACGCACTTCCACCTACGAATAGTTGCGATACTTTTACAAGCGATCACTATACCCAGGAGAATACAACTTCTACAGCCGATAGTAGATTTCTGCACTGTATTAACCATTTCCGCTACACCCTTCAAACCATATCACAATATAAAAAAAAAATCTCGTGTGAAACACTCATACAACATTCTCTTACTGTAGTTTATAAAATTGTAAGTGACAAATTTTATAGTCACTATACCAAATTTAATGAAATTCGTCGGTGTTTTTTTTTTATGGAGAAAATCGCAAAAACTGAAAAAAAAAAAAAAACTGTTCAGTTTTAAAAACGCACTTCCGGTATACTAATTTTCTTGAAATTCGGAATTTTGGCTCTAATTATTTCTATATATTTCTAATTATCTATTTATTTCTAATTAATTTTGTTTAGATAGTAGAATTGTATAATCAACTAAGATAGCACCTTACAAGAAAACATTTACCCGGACAAATGTTTCAAATGTTGTGTAGTTCATAATTCTAGTTTAAAGAAAATTGTTGGAGCCGTTTTAGAGAAAATGGTAGAAAACTGAAAATACTTTTCAGTAATAACGCACTTCCGGTCATCCGATTTTCTTTAAACTCGGAATTTCAACAACATATTTAATTTTAATAATATTATTTAGATGATAAAATTGTGTAATAAAATGAATTAGCAGGAAAACCTAACCCCTCCCCTCCCCCAAAACTATCCTTAAATGAATTTTCCCGGAGAAAAGTTTCAAATAAAAGTTCCAGCTCTTTGTATGTGTAGTTGATATATAAAGTTTAAAGAAAATAGAAAATAGTTGGAGCCTTTTTGAAAAAAAAATCACAAAAAATCATTTAGTAAAGTGCCACTTCCGACTGAAAGATTTTTTATGAAAAGTTATTCTCCAGGTCTACTGGGAGCACTTTAACGAATTATTAAGTTTGAACATTCTGCGATTTTTCGTTTTTGAGATAATGCTGCCTCACACACCCACATACACAGTCCAATTGTTGAATACCACTTTCTTGTATTCAAAACGGATATTTCCGGTTGAAAAACTCGATATCGATAATTTAACACTATTACAATACGTCCTCTTACTACGAGTAAGAGAAAGTAATATGATAAACGAATAGTAAAATATTTGAATAAAAAGTAAAAGTTAAAAATTCTATACGCTGAACGTTAAAATTGAAATGAACGCCTTCATGTTTAGGTCACACACCCAAAATTATGTTTTTAAATATAGTGGAGGTGGGTGGCACTAATAAAACAAATTGCACAACAGGTCAACCAGACAGTTTTTTTTTTAATTGGCCAGTTTTGAGTAGTTTATTATTGTACGAAATTACTGAACACATATTTACAAAATAGTAATAACAGTTACCTAAATTATTCTAAATTGAGTATTAATCGGTGTATGTGTGTGTGTGTGTGTGTGTGTGTTTGCGAACAAAATATCTTAAAAAACTTGGAAGATGGTATTGGTCAAAATCCGATCAACCGGAAGTGCTACTTTAATAAATGTTTTATTATTTTTTATCATTCGCAATTTTCTTAAAGATAATTCCAACGATTTTCTTTAAACTTCATCACATAAATAAATGCCTATTATCAGTTTTATTTGAAACATTTTCCTCTAAAAATGTTCAGCTTTCCTCATACAATTTCAGTGTTCTACCATCTATATAAACACTAACGAATTTCATTAAATTTGGTACACTAACTGAGCTCTATCATTTTTGTTTGAAACTTTGTTTAGAGAAATTCATTTAAAGAAGTGTTTGTGGAGTGGGAGGAGGTTGAGCCTTCCTCAAAATTAGATGCTCCCATTGATACCTCATACTGAACACCAGTAAACATTCAGTGAAAATTATGTTTCAACAAAATTTCTCAATTATAATTTTGAGAAATAATTAAGAGAAAGTCGTGTGAGTGTTTCATACCAGATTTTTTTTAACTTCTTGCAAAAGCAGGAATATTTAATGAAGAAATAATCTAGTTTTCATACTTAATAAAGCTTGAGGTAAACCTGGAGGGATAAGAAGAAGAGAACGTGGCTAGTCTTAGTTGGATAGATGAATCGAGAATGATTTCCGAAAACGGGAAAAAAAGAAGGGGAAAGGGTGAAATTAGTGGTTGCCAAATCCTTCAAGAACCGTAGTTTCCGAAAAGTAAGTATCGACCAATTTTATATACAGTAAATTTAGCGTGTAAATAATAAACACACAAAATGTAAGAATGTAAGAAATCAAAAACAAAAATTTACCTGTAGGTTGCTAAGTGAATCAATGAAATGAGATGTCCAAAGAGTGAATGGAGAATAGAACCAGAAGAGATTGAAGAAGAGCCTGCCGGAGCAGATGTCGCCTAGAAGATGACGTTTATATGTGTGTGTGTGATGCACTCAAGTAACAAAAATGAAAACCTGACTATGTTATAATAACCAGTGAGTGAATTGAAATAATTAAATGAACTGTGAATATATTAACAGTGGACTTACAAGTTATCCACCAAAGACATAGGTGGGAGGTATTGAAGTGCGGGAAGAAGGGGTACCAACTGGAAGTGGTGTTTTCCACCATCAGTCATGGCTGAAACTCCAGAAATTAGTGGCCAAAAAAAAAGATCGGCTATGTCTTTGGAGGTTGTCTGGAGGAGTGGGAGGTGGCCGGGATTTTCTTTTTGGAAGGGTTGAGAAGATCGTAAAACTAGACGGTGAAATGTTTATGAAATATTGACATCATCAGATTACCTGTAATATTATCTTAATATTACCTAATAAAACAGTGTAATATGTTATATTTTACGTCCACACCAGTTTTTTTGGTTGGAAATGAAGGAAGGAAATTAAATCCAAGTGATAAATTTGGATATAAAACTTCCATTAATTACAATATAATAATAAAATAAAAAAAATCTATTGCGATATATATAGACGACTTTCTCTTGCTGCCATTAATACAACTATAAAATTGACAAATAAAACGATCAAAGAGATGGTGGGGCGAGTGATTATATTATACCCCACATGACTGTCCCAATAACACTGAACTAACAGAAATTCAACGTTACAGATTCCATAGAACCTCCTAAAAACAGTTCTTCCGCCAACAAAACAAATATGTGATGTGAAACACATACAACTTGCTCTCACTAAGGTTTACATAGGTTATCATTGACTAGATCTCTGCAAAAAATATATAAACACTTTCTACATGGAAGGTTGCCTTCAATTTGCATGGATCGGAAGAATCTAAACTTTTATACAACGTTTCTCTTTGAGGAAATCATAACTTACACCTCCTCCCTCTTAAATAATGTCGGAAAAGTTTCAAAGAAAAGTGGTTGGCTCTCTGTGTGTGTAGTTAGCAGAATACCCAGTTTAATGAAACCCATGGGGCGTTGTGGAGATGTAGAGAACTGAGAAAAACTATTCCGTAAAGTTTCACTTCCGGTCAACCGGATTTTCTTTAAACTCGGAATTTTAGCAACACATTTAATTCTAATTAATATTATGTAGATGACAGAATCGTATCAATAAATTAAAATAGCATTTTAGAGGAGAGCATAACTCTACCACGACCCCCGAAACCCTTCTTTAAATGAATTTTCCCGGAAAATGTTTCAAATAAAAGCTGTAGCTCTCTCTATATACACATGTGGAGATGTGCCCAGTTTAGAGAAAAAGTGTTGGAGCCATTTCCGATCAATAAAAACTGAAAAATTCATTCAGTAAAATGTTACTTCCGGTTGATTGATTTTGTTCAGCGTCGGGTACCATGGCTTAAACTAAATATTAAGTTTAAACTATCTGCAATTTTCATATTTTGAGTTATGCTGACTAAACACACACACACACACACACACATACGCACGCACAGAGAAAAAGATTAATTTCTAAAAACCACTTTTTCTGCCACAGGAGACCTCAAAACATTTATTTTCGGTGAATACCCGATATCGAATGTTTGATACTATCGAATACTTCCTTCCTACAATAGTAAGAGAAAGTAAAGAAGTGACAGGTACAGACGAAAAGAAAGAATAAAGAAAAATCAAGTGCCGTATTCGAGAAAACCGTAAAAAAACTTATAAGCCTAAACAATTCCCGCTAAAGTCGTATTTTCGGTTGATATGGTCAACGTATAAGATGCGATGGTGATACTTGGAGTAAGAGAGAGGCCATTAGCTAAAAACAATATTTTCGTACTCAGAGGACCTCAAAACATGTATTTCCGGTGAAAACGTAACTTTGAAAATATGTCCGAAGATCGCAATACTTCCTCTTGAAAAAGCAGTAAGGGAAAGTATAAGCCATAAGAAGTTAAAAACTTGTCTTTCCGTTCAGGTTTCAGATTTCACGGATCTGACAAGGAAAGCATTTTTTTGGTTTTGTTTTCGCGATATTTTGGCAATTTTGGCGTGATATGCTGAAGATCGGCGAACACCTGAAGCCATTTGATTAATACGAAATTGTGCAGCCTCTTAAGGAGAAAAAAAATCTCTCACAAAATAATTGAATAGGGTTGGTGGGAGCGGGGACATTCACAGAACTTTCTCTTTAAATTAATTTTGTTAATACTCTTACTTTTAATGTCATATTTAATTACAGTTAATTCTAGATGTAGATAGAGGAACCAATGTTACATTATAGTACTGCGTGACATATTAGTGGAAATCCTCTCATTGCCCAGATTCTAGTAGATTATTAAATTTTCAATTATTTTACACTAAACCTTAAATCGTCATAACATTTCTTGGTTTCACAACTTTCACAGACACATTAAAAACAAAGAACAAATATCTGGTGTGAAATTTTCTTTATATGTGGACATTTTTTCAAAGCTCTGAAATAAAGATAGAAGAACGGGGGTTACATGCAGAAAGACACCCTTGGCTGGCTGGGGAAGTCCCTTCAATGCAATAGTTACATTGTAGCCCAGTAGAGAGAACTCCAAGCCAATCCGGACCAATTCTCTTAACTACATTATTTATTTTATTTTAGTATTCATTATATTTCAGTTCTTTTCGAGCATATTACGTATATTAACGCAATAATCTATCAAATCAATCAGGTCAATACTACCAGCTTTTGGGGGGGGGGGGGAGTCAAGAAAAAAAAAATCTGTGAAAGGGTGGAGCGTAATTTATTTCTACATAATAATCGCAGCACTCAAATGAAATTGGTGTAATAATTATACATACACACACACTCAGTCATATAATATCTTTATATATAACAGCTTGTCCAAAAATTATAGATTATAATGGGGGGGGGGGGGGAGAAGTTTATATATCGCGGCTCCCTATACATAAAATTAGGAAATGTTTTTTTCTAATATGAAGTTATTTTGAAAGGAGCGTGTTTGAGATCTAACAGTGTTATTTTTATTGCTTTTTTTTTTAGAATGGACTATGTTTAACAAAAAATTTTATATAGTGTTAATTAGGTAATTTCCTCCGTATAAAATTGCACTTCTGACTCTCTCCACCTAGTTGGCGAATTGAAAAGAAAGTGAAGGTTTTTTAAATAGGGTTTAATGGAATAAAATGTTGAAGAAATTGAAATAAATTAAATAACCTTCTATTTATATTCGATAATAAAGGTACAATAATCAAAATTAGCATATTCGTAATACATATTACTACATTCCCATTATAGTACACTGAGTGGGACACTCTTCTGGGACAGTAAAAACGGTATTGATTGGCCACATTGGTAACTAATCGACAGAGTTGTGTTGCTAACCGATATAAAAAGAAATAAGGACAATTACAGGTTTATTTTAATATGTTTATTCGTGCCACACTTTTAAATTTAATTTTAATAGTGAATACATATGTTGAAGTCACTCCCCCTCCCCATGAAAACAAAGAACTTAGCTATATTATATGTATGTACGTATGTGAACAGAATATCACGAAAAACATGGCCTACCTGAAGCTTCATGTACTGTTTACCGAATCGTGAAGAAAAAAAAAATTCAATAAAGCCGCACAAATCCTGTTGATGAATTTTTGCCTGAAATCTTCATGGCAAATGATGTGGTACCTAACCCAACCTAAAACTCAGTACCAAGTTCGAGCTTCTTTGGATTTTTTTATTCTTCAGATATTCTGTTAACACTCACACAACCCACTCGCTAAAAACATTCTTTTCATGCTCACATGACCTCAAAACAATTTGAAAACTCAATTTTCGAAACATATAATCCACGATTGCAGGCAGCACTTCCTCTATTATCCCCTCAGTAATAAAATCAATTATATTTAGAAACAGGAGGATCTAAACAGATGCATTTCTGGTGAAATATGAACCTTAAAAAAAGGCGGCTATTGACACGAAAGCAAGCAAGCAAATACTTCCTTTTACCAGTTTATAGATTCTGAACAGAAAGTAAGTACGAGAACTACATTCTCAGACAGTATCATATATCGGAAAGAAAATAACTGAAAACAAAGAGAGCACAATAACAACTATTACAATATTGTAAACAAAGAAAACTATTAAATTATCAATTTATAATAATTTCGAAAATTAAAAAATATGTTAATTACATTATAGAATAGTGCTAATTATTATTCTATTTAAAATTCCCATAAAATAATACACAAATCGGCAAGAGGTCAAAGCTAAGTTATCATATATATATATATATATAAGAATGGCGTAAAGTACAACACAACAGTTTATGTAATCAATTCTCTATATTTTGTAACAATTATGGGACCTTATTTAATTTTATTCTTTATCAATGCTTTAATGTCTCTTTTTAACTATCTGATACTATCGACTAGTATATGTGTTCTGTAATTAAAAAAAAAAAAAATCTATTCTATGTCCCCCCGACATAGATCTTCCCGGATGTACTAGCCGGTCTTTGAATAACCCGTGTTGGAGTACTAGATTAATGGGTGAATGTAGGAGAAGATTTAATGGCCACCGCTCCGAGGAGACAATGGCGCTCTTCTAGGTACGCGGCATGCGAGTATAGAGAACAATGTGAGTGAGGGCATGTTTGCTAAGGTGGGATCCTCATTATCATTTTGTAATCCCGAGTAATAACCGTCACCAAGTAATTTTGTGATAGATAAACAACAGGAACTGGAAAAGCACTGGAGGATCACGGAGGGATGTTTCCAGACTGAGGGGACGTGAAGTATCTTCTGTCCTTGAGTAGGATACAACTGAGGGTCCGGGATTGTTTATTGTCTGGATTGGCTGGCTAACCAGCCTTGGGTTGTATAAAATAGGACGTCTAGGCCTTTTGTGCCAGAATTACGAAAAGGGAGTCAGAGAAACGGTGTATCACTACGAGGGTCATACCAGCATACTGGGAAGGTCAGGTTACGCATATTTAGGAAGGCAATACTCTCAAGGGAATGCTTAGAGGGCTGCAGGGCTTCTTAGTAGGTTTTTCTTTGGGGGTGGAGGATAACAGCCATATTGGTTTACAACCGGTGCTTTCCATTAATAATAATAAATCCTTAGTTCCATTAACTCCCACCAGATGCTGGAATCATACATAATGTCCTCTGCTCGCCCAGAACGTCTGTAAAATCAATTTTCCAGGAATAATATTTTAATAAAACAATAACTTTCATTACGGCGATAGAATGTAACCGAACAGGTTGGCAGAACCGGCTACTAACTACTCCTACTGCTATTACTACTGCTAGCGCTAACTAGCCCAAAACCTTACCTTCTTTCCTTAGCTAGTTGGTGTAGTGGTTATGAGCATGGGCTTGTTATTAGGAGGTCCCCAGTTCGAGTCCCGCATATAACAGCTAAATTTTATATTCGTATAAAAATTGTTAATTGTAAAGTATATGCTTCCGCCCCCGTCCATGACACCTAATTTGGTAGTTGGATGTTAAGCCCATCTGAAATAATAGGCATTACTTGATTTTACTTGCTGAACCTCAACCATAAACCTTACAACCTTGACACAGAGGAGGAATGTTCTCTTTGTAACTATAGGGTAAAGGAGGACACGTTTCACTTTGTTGCAGAGTGCCCTATTCTTGCTCCCTACCGCCTATCTGTGTTTGGGGAAAGATTTTTTTCGTTCGGTTTCTTCCTCAATTTGCTGAACGGTCCTGATTGGTCTCACCCAATTAGATACGTGGTTGCAGCATGGCAATACAGAAAAATAATAAAAAATGAATTTAATTTTTAAATTTCTCTTATATACTATTTGTTAATTATAAACGCACTAGCCCTAGATTTAGTATTCAGTAATTCTTCAGCGAATACAATATAAATATTGTTCAATAATGTTCAATATTGTTAAATATTGTTCAATAATAATATTGTTCAATTGGTTGTTTTATCTATTGGCAGTTTTGGATGTCTTTTGATTTGTATTTTATTTCTTTTTTTTCATTTATTAACAAGAGTGTAATTTATTTATCTCTTTTTTATCTCTCTTTCTCTCAAATTTTCGTTTCTTTTTTCTTTTCTTATATTTATTTTTCTTTTTAACTTTCGGTTAATATTCACTATTATTATTATTAAATTTGTGGTAAATAAATTTTGAAATTAATGGTAATATTTTGTTGAATTTATATTATATATATTATAAAAGGCACTGCCATAATTGTATCTAACCAAACCCCGGCAGATGGTTATCCTTGTCGTATTAAGTTTTCATATGTATTAATGTTCTTTCTTTTTATGGTATTATGTGAAATAAACTTACTTATTATTATTATTATTATTACTTGATTTTACTTGACTTGATTTTTAACTTCTAACCGCCCAAAAAAAGTTGTTACAACCGTACATCATACTGATGAGGAATTTTAGAGGAAATCTTGACTCTTCGCTTAACCTCAGAAAATTCCTGAAATCAATTGTTCCGGAAAGACGTTTTACATGAAAGTAATTGTATTAAATATGTTGATTAAGTATGTACGACGAATATACCTAAAATTTGATGAAAATGGAACTATCTTCAAGAAAAGCGCGAGAAACTGAATAGCCCATTCAGCTGGGAGTCCCATACACTTCCGTTTAATCAGTACAGCAATAACAGAAAGTAAAACACGGACCACTAGTATGCTAAATATTAAGAAATGTCCAAGATAGCCAAACGGCAGACGTCATTTTTTTTTTAGTGCTATGTCTAAACATGTTTATTAATTATTAACAAGAAAATTATATAATAATGATAAAATTCATAATAATAAATGAAGGGGGATTAGCTAAGTGGTGAACGTGGTGGACTCCTACGCGGAGATTACGGGTTCAGTCTAGCGGTGCTGCCCTAAGATTTTTTTTCTTCCTAGGAGCCTCTACAGCTCAGTGTCCGGAGCCGGCAGTGCACTGAGAAGGCTCCGGACGCCAATGCCCACACATGTTACCGCGCCTTAAATTAAAATATAATAATAACAAAATTATAGGGATATAAATATTATATTAATAACAAGAATATTATTTAATAAAAATTTTTGATTCTAATGATCACCACCAGAGTGGGCGGGTATATGTGGTTACGTAATTGAAGGCTCGAATTGCTGAACATTGTGGAACACTGGAGTGACTACTTTCACACATGTGACCAAAAACAAACTTCACTACACACACACACATACGTCATAGTACAGATTAGGCTGAGTGTGTGTGTGTGTATAAGTGGTAGTGTCTTATTGATCCCCACTGCTAAACTACGTGCTCGTGTGTGAATATATGTTCGACAAACCGTTTAATAAAAAGTGTCGACCTCACCTGTGTATATATGTATATCTATTGCTTTGGCACACACACACTATTAATCCATACATACATTAGCTACATACAATATTAACTAGGACATTTCTCAATACTGTAATATCTATCTAATATGATTCAATTTTCTGCCTGTCCGTTTGTTTGTTTGTTTATCAATTAGTTTGTTGTATATTGTTTTGTTTTTTTGTGCAGCAGTTTTGGTAGCAAACAGCCGAAGTATCTTCGGTGTTTCTTGTAAAGTCGTACAGATGTTTATATCAGTAAGCTTATCATTAGTTTTAAAAAATGACTTATTTTCAGCTAAGTTTGATTTATTTAGGATAACTTTGAAATGAAAGGATTGACTATGAAGAAGATACGCGCGATGGTATCTCATAATATTAAATTGGGTCAAATTGTATTGAATAATTTCAGTATGATTATGATATCAACTGGCAGACGAACAAAATTAACTAAATATATTTATTTAATTGGAAAACTGGATATTTATAAGAATTCAGAGTGAAAAATCTGGTCTGAAACTTTCCCTCGACTATCTCCCCCCCCCCCCCCCACCCAACTAGCAGATTTACTTCAAACTTGGAGTTCTTAATATTAAAGGTAACGACAACATATTGTAAGGGTAGTTCAGGGCAAGGTCAGATATCAGTGATCGGCATTTATTCATTCCAACTTATTCGAATAATTGTTTTATTCGTTACTCCAATGTAGGGAATAATTATTCGTTATTACTTTCTCTTAATGCTGTAACAGGAAGTATTACGATCCTGTCAAACATTCGATACCTTGTTTTCACCTCTGAGTCTGAAAAAATTGGTTTCTAGAAAAATGTGGGGGTGTCTCAGTGTGTGGTAACATAACTTAAATAGCGAAAATCACAGAAAGTTTAAAGTTGATATTTAGTTTGAGTGCGAATTTAGTTTCCGGAATTTTTGATAAACAGAAATTCGGATTTGACATAAGAGTTTCAATCAAAAATCCTTAAACGGAAGTGGACCTTTATGACATATTTATTTTTTGTTTTTGCTACTTCCTCAAAAATATCTTCAACGAGTTTCTGGAAACTTCGTATATACTTTTTCAAATAAAACAGTTTTTTCCAAACATTTTTTTTGGAATGTTCTGTTTGAGTTGCAACATCGATGTACCAATCTGTTATTGCTGTGGTTTCAAGGCTGAAGAACTGCCCTTGTAGAAGAGAGCCTGCGGGTGGTTATGTCCAGCCTAATAATACGAATAACATTTACACTGTCTAATCATGTAAACAGTCACCTTGTACACAACAAACACATGGCAACTGCAGAGGTAAAGTAAAGTTGATGGCGGCAATAATTGGGGTTTAACGAATCCACAGAATATACAGACAGTGATGTAATAATTGAAAAATTACTCTATTTAAAGATTTTAATGAAAATCTAAATCTGATGTGTAATGGCAAAGTTTCTCCACACATACAATAATTCTTATTAGTGTTTAAAACCGTCGGCATTTTTATGGAGAAAATCACAAATAACTCAAAAAACCATTCAGTAAAGTCGCACTTCCGGTCAACCGAATTTCTTCAAATTGGGAATTTTGGCAACTTATATCATTCTAATTAATATTATTTTGTTGGTAGAATTGTATAGCACATTGTTGAACTGAAATAGCACATTAGAGGAAAACATAACACCACCTTTCCCCAAAAAGTCCCCTCTTAAATGAATTTTTCCAGAGAAATGTTTAAACAAAAGTTGTAGCTCGTTATATGTTTAATTACTATTTAAATTTAAATAAAAAAATCGTTGAAGCTAGTTTTCGAGAAAATCACAAAAAACAGAAAAAAAAAACCTTCATTAAAGTGGCACTTCTGGTTGATGGATTTTGCCCGAAATCTCCGTATCTGATGCGATTGGTAGTACCTTAACAGAATACCAACTTTGAGCTTCCGGCAACTTTAGGTTTTTCAGATATTCTTTATATACACACATACAACCATTTTCTAAATACCACTTTTTTGAACTCAGGTGACCTCCTCTAAACGTGTATTTCCGGTGAAAACTTAATTTCGAAAAGCCGTTACGTTCGCAATACTTCCTCTTACTGTTATTATTAGTAAGAGAAAGTAAAAAGTCATAATAATAACCGTAATAAAAACATTTAACGACTGAAAAATATCAAGGTGAATTGTAATTTTAAAGAAGGAAGAAAACAAAAAATTAAATCCATTTCCGTCATGATGACAATGAAGAATGATAATATAATGTCAACAACTATTTGTTACCTCTTGCCCAGTAAATAGTGAAAATAGTGGTCAACTAATAATAATTATTGTGGCTCGCCAATTTTGATTAAAATGCTGGATCAATTCAGTTAGAAGTAAACAACTGACGGATCGAACCATGACCACTCCCATCAAGGAAAGAACGGATAGCCACTTTAGTTACTCCGGAGGCTGAACACTATTTACGAAAAAAAAAATAACTGATAACATATTTGAAATCCTTGGAAAAATTAAAAGTAAGGCACCATATGGGATTTTTATTTGATTTATCTGACCTACTTTCCAAGACAAATTGGTGGTACCTGGTAAGATTGTCACGTAGTGTAAGTTACTACAATTTTTGTTTTAATCTTGAAAGCAACTAATATTTAGTAAAAATACTGAATTCGCGAAAAATTTGTCATTTAGAAACTACGTGATGTGCAGTAATAGAAAGTCATTTTAGAAGGCTCACACCAAATTAAAAAAATATATAACATATATAATTGTTTAATTAACTGCAAAAACACGACTAAGGAATTTCGATCCTCCTTAATTGTCTTTAATGGACCATTATTAAGCTTTAATGGCGGTCATATAACGAAATATAAATATGTAAAATTTAAATAAAAAATTTATATATATATATATATTCAAAACACGCTAAAAAAAAAAAGAGAAACGAAGACATAAAAATCATAATATAAAGCGGAAGTTATAAGATGTTTTTCCACTCACTTCCGGTATGTGTGGTCATATCGTGTTTCCCCCACTACCAACGATCATTGACTAGGACAGATTAAACAGCTGTTTCTTATGACTGTGTTTTATCTCACTCACTCACTCCACTGTCTCACTCCAAGTACCAACATTAACAAAATGAAAAGTGAATGTTATTGTCTAAAATTATAACATGTCGAAATACTTCCGGCTCAATCTCTAAAAAAATTTTGGTAATTTTTTTTTTTTTTTTTTTTAAGGATTCATGTTCATTTTACCCCTTCACATGCACTTTCTATTATTCCTCTCCTCAGAAAATTCTGTCTGATAGCATTCTCAGAAAATGCTATTTCAGTTTATTACACAATTCAATATTGAAATAATAGTAATTAGAATTAAATATGTTGTTGAAATTCCGAGTTTGAAGATAACTGGATGACCGGAAGTGCATTTTTACTGAAAAGTATTTTTCACTTTTTTGAGTTTTTCTTGAAAATGACCCCAACTATTTTCTTTAAAATTATTATGTATATCAAGTACGCATAACATTTCTCAGGGAAAATTCATTTAAGGTGGTTTTAGAGAGAGTAGCGGCGTTATGTTTTCCTCTGAAGAATTATCTTAGCTGTTTATACTTATACAATTCTACTATCTAAACAAAATTCAAAAATTAGAAATAAATAAATTGCCAATATTTTCCTGATCAGTTTTTTTTTTCGTTTTCACGATTTTCTTCATAAAAACACAGACGAATTTCATTAAATTAGATATACTAATAATAAAATTTGTCAATGACAATTTTTCAAACTGGAATAAGTGAAAGTTGTGTGAGTGTTTCACAACAAGTTTTATATATTATACCAACATACTTTACATTTTTGACACAAACGCACACAAACCATTCGAAGTATTAATTTCGATAGCATTAATCAACATGCCAGCTGTTCCACTTTGAGGTTATGTTCGGTTATAATTAAATACATACTAAACTTTTCATTCGGTTCTATAAAGAATAAATATTCTACAACAAATTAAATGTCTCATTAAACCACTATCATTATATGGCTGCAAAAAATAAATAAATAAAAGAGTAAGAATATTGAGATTATAATTGCTAAATTCATGTTGCATAACCTATAAAATGCTTATTAAATATCTATAGGAGGTTATACCTATATTTTGTGTATAATACTCTTTTGGAAACATTAATATATTATATAGAAAATATAGTCATATTAGCCAATAGGTTTTTATTTTATTTATAATTAGTCTAATGAAATGTTATAATGTAATAGAACTGCTTTCAATATAAAATATTTCGATCTGTTCGGGAATTGCATTAGATATCATCGTGATGTTAAAGCCGAATTAAACAGAATATCAACAAGTGTCTTTTGTGAAAAACAATAAATTTTATATTTAATAAATCTAAAAAGAGATGAATCTAAAGAATGTAACCAGTACTTTCTCTTACTCCTACAAGTAAAAGGAAGTATTGTGATCGTGTCAAATTTTCGAAATAATGTTTTGACCGGAAATATAATATGTTTTGAGGACCCGTGAATATGAAAAAAAAAAACAAAAAAAAAAAACAATGTTTTTAGCCAGTTTTGTATGCGTGTGTGTGTGTGTGTCAAATCATGTCTGTGTTTGATCAAATTATTTCAAAAACGAAATACACCATCGCATGAAGTTCAAACTTAGTATTACGTTTAGGTACTACCATCATCGCATCTGATATCAAGGTTTCAGGCAAAATCCATCATCCAAAATTGCGAATGAATAGTTTTTTTATTTTTCGAAAACAGCTCCAATGATTTGGAATGATAACTCACAGTTATAAAATGATCATTTTATTCAACACATTTTATCGCAAAGTTAGAGCAGAGGGCACTCATGGGTCCATATTGCATTAGGCATCTTCAGGGTAATGTTGCCTGGTTACTAGTGTGAGTCCTGAAGCAGCTATTGCAATATTGTCCATGAGTTAAATTCCAACTGGCTATAATAAATGGTTTGGTATACGACCATTTATACCAAACCATTGAAGCGGTCGAATCCGAAGACCTAAGTTTTTTTTTATGACAATTGCCTCATCACTAGATAACCCCAACTAAACGTTTTTTAATTAGAAATATAAATAACTGCAGTAAGAGAAAGTCACCGGATTTTTCAGTTTATGGGATTTTCTCCACATATAATGAGCTACAACTTTTATTTGAAACATTTCTCTAGGAAATTTCATTAAAGGGGGAAGGTGTGGGGGGGTTATATTTTCCTTTAAGATGTTATTTTTGTTTATTATACAATGCTATAATCTAAATAATATTAATTAGAATGAAAAATGTATGGCGAAATTCCGAATGTGAAGAAAACCGGTTGACCGGAAGTGCGTTTTTTCTAGACAGTTTTTTTTTTTTAGTTTCCTTTTTCCATTTTCTCATACCGACGGATTTTATTTAATTTGGTGTATGGATATCCATTACTTTCGTGTGAAACTTCATTTTTCTTCAAGATTCATTTAAAGACGTTTTTGGGAATGTAGAGGTTATGGTTCTCCCCAAAGAAAAGTCATTTTATTAAGTTTATATTCTGCCATTGATATAAACTGAAGACACATTAAATATTTAGTAAAAATAATAAGTTTGAATGAAATTTGTCTTCAGTTCGTATCTACAATAAAAGATAACCTCACAAAACAGCTGATTTCAAGGTATCCTCCATTATTTAAAATAAAATACAGGTTGAGGTTAGAAAACAAATTAAATATAATTATTTAAAATTAAAGTTATCAATAAAATATTTAGTAACAATAATGAACCAATTTAAACAATTAACACCTTTGTATTTTTATTACTTGATGATATTGCCCTAGTTTTATTTTAATTACCAAAAAATTCCCTGTAGTTGGCATGAAAATAATTAAGTTTTACTACGTAAGATGATGTAATATTAGATGGACCTAAAAAATCTTAAAAAATGTAATTTCATCTCTAATTACATTGGCTCCTTTTTCCAAAATTATTTTCGCAATTATAATTATTGCTAATTCTATTTTCTATTTATGGTGGCCCATTAACTTCTCTAAATGTATATCTTAATCATAAAAGAAATACTGTTACTTCACCCGAAATCAAAGATGCTTTGAGATGACGAAACATCTCCATACATCTCCTTTCACCAAGTATGACCGGAATCCTTGGTTGGAGAAATATGGGTTGCTGGAATTGAAGAGTGTCTGCATCGGCTGGATTTAAGACCAAGAGAAGAAGGAAGAAGGACCGACAATAAGCAGTGGACTGCTCTTATCAGGGAGGCCAACGTTGTAAAGAGGGACATTAGTGACTGTATGAAAGCGTCACTATATCCATCGAATCTAAGGATACTGGCGGGTTGTCTACGTACTTCGTACAATTCTGACAAAAAAATTTTTGAAATAAAGAAGTCTGGTATGAAACACTCACACGACATTCTCTTACTGCTGTTGATACAGAACTAAATGTTTATATAAAACGGCAAATTTTACCTCATTTGCCATAAAATTTTATTATAGAGCTGGTGGGAAGACAAGTAACCTACTTATCCAGGCAGGTTGATATAAATCTGATCTTTGTTGTTTAGAAAAGAGCGCCAATACTAGCCTATATAACATTTGAAATTTAACGCTACCAATTCAGCAAAACTACCTAAAATGATTTGGGGGGGGGGAATGTTACAAATAAAAGTGATAGGTACAGTTAGCATCCATGTTTAATGGAAATCATTATAGTCGTTTTCAAGAAAATACAAAAAAAAACAACTAAAACACGCACGATTCCTATAAAATTGCACTTCTGGCAACCAATTTTCTTCAAATTTGAAATTCTCGCCATGCTTCTAACATACGTATATTAAATTTATACACGTGATAGAACTATAGAAATGTACTGAAGTGGTACTTTAGATAAATGTTTCAAATAAAAGTGGATATGTAGATTGTATACGAAGTTTACAGTAAATCGTTCGAGTCGCTGTTTCCAATAAGATCGCGATAAACTGAAAAATAAAAAATTGAAAGTAAAGTTGCATTTCTGGTGATCTCATAGTTTAGAATACGTAGTTTGGGTTTCTTGCGTTTTTTTTTTTGCTTGTTTTTGAGATATTCTGCTAAGACACACACACAGATAGACCATTCGCTAAAAAACTTTTCTTTCTTACTCAGGAAACCTTGAAACATGTATATCCGGCTGAAAATTCAAAATCTCGAAAAAATGGCACGATCCTCTTACTTGGAATAGGAGAAATTAAAAAGATGGGTAACATCATCATATTGAAGGATCCATTCAACATTTTCAGCAATTATTGAAAAGAACAGATGATATTTTTATTCATAAAAAAATCCACCAATAAACCGATGAATGAACAGTTCACCACACTGGAGAACATGATCACTCGATAAAATGTTCTAAAACTAAAATTAAACCTGAACCCTTGGCGCAACAAGCCTTAAAAGACAAAAGCCAGGAACCAATTTATTTTTGAACTGTAGCTTCCTACTAATCTGACCCATGCTGCTCGCCCCACATGGAACCAAGCGCAGACATTCGCCCAAAAGACAGGAACTGAGAACAAGCTCCAAAATAAACTGTATTCCTACAATCTTTTTTTTTTTTTAATTTTTTTAAATTTTCATCATCAAACTCAAAAACCCGAAAAATAAGATCAAGAGATCAGGACGCTAAGTTTAACTGTTAAACGAACACAAAATTTAACAACACTAATAAGAGATGGAAGAAAAAATTAATAAAATGTTTAATGATAAAATGACAAGGAAATCCGGCTTCATACGTATTTTACAATAAAAATGATGGTATATTTAAAAATAAGTTTCCAAGGAAACCAATATTAAATATATACAAATAAAGAGATTAGGAAACTTGATAATATGGTTAAATGAACACAGTTTTAAGGTTAGGTAAATGTTCATTAAAGTTTTTAATTTTCTTTGATTATTCTTAGATTTTATCAGACAGGGCGGTGTTTCCGCCATGCTGGAAAATATTTTTAGCGAATTGTGTGTGTGTTTTATCAGAATATCTCAACAACGGAAAATAGCAGTTAGCTCAAACATGGTATTCCGTCTCAGACGCAAGATTTCGGCCAAAATCCATCAACCGGAAGTGCGACTTTAATTTTCTTGGTTTTTTTGCTCTGTTTTTCGCGATTTTCTTTAAACTTCGCACACTATCTACACATCAATCACTTTTTATTTAAAACATTTTCCTGAGAAAATTGATATTTTTGCGGGATTCTACGGTAGCTTTCCTCTAATACAGCGGTCTCGGCAACCTTTCAGATATTGCGGACCAGTAAATTCGCCATTTAAAATTTCTCGGATCACTAACTTAATCATCAGAGACATTTTCCGTGGTAGCCTGCTTCATTTTGTGGTCATCGACCGTTTCGGGCGTTCGCCCATCTTCAGGATGCGCTTTTCAGACAGTGTGCCAACACAGACTCGTACAGAGACGTAGTTTCACACTAACTCCCGTGTGAAACTAAGAAGCTACGAGAGTTAGTGTGAAACTAAGTCTCTGTACGAGTCTGTGTGGCACACTGTCTGAAAAGCGCATCCTGAAGATGGGCGAACGCCCGAAACCGGTCGATGACCACAAAATGAACCAGGCTACCACGGAAAATGTCTCTGATGCTTTCCAGCTCTGCGGAACCAACCACCACAACACTAACTTAATTTTTAAAGATATAAATTTATACGAGCATTAGATAGGTAGATTGTTTAGGCGGTTATTGCACGGCGACCTGAAAGATCTATTGTGCCCCCCAAGCCTTCTCAGTGCACTCCGAGCAGCGTTCTCTAGCCACAGACAACACTGTCCATCACCGGACAGTGAGCTGTTAGGCGAGGTTCCCAGGAAGAGAAAATCTAAGGGCAGCATTCGCAGAATTCGAACCCGGGACCTTCGCGTTGCTAGTCCAGCGTGCTACCGCTAAGCTAATCCCTTCCTTCTTCTTGGCTTACGCCTAGGGACGGAGACCCTAGTTTCCGTTAATACGAGCATTAAGTGATATGCATATTACATTTTTATTTATTTATATGTTAATAATTTTTATAAATGTATTTTCCATCAAAATTCTTACTAAAATTTTTTACTTTTAGTTCACCCAATTACCAAGGGTGCGCCCAAGTCAAATTTGATGCCTAGTCAATTGTACAGAATTCGGTATTCTTATTTTGTTACTTTTTCTATGCCGCCAACCGAGTAGGGGTTAGTTAAACGCCTTTGAGGCAGATGTTTTGCAAGTCACAGTAGTATTTTGTAACAAATCAAAGCAATATAATGTTCTTGTTCTATATAGTATTTTGTTGACCGTTGATATATTATTATGTTATGAAGAAATTTGGTAAGAATCGGTCAAAAAAAAAACAATTAATTATGCCAAAGTTTCGACCGAGTTTCCTTTCTTTATCAAGGCTTTAATATATAGATAGTCTTGAAGATGTGGAAAAAGTTGGCATTTTTTGATTGGTTCTTGTTTTATATTACATACAGTAATATAGCTTAAACAAAATTTATTTTTTATTAAAACTTTTATTAAATGAGCTCAGCAAATTAAAAAAAAAAAATCTGAATTTCTTTGCGGACTATTAAAATTACGGATCACCGGTTGCCGACCACTGCTCTAAAATAATTCTGCGGAATCTGTGGCATTAAGTTACACAAGTTGTGTCGGTTCAATATTTTATTGGCGCTGACTTGTGGACTACAATGTAAACACTTGTATTACCTGCCTGGGGTAGGAAATTGTCCCCCCCCCCATTATATTAGGGCAAATGTACAAAATTAGACGTTTTCAGAAAATTTGTCATTTTCCAATAACTGTATTAAAATCAGTAAGAGAAAATGGTGTCTGTGATCACACCAGATTTTGTTTTTTAGTTAACGGAGCGAGAGTTTGATTGGCTGGTGGCATACCGTCGATTGTTTGAACATGTGTAAAGCTGTCTAGTAAAGGGAACTACCAACTGCCCATATAATAATCATACCAATAATTGGTGATTGAAAGACACCTTGTGACCAATTATGATTGCAGTAGCAATTATACAATAAATTGCGCAACAGGACATTGGTTAGTTGGCCAAGATGTCCTCCAAATACTAAAGAGTTTCTCTGTAAGACAATGTTAATTAGGTGTTAAAAAAAAGTGCTCATAAAAATCAATAAACTGTTCAATTTCAATTAAAAAAAAAAAAAAAAAAAGACTCGAAACTGCGAACTGCGAACACTGATAATAATAGAACACATGTTAGTAGGTGTGATTTAGCAGATTAGGTGAAATCTGCTAGGTTGTGAGATTGTGTAAGCATAATTAAATTGATAGCCTCTTAATCTTACAATAAAGTGAAAGTAATATAAAAGGCTTTTCTGATATTTACAGACTAGAGTACTTAAAATTAACAATAAGAATGGTGTAATTGATTCTAATTAGGCAAATTAGATGGGACATGTTATTGGTTAATATCCTGACCAATGGGAAGATGGCTGGTAATTAAAGGCCTCAATTCAGTGGCAAATAAGAAAGTGATAACAGTCTAGTTAGATGTTGCAATTTTCATTGGTTAAATTTACAACATCCCACAGATTACTATCCACCTATAATGAAGATTACACAAAGAGTAAGAAAGAAATATATGTTTGTATGTTTGTAGTATGTAACCTAGATTATCCAGTTTAAAAAAAATCACTCCTTCGTCTAATCATAAACGCCCCATTTTATGTTACTAAATATTACAATAAGCGTGTAATAAAAATTTTGGAGGGTGATTACTTCCAGATTAATACATTTGATAACTTCCGAAATAATTAGAAAAAACATATTTTGGTGTGAAGATTGGGTAACATGGGGCAAGAAATAAATTTGCTTAGTGGTAATTCGGTGCAGATCGACTTTACAGGCTTGATCAACTATTACCAAGCAGAATACAGAAGGAGAGCTTTGCAGGGTCATTTCCACCCAATTTACAGGCAGCTTTCATTCCAGGTCAACTACATTACTATTTCTGACATAAATAATGTTAGTTTATTAATGAAATTAAGAAGTGAACTCTTAAAATTGAATTTTAAACCTTATATTCAAGGGAAAATATACCTTAGTTCAATTTGCAATTTGAAAGAAGTAGAGGACGTATTTCACTTTCTTGGCCGGTGTCCTATTTTCAGCTACATTCGCAAAAAGTATTTTAATTTAGAATCTCTAATGGATGCGGCTATGTTAACTTTACTCAATGGTTCTGATTGGACGGGCCTTATAAATTATAGAAAACATGCCTTATCTTGCAGAAAATTTCTTGTTGACCAATTTAATTATTAATTCTACACCTTTAGTTTACTATTGTTATCTTGAGAGCTTTATTAATATTCTAAAAATTGTGTTAATAAATATTTTAACTTTCAGTCAAGGTGTTCTGTAAAATTTTAAGTTTATTAGGTTGTTTATATAAATTTCAGTTTTTCTAATTTGCACTTTTATATACTTTTTATATTACATTAATTTTCATTTTTAGAAGAGAGGAGGAATTAGCTAAGTGGTTAGCGCGTTGGACTCCCACGCGGAGGTCCCGGGTTCGAGTCCAGTGCTACCCTTAGATTTTTTCTTCCTAGGAGCCTCTACAGCTCACTGTTCGGTGATGAACAGTGTTGTATAACGAGAGAACACTGTCCGGAGGCCGGAAGTGCACTGAGAAGGCTCCGGGTGCTAATGACCATAGATGTTAAAGCGCCTTAAATTAAAAAAAAAAAATTTTTAGAAGACATTCGTAAGACTTAAGTTTAACCTGTGCTCTTGACAGACGGCCTTTGCCATTGTCATTAAATTACTTTTTTGTATGCTATGTCATTATATTACTTTATGTTAATAAAAGTATCTATCGATCTATGTTTCTAAATATTACCCTCCATATCGGACCTTAATTGTTTCTTTTTTATCCCATTTTATCAAATGCCGTTACCAAAAGTTTCATGATTCCCACCAGTGCCCATCCAAATTACATCGTTCAGAGACTGTCCGCACCTAATATTCCAGACAACACTGATTTGACACGATTACTTAAGAGTAAGAGGAAGTAAAAAACTATAGTCTAATTAAATTAATTATTAACATCACATAAAAAGAGCGGTAATTTTGACATATGGGTGACCACACAAAAACATAGGGAATTACTAATAACTACTTTTTCGGACTCAGGTGACCCCAAAACGTTACAATTTGAAATGACTGAAACGTGTACACGATATAGAAAATTTGACACGATCGCAGTATAATGCAGTATATAATCCACTTAACAGCGGTAACAGAAAGTAAAAAATCTGGTTTGAAACACTCATAACACACACCAAACTTTCTCTTATAGAAGTTTACAAAATCATAACTGACAAATTTTATAGTTAGTAGATATACCGAATTTAATGAAATTCGTCGGTGTTTTTTTTGTGGAGAAAATAGGGAAAACTGAAAAAACTGTTTAGTAAAAACGCACTTCAGGTTTATTAATTTTCTTGAAACTCGAAATTTTTGCAATATATTTATTTTCTAATTAATTGTATTTAGATGGTATAATTGTTTAATCAACTAAAGATAACACTTAAGAGGAAAACAAAAACCTCCCCCTCCCACAAAAAAATGAGGTTACCCGGAGAAATATTTCAAATCAAAGTTGTAGCTCTTTATATGTGTAGTTTACATTCCTAGTTTAAAGAAAATCGTTTGAGCCGTTTTAGAGAAAATAACAGAAAACTGAAAAATACTTTTTAGTAAAAACACACTTCCGGTGAAACGATTTTCTTCAAACTCGGAATTTCAACAACATATTTCATTATAATTAAAGCGGTCATAGGCGGGCATTAGATGAACAAGAAAGAGATAATTAATATTATTTAGATGATAGAATTGTGTAGTAAACTGAAATAACAGTCTAGAGGACAATCTAATCCCATTCTTCCCCCTAAAATGCCCTTAAATGAATTTTCCCGGAGAAACACGTTTCTCTTTGTATTCGTAGTTGATGTATAATGTTGAAAGAAAATCATTGGAGCCGATTTTGAAAAAATCGCAATAAACTAAGAAAAACAATCAGTAAAGTGGCACTTCGGGTTGAACGATTTTTAAGAGATGCTTATTCTCCAGGTCTCCTGGTGGCACTTTAACGAAATATTAAGTTTGAACATTCTGTGATTTTTCGTTTTTTAGATATACTGTCACACACACACACACACGGACCAATTGCTAAATACCACTTTTTTGGACTCAGAAGACGTCAAAACGGATATTTCCGGTGTAAACTCGATTTCGAAAATTTGACCCGATTACAATACTTCCTCTTATAGCAGAAACAGGAAGTAAAAAAATCTGCTGTGAAACACTCACACGACTTTCTCTTACTCTTATTATAATATTATAAATAGAATAACTAAATTGGATATATTTTCTCAGAGCTCTAACATAAATATTGTTAAGTTACTGGTTAGTAGTCATTTCAATGTATTTACATGTAGTCCAAAAGACAATGCCATAACATTGAAAGAATTCATAAGAAATTTGAAATTTAACGCCACAAACTTATCAGAACCAAAAATATTTTTTTCAAAATATGTTTCAAATAAAAGTGGTACGTTTTCTAACTATACAGCAAATCGTGAAAAAAACTTGAAGTATTTTCACCAAAGTCACGCTTCCGGTTTGGTAGATTTTTTTTTTCCCTCGAAAACTTGGAGAACCTAAACGGAATACCAAGTTTGAGTTTCCTGCGATATTTGTTTTTGAGATATTTTGTTCACATTCACACACACACGCACACACACATACACATTATTCGCTAAAAAAAAATTTTTTTCTCGTATTCAGGGGACCTCAAAATATGTATTTCCGGTGAAAACTGAATTTTGAAAATTTTATAAGATCGCAATACTTCCGCTTGATTGGTGTAAAAGAAATTAATATTAAACTTCCATTTTAATTATTTATTATTTTATTTGATTAAGAATTAAAAATTAAAAATTGTTTTCTGCTAATATTTAACTTTAAGTATTTTTTATTTAAAAAAAAAAGAAGTATATATGATATAATTGAAATAAAAAATAAAAATTTAAAAAAACGTGTTTTTTATTTTTTAAATGTGTAGTGAGAGTAAGCAACAACACGAAACTAAAAAAAAAAAGACGTTAAGTTGGTAACAGTGTGGAGAGGAAGCTACTTCCGCATGACTATCACCTCTCTTTCTTTCTCTCCTCTCACTATGGCAACGTTGTCAATGTTTACCTGTGAGTGTATATATGTATGTATGATGCTCGGTCTTGAAAGAGAAAACTGTAAAAGGTGGTAGTAGTGTAAGTAAAGAAACTTTCTATTTAGACGGCCCGGCCTCTGGCAAGGTTGTTTTATTGTTTAGTGTGTTTGTTTGTGTGTGTGTGTGTGTGTGTGTGTGAATCTAGTTCTGAACTTACAGTAAACTCAAACACGTTATATCACATTGTAGCACAATAATAATTTGTTTGCGTGTGTGTGACTATACCTACACACTGGTGGGGGGGGGGGTTGTACCAAAAATAAACAACAACAATAATAATAATAATAATAATAACAATAATAACAGAAAATAATAAAACGAACAAAATTAAATCTGTTCGACCTTCCACAACACAATATAGTAACATTATTCTTCAAATCTCTATAGCTAGATGCGATTAAGTGTATTTTTATTAATCTATTTATTTATTTATTGTACATTCAAAACGATCAATTATTTTAGACATATTTAAGTTTTAACATACCGTGGAATTTTAGCAGCTAAAATACATCAGATTTCGTCCTACACCTGGAAAAAAAATATTAACAATATTTATACAAATTTTTACTTATATTTTCTAAAGAAAACTTTACCTAGATCCATTTTCGAGAAAATCATATACAAACTGAAATTGCAAAAAAGAACAATTTGGTAATTTACAATAATGGCATTTCAGGGTGACGTATTTTAACTAAATTCCATCAGATCCACCGCATTATAACCGCCACACAGAAACACAAATTGAATGTTCTAAGATTTTTCTATTTATCCCTGTTTGCCACACAAAAAAACAAAACATTGCTATGTATATATTATAAATACAACAAAAAAATTATACTCAGGTATAAAATCGGTTTTAAAATCTCAAAACACGCATTTCCGGATAAAGTAAAATAAAAAAAAAGATATAGACACCAGTTCTTCTAAAAGAATTAACTGTTCAAGAAATAGTACAGTACAATTTTTCTGTGAAAACCATCATGTCTCGTGAACCCATGTGTATGTCAGCAAAAAAAGTGATTTAGAAAATGGATTTTTAACAAAGAAGATACATATATGTTGTTATCACCGACTTTTTTTTTTTAATTTAAGGCGCGTCAACATCTATGGTATTGGCGCCCGGAGCTTCTCAGTGCACTGCCAGCCTCCCGGCAGTTACAGGCAACACACTGTCCATCACCGGACAGTGAGCTGTGGAGGCTCCTAGGAAGAAAAAAATCTAAGGGCAGCACAGCTGGACTCGAACCCGGGTACGCTAACCACTAAGCTATTCCCTTCCCTTATCACAGGATTTGATATCTTGACACTAACTGTAACTAATATTTCAAACTTTTGAATAACTTCAGTAAACAATGGGATTTGAATCTGAGATCTGAATGTTTGTAATATCGAAAATCAGTATTACAAAACCGAGCACACACGTGATGTTATTCTTTAAAAAAAAAAAAAAAAAAAAAAAAATTGATAATGAAAAAGTATGTGATCTTTATAACAGATTTTTCGAAAACCTAACACAATAAATCAGTATTTTCAAAACATAATAACAAAACCAATTTACAAATATACGATTTTTTGTAATAAGTTAAAACGTCTTAAATTAAATAAACAAATCTTAAGAGAGGTTACCAAAGGTTACAAACTGTGAAGTTTTCAGTCAAGGATGGAGTTGATAAAAAAAAATTAAAAAATCAAAATACAATATAATCAATTTGAAACAAAACATACGATCTACAGGTTATAACCTACTTTGAGGTTACAACTATAAGAAGTTTCACATACTAATGTTCGGAAGTAGACGAAGCCAGAACTTTCGATTTGATACTCTAATAATTAATCTTCACTCAAAAAAATGAGTAAGTAATTAGAAAAAAAAATTAATAAAATGAAAAAAATATTGTAACATGCAGAAAAATACTTACGAAGTAGATGTAGCCGTGGTCAATTGTGGACAAGTGTTAAACTAAAATGAAATGAATACTCGCGCTTTGTAACATACGTTACTACTCCTTCCCCTCCGGGCCGACCAATCTAAAATGCCCTTCTCCTATACTTAATAACATCCCCCTCCCTACTTTTAAGACAATCAACCGCAATTATCTATTGGAAAAGGAAAAATAAAGAAACATCTAAAGACTATTAAAATATATCATGGTACTTCATATACCATGGTTGACAGTAAGGAATCCGGAAGGTTGTGTGTTCTAATGCACACAGTATACAGAGACCCAATTAAGAAGTTGGCCTGGAAATAAATTCAACCATGCAGAAATTGACGGATGTTCTCGTTGGAGAAGGGAGCAAAAACACACGCGTACAAATTTTGTATTTATACTAGATAAGAAATCCGTTCCGCAATATAATTTCAGCTTCCGGGGACTCTATTAGAAAAATTCACCTCCATTGTAAAAAGGTAACTACAACAAAAAATCTGTTGTGAAACACTCATACGACTTTTTTTTATTGCTGTTAATACAATTATATAAAAATGAGAAATTCAACTTTCAACTTTAATCATTATTCTGACATACCTAGGAGTGGCAAATACCTAGCATTACACTGTGGTCCTCAAAAAGAGCCAATAAAATTGAATAAATACAATATTTTGAAAGAAACACGTAAAATCATTGTTTTTAGAAAATGTTGCAAATAAAAGTAAGAGTTTTATCTTCTCTTACTCCTAGTAAGAGGAAGTACTGTAATCGTGTCAAATTTGCGATATCGAGTTGACACCGGAAATATCCGTTTTGAGGTCCCAGAGTCCAAAAAAGTAGTTTTTAGCAAATGGTCGGTTTGTGTGTGTGTGTGTGTGCGTGTGTGTGGATGGGTGTATGTGTGTATGTGAACAGCAAAGCTCAAAGGCGAAAAACCGTAGAACGTTAAAACTTCATATTCCGTTTAGGTATCACCATGGGAACTGACAGTGGGTCATCTGTCAAAATTCCTCAACGGGAAGTACCACTTTACTAGTTGTTTTTTCTATTTTTTGCGTTTTTCTCAAAAATGGCTCCGACGATTTTCTTCAAACTTAGTATATCAACTATACATACAAAGAACTACAAATTTTATTTGTAACGTTTCTCTGGGAAAATTCATTTAAGGGCAGTTATGGTGGAGGGGTGGGGTTAGGTTTTCATCTAAAGTGCTATTTCAGTTTAATATACAAATCTATCATCTAAATAATGTTAATTAGAATTGAATATGTTGTTGAAATTCCGAGTTTGAAAAAATCGGATAACCGGAAGTACGTTTACTTTACCACTTTACTAAATGATTTTTTCACTTTTCTGCAATTTCTCAAAAATGTCTCCGTCGATTTTCTTGAAACTTCCAAGATAAACTAAACATACAAAGATCTACAACTTTTGTTTAAAACATTTTTCTGGGAAAATTCATTTAAGGGCATTTTTGGAGGAGGGGGTGGGGTTATGTTTTTCTCTAAAGTGCTGTGATAGTTGATTATACAATTCTATCATCCAAACAAAATTAATTAGAAATAAATAGATGGCCAAAATTCCGAGTTTCAAGAAAATTAGTAAATCGGAAGTGCGCTTTTACTGAACAGTTTTCGACGAATTTAGTTAAATTTGGTACACAAACTATAAAATTTGTCAATTATAATTTTGAGAACTGGAGTTAGAGAAAGTTGTGTGAGTGTTTCACACCAGATTTTTTTTTCTATGGAGTTAGCATTTCAAGTTATGAAATCGTTATAGCCGCCGTTGTAAAGAAAATAGAAAAATAACTCAGAAACCTATTCTGCAAAGTCACACTTCCGGTTAACCGATTATCATGCTTCCAATGTAGTAGTTAAAACTATATATCATATTGAAATGGTACTTTTAGTGGAAAGCATAACGCTGCAGTTCCCCCAGAACCCCCCTAAATATCTATTTTTCCGGGAAAATGTTCCAAATAAATATGATATGTATTTATGTGAGTAGATAGTACACGAAACTTAAAGAAACTTGTTGGAGCCGTTTTCGAGAAAATCTTAAAAAACTGAAAAGAAACCCAATCAGTAATGTTTTATCACTTCCGGTTGATGGATTTTGTCGGAAATCTTCGTCTCTGATGCGGTGGTAGTGCGTAAATGGAATATCAAGTTTGAGTTTTTTGCGACTTTTCGTTTTTGAGATATTCTGGTAAAACACACACACACACACACACACACACACACATACATACATACACACAGACCATACGCTAAAAACATTTTCGTATTAAAGGGACCCCAAAAAACATTAGAGGTTTGCCAATTAGATTAAATTGCTAACCTTTGTTGTTTTTGACATAGAGTTCTCCACAAAGACCGCTCATGTATACAAATAAAATCCCCTACCACCATTTTTATGGCCAGCCCAACTAAAAATTGTAACGTTTCAATTTTAAGGAATATTTCTTGATTGAATTGTATCAATTAGATTAAGAGAAAGTCGTGTGAGTGTTTCATACCACATCTTTCCTAACTTGGATGCCTTTAAAAAAAAATCTGGTGTTATACACTTACACAACTTTCTCTTACTCCAGTTTTCAAAATTATGATAGACAAATTTTATAGTTAGTATATCAAATTTAATGAAATTCGTCGGTGTTTATATGGAGAAAATTGCAAAAAATTGAAAAATATTTCCTAGTAAAAACGCACTTCCGGTCATTCGATTTTTTCAAACTCGGAATTCCAACATATTTAATTCTTATTAATATTATCTAGATGATAGAATTGTGATGATGAATAAACTGAAATAGCACTTTAGAGGAATCCATAACCATAACCCCACCTCTCCCTCAAAAGTACCCTTAAATGAATTTTCCCGGAGAAATGTTTCAAATAAAAGTTGTAGCTTATTGTATGTGTAGTTGATGTACCAAGTTTCAAGAAAATCGTTGGAGCCATTTTTGAGAAAATTGCAAAAAATTAAAAAAATTAACTTGTAAAGTGTACTTTTGGTTGAGGAATTTTGAAGACAACCTACTGTAGGATCCCATGGTGACACCTAAACGGAATATCTAGTTTGAACTTTCCACGGGTTTTTGTTTTTGAGCTATACTGTTCGCATACATAATAAGTACACATACACAAACTCACAGTCCATTTTCTAAAAACCTCTTTTCTGGACTCCGGGACCTAAAAACGAATATTTCCGGTGAAAACTCGATATCGAAAATTTCGAGTTCGAGGCGTAAGAGAAAATAATTAAATATTGTTAAATCAATTGGAAAAAATAAAAAAACCTCTAGGCTGCTATACCTTATATATATTTTTATTAATTTTATGTGTAATCTTTTTAATTATCTGAACTATTAAACAAAAATTCATTAAATAAATTATTAAAACACTTTGAAAGTATTTTTGTTAGAGCAAGACTGTAACAATATAGATTAGAAAGAATGATTGGTTACACAATATGGTGAAAGGAGAACTTCCCCAAACTACAAGTTTACAAAGTATACAATTCCTAGAAATATTATAACAGATCCTTCAAGGATGTCCTGTATTTGTAATAAAGGTCTATTACTTTTATGAGGAATATTTTTCCTGAGCAAATTGTCTATAGAAAAGTTCTGTGGAGTATTCTCTAAAACTGTCTAAATATTCTGTGTTTGTTTACCAAAATAGGAAACTGCCTAATCGGTTTAAAACATAAGTAAATAATCAACTATGATCAAGAGATTGTGCTGCCACCAAATGAATTTTAGGTAACCTACAAGAAAGTTTCTCTAATTAACCGCAAGAGGTCTAGGAATCTGTTTATACTTGTATTTTCTGTTTTGATGGATTGGCGGATTTTCATTTATATTCGACTTCGTATATTTTATATTCAAATAACAAATGGAGCTGGTGACCGCTAAATATAAATATAACATATAAAATTTCGTCCTCTGCCTTCTAATGAGAGGACAGGCCGAATATTAGTATTCTGGCCTTAACTAGGTAAAATAAAATAAAAATTATTTACAATCTTTCCAGCTCAAAAATTACGCATCGAATTATTTAAAGGACACTTTAAAATTATTATTAAAAGTACAGTGTTCGTGTGTTTTGTTAAAAAAAGAAAAAAATCTGATGTGAAACACTCACACGACTTTCTCTTTATCCTTAAAAAACAATTATATACAAAATAACATTTTCTTTAAACTGAAATTTTACATATTTATCCTTACCTATAAGAATATAGAGGTGGTAAAGAATAAGTACCACACTACTAGAGAAGTGAAGACTATATTATGGCCCAGTAAAGAGCTCGAAAATTTCCAAAACACTGAAAAATCTACTACTTATAAAATTTAAAATTAACGCCACTAACTCTGCAAATTATCCAAAATAATTTTTTTTTTTAATGTTTCAAATAAAATTGATACGTTTCTATCAATGCAACAAGCATTCCAAGTTTAAAGAAAATCGTTATAGTCTTTTATGAGATAAATCCCGAAAAACATCGGGTTCTTGCTGCACAGAAAAGTTTAGATAGTCTTTGCCATCTACTGTCCTCTCCACTAAAAGAATTTCTAATGTCTTCTGGAGCAGGACACACGTCAAGGTGAAGGCCTGTCATGTCTTCTCTATAGCAGAGGCAGCATGTTGGTCACCCCTATTCTGGACACATATTTCAAAAACCCGAAAATCGAATGATATAAAGAACCGAAAAAACTCAAAAACCTATTCTGTAAAATCGTATTTCCGATGAAGCGATTTTCATGCTTCAAAAGTATAGTAAATAGAAATAATTGCAACAAATTACTTCAAAGGAAAGCTTAACGCTACTGTTTCCCCCGAGAACCCCCAAAAATCAATTTCCCGGGAAAATGTTTCAAATAAAAGTGTAGTTATTTATTTTTTTTCTTTTTCAGTTTAAGGCGCGTCATCATCTATGGTCATTGGCACTCGGAGGCACTGCCAGCTTCCGGACAAAGTTCTCTCGTTACAGACAACACTTCCATCACCGGACAGTGAGCTGTAGAGGCTTCTAGGAAGACAAAATCTAGGGGCAGCACAGTTGGACTCGAACCCAGGACCTCCGCGTGAGAGTCCAGTACGCTAACCATTTAGCTATTCCCTTTGTAAATATTTATATGTGTAGATAGTATTCGAAGTTTAAAGAAAATCCGCTAGAGCCGTTTTCGAAGAAAATTACGAAAAACTGAAAAAAAAAACCTGAGAGTAATGTCGCATCACTTCCGGTTGTTGGATTTTGTCGGAAATCTATGTCTCTGATGCGGTGGTACTGTGTAAATAGAATATCAAGTTTGAGCTTCCTGCGACTTTTCGTTTTTGAGATATTTCGTTAACATACACACACAGACTCTAGCGCTAAAAACTTTTTTTTCATATTCCAGGGACTCCAAATCCTGGATTTCCGGTGAAAACTCAATTTCCAAACATTTTTTTGCTAACAATAAAAATGCATTCCTAGGGGTTATGCATTGGAAGAATTTGTTACAGGACACAAGTACAGACATTTACTTTGGTCCTAAGAAAGGAATGACTTTTCTTCTTGAGTATTGACGTAATAATCCGAAAACGACAAAAGTTTAGTTACGTCTGTCTGATCCTAAGCAGTCGAATTGTAATAATTGCTGTTAGTCTTTTGTTTCATACCAGTGTTTTTATTTTTACATTCTTACTCAAATTGTTCTTCAATAAGATCTCTTCAATGGACGCCCAAGACCACAATTTGCTAAAGAAATTTGAGAAAGGACAATATTTAAAAATTAAATTAAATTTTTCAGTTTGTAAATAAAATAAAAAGGAATCTAAAAAAAGTGAAAAGAAATGAACACTAAAAATTAGATTTTTATGTCTAATCTAATGCAATCTAGTAATAATCATATAATTATGTATCACCAATGAGCATCAAGTATAGTATAATGTCTTAAATGTTTATTGTAGTAGTACAATTATTAGAACTTTCCCCAAATCTTTATAGTAGGGAAAGCCGGAACACTTTTCACCTATTGTCCTAATGAACAAGTTAATTAAAATAATATTATTTGTAATGTTTTGGGTAATTGAATATTAGGAAGTTTTATACACAATATATCGCCGTGTATAATTAATAATATAAAATAGATATAGTTCCGTTTTCTTAGACAAGGGGACGCATTGCCTTGTTTATTATAATAATACACTCGAAAATGTTATGCGAGACTCTGGAATAGATAGGAATGTTTTTTGTAAGAGTGTCCAGTTATTAGCTTAAGCAGATGATGTGGATACCATTAATGGGTCGTAGCATGAGCTTAAGAATGCAAGAAATATGGGATTGGTTATAAATGTTAATAAAACCAAATACTGCGTCGTTGAAGGCAATGGGCAACTCCTTTCAGAAGTTTAATGGATTTATATCATCTGGGCTCCTATACAGACTCCTTCAATAATATATATCCCAAGATTATACCGACATAAATTAGCTGCAAATGGAACATACCGTAGCCTGCAAAGACATTTTATGTCCCGATTATCTAAAAAAAGAGACCAAATTGTAGCTATATAAAACGCTAAAAAAACCTCGTTTTGATATACGTTTCTGAATGTTGGGTCGAAGGAATGGATGAAGAAATGCTCAAAGGCTGAATATATTCGAAAGAAAAATATTGAGGAGAATGTATGGACCTGCTAAGGAGGCAAACATTTGGAGAATGTTCGGCATTACAGGGAGCTGTATAGTCTCTACAAGCAAGAGCCCATTGAAATATGAATTAAAATAAACAGATAACGCTAGGCAAGGCACATTGTAAGACTGCAGAGGAACATATGATGCCCAGAAGAATACTTCAATACAAGCCTATGGGAAAACCGAAAAATAAATGGTTGGATCAGAGGGCACGAGGACACGTGTTCCAGACTGGAGAACGAAGCGCAGGATAGAGACCGAAGAAGATCGTTCTTGGAACTTTTACCGAGAAAATTCATTAAAGGGATTTTTGAGGGGTGGGGAGATTATGCTTTCCGCCAAAAAGTCGCCTTATAAAGTTTAAATTGTCTCATTCATGTAAATTAAAGGTAACTAACCATCTATTAAATATTATATTTTGAAGAGAATTAGTTATTAAATATGTAAATCGTAGTAAGAGAAGTCTGTGTGTTTCACACCAGATTTTTTTTTTTTAATCTTCAACAATTTTGTTTACACTTTGTTTTTTTTTTTTATGTTGGTAATTACATATATAAAAGAAGAAACTCATGTCCGGGAGAATTCGAATTTAATTTTTTTGTATTTTAATGACATGTTTTATTGATCCTATTTATATACGACGTCGATTGTCGTTTACTTTGATGTATTCACTATAGATGTATTCTCTCTATAGATATTTTTCAATTATTCATTTCCAGGTTTCTCTGGCTTTATTTCTCTAAGCTTATCAGCTCTTTAACATGGTTAAGATTGTTTTTAAATTACACAAATTCGGGACATTACCTGCACATGGCATAATCACTTAGTTTATAATACTTAAAAGAAAAAGTAAATCTTTTAAAACAGAAAACACTAACCTTAGAAAACGAAACAGAATTAATGTATCATATATGTAAATATATATATATATATATAAATTATGCATTTATATAAACGTAATGGATGTCAAAAGAATTTTTTTCTTTTAGCATTTGATCATTTAAGGTTGTGTTTTGAATACTTTTCATTTGTACGTTTGATACAGTCAATTGTTATCCATTATCCCTTTTTTGTGTCTATAATATTAACTTTAACTTCCGGGTAGACAGTCATGAAACCCACAGGATCTACCATATCTTATTATGAATTTCGTTGATGAGATTATTTAATAATACGCCAATTTTGGGAAATACAAGAAGAAACAATTAAAAGAAGATAATTTCAAGTTTGAGCAAATTTGGGCAGGATAAGAGAAAGTAGGCTAAATATCTTCCAATCATACAGTAATAGTCTT
Organism: Triatoma infestans; assembly: GCA_011037195.1. Classification (NCBI taxonomy): domain Eukaryota; kingdom Metazoa; phylum Arthropoda; class Insecta; order Hemiptera; family Reduviidae; genus Triatoma; species Triatoma infestans. The sequence goes on from JAAEAF010000015.1 coordinate 224,791, forward strand.
TTATTTTAATGAAGTAAATTGACCCAAATAATTACTGTTTAGCAGCTAAATACAATAACAGTATCTTGATGTCTTTTATTCAAATAGTTTTATGTTTAACTTCTCTTCATGATGCTTATTTACTTAAAAATGTAAAATAATTTAGTTTGTTTAAGTTAAATTTCTATCAAATTAATATTGATTTGGTATTTTGTAATATATGGCTATAATCTCATTGGCATCCAAGGAATCAGCGTCTTGGCAAGGTTTTGTAACAGCATTTAGCCCTTCGAAATCAGCAAGTAAATGTAGGGTAAATAAATGAAAATTTCATTTATATAAAGTAAAATAAATACATCTTTTACTTTCGTTGATTTTATTTAAAATTTTTGATTTTCCTGTATCTATCCCAAATGTGAATAAAGATCTTACTTAGATAACAGTGAATAGTTGATCAATTTTGCCTTCCAGTTATTTATATATTTAAAAGCCTATCCAAAATATTATCGATTTTGAGAGCTTTAGGCAATTGTTTAAAATTAGGAAAACTAAAATAGTTACTGGTTAAGAAAAGAATTTAAATGATGTTGGGCTAAATGGTTAAAAAAAAAATTACTAAATTGTATGCATTATTTTTATGGATGGCTAAATTTACGTACAACTGATTATAAATTGGAAAACATTAGGGCGTTTTTTGCAAGGATTATAGGCCATCTTACGTGAGCTATAAGACATGAATCTAATGGGTGATCAATTAACATGAATATAAAACATCCATGATAAATTTCTCTGATATAATTATCAACATTCCTGCATATGACATAGTCACTTATTTATTTCTTGATACAACTGATAGTTTTTACAAGAGAGTTGGGGTTTAGCAAAATTTAACAAAAATATGACATACTTGTCATTTAAAATATAAGTATGTTGAATTATTATCTAAAGTCATCCAAATATTTTTATATATATAATTACGTACCTAGATTTATGAAATGCTTTTAGTAAAAATTACCTATAATATTACTTACTAACTTACATCCATCAATTATTACAGTCACATATGACTTGCTACATTCAATTTGTCTGAACAGAAACGAATCAAATCTGTCAGAAAAAACCGTCAAATAAGAAATCATATTTTTCAATAAGCCGTGACAATTTATTGTCAAGAATATTTTAGACATGTAGTAAATCCCAGATTTTACATTCAAATTATCTTAGACTAGGTTACCAAATTTATTTGCAAATATTGACCTTAAAAATTTTATTTGAGAATATTATATTGTATATGCCAATTATAATTTGTTATTATGATTATTAATTAAATATTTATATACATATCTGTATTATAATACATACATATTATTTAATATTCCTATTTGTTTATTTTAATATTATTATTTATTGGTATTTCATATTATATTATTCCGTAGTCTTAAATGACATTTTATTATTGTAGGATATCGTTTATTACATTGTTATTTAGTTTTATATAGAAAACTTCTACTATTCTATTTTATATATAGAAATTTGAATGTGCTCACCTCTAATTAAATGTAATTCCTGTTTAATTTTATTTTTGTTATTGGACTTAATGCCGAGTTTTGTAAAAATAAATAAATATATATTTACTTTCCCTTATACCTAAAAGGAAGTATTGCAATCGTATAAAATTTTGACTGGAATTACATGTCTTGAGTGAAACTTAAGTAATGAAAAAGTGAAGAAAATACCAATACCGCTGACAGCAATCCAACACCAACAAAAAAAAAAATCGTAGTTCCAAATATTACCACAAGATGGCAAAATCAGTAAAGTTCTACTTTTCCTCACTAGTGTTTTACGTTCACAGAGTCAAAGTAGCATTTTATTCAACTCGACATCTAGCGGCAACATGCGAAAACAAAATCAAGACAAATCCTAGATATAGCGGATTTGAGGTTATGCCTAACAGAACAAGGTACAGAAAGAGGGAGAACATGCCAAATTAAAAAGCATTCTCATGCAGTTTTGCACATTTTTTTTTAATGTGGTTGTAGAAAAAATTTAATATTCAACTCTAGAGTTAAGTTCTTTAACCTACTGCATTTGCACTACATACTAGAGTGATTATTTTCATTATATAAGGACAAGCGAATATTTCCAGTTAAGCAATGCTTAATCGCTTTCCACATCTGTAGTTGTTTCTTTACTTTCTCTTATTCCTAGTACGAGGAAATACTGTAAAATTTTCGGTACAGTTTTCACCGAAAATACACGTTTTGAGGACCCCTGAGCCCGAAAAAGTAGTTCTTAGAAAATGGCCTCCTATGTATGAACAGCATAACTCAAAAACAAAAATCCGCACAAATTCAAATTTGACTAACCATGGAATCCGACAGTAAGTTATCTTTCAAAATTCCTCAACCGGAAGTCCTACATTACAATTTTCTCAAAAATTCTGTAACAGCTTTCCTTAAACTTTTGACATCAAGTACATACAATATTAAGAGCAACAACTTTTATTTATAACATTTTTTTGGAAAAACTCATTTATGGCAGATTTATGTGAGGGTGTCGGGTTATGTTTTCCTATAAAATGCTAATTTAGTTTATTATTATGCTAAGATTCGTTCATTAAAAAAATAGAATTAAATATGTTGTTAAAATTCTGAGTTTAAAAAAGTCGTTTGACCAGAAAAGCGTTTTTACTGTTTTTTTAATTTTCTCTATAAAAACACTGATAGATTTCATAAAACTTGTTACACTACCTACAAATACTAAGAACTATCACTTTTGTTGGAAAAAAAGCTTCTTGTACCAAAATATACACAAATCAAAAGGTCGCTGTACTATTTCATCCAACAAGCATTAAAATTCAATTTCTTGACAGTGCTCATATAAATAACATTTGCTAATTCCAACGTCCGCAAAAATGGTTCGTGATTCTTATATCTGTATATAAATAAATAAATAATAATAATTTTATTGTCAGATATTTACATATTTACATATCTGTATATGATGAATATGGTCTATATTAATAACTTTGCTAATAGCAAAACGAAAACAATGTTTAGCCATCTGCGAATGTTTTAGTGACTATTCACTAATCATCCATTGTTTTTGATACACCTATATCTAGGAATATTAGATTTTTGACTACAAATAGTTTTTAAATACAATTTTCAATAATTTCAATCGTTGTGAGCTTATTTTTTTCACAAAAACTGTCTAAATTTCGCGCATAAACTTCACCATAAACTTCGTTCCTCAATTTGATATTAATTACAATTTTCTATTCCGTGATAGCAAAGTTACCTTTTGTGATCATCGACCGGTTTCGGGCGTTCGGCCATCAGGATGGAAAACCAGTCGATGACTATAAAAGGAAGCAGGCTATCACGGAAAATATCTCTGATGCTTTCCAGCTCCTGCGGAACCAACCATAACAACTATTCTTTATATGTTTCGTTGATTGTGTTTAAATGAAAGCCGTATCTACTGAATTTTAATTTTCAAAATTAATAAATAAGTTTTATTGTATTAAATTTTTAGTAATTAATGAAAGAAGCACTAGCTATTCTGCCTTCAAACTGAATGACAGTCTATATCCGGCCTTTAATCTGATTTACTAATCGACTTGCAACATTTATGATGATTTGGTTGTTGGAAAGACAAGGCCAATATGGAAAGAATGCTTGTTTGATTACATATCTTAAAATATCTAATCTTTATTCTTCATTAATCTGTTATAGAAATATTATGACTTACATCTGACCAATTAATACCATTAGAATTTTCATCAAGATTGAAATTTATTACCGACATCGATGGAATATCACTAGCTAGATGGCTCACTTCGGCGAATATATTCTTAATTTCCTCTTTGAGATCATTAAGTTGATTTAGATTAAGTTGTTGATCAATTGATGAATGTTCTTGATCTGCAAGAAGCGGTATCAATGCTCCTCCATTAACTATTTCATCTTCTTCAGCAGCTTCTAATGTTCCTAGTTGAAACAATCGATCCGATGAAGGTGAAGGTGTTCTGGCTGAATTATCTGAATCATTTCTACATAATGATGGAGCTAAACCTAATGAAGGACTACTGGTCGGCTCGTTTGATGATGGCTTCATTATTTGAGCGCTGCCAACATGATGTTCATTCGATTCTGGCTGTATCCATTGTTCATTTATCGACTGTACGTGTTGATCTTGTATCAATTCAGACTTTCGTCTGTAAAAAAAATGAAAAAAGAAAATAAAGTTAAGTTTTATAAATATAATCCTAGTGATTACAGAACAAATTAAGATACGGTTGTGAAGAGTACATTCGCCATAGGCTGTAGTTTTTCTGGTTTATTTTTTTTTTCAGAGATATTATTTCAATGTAAGCGAGTTTAGCTCTTACTTAGCTTCAGTACTGTGAATATTTAAGTACGCTTTATCCTCATACAATAAAAAAGACCTATAAAAAAAAAGGCCAGTCCGCGAAATGACACAGACACAACGCGATATATGACGAACTCACATGTGATATATATGATTATTCAAATAGTCAATTATAAAGTATGTTTGTATCGAGTCTTGTTGAAGATAGTAAAACTTATATTTTTCATTTCAATGATTTATGTGTATCGATCACATGAAAGTGATAAATGTATATCGATTATGTATGTAACTCCTACTCTGTCGATCAGTCTAGCTGGCTGCAATGGCTTATCCTTATTGTCGTGTTTAGTCTAGCACAGCGGTTCTCAATCTTTTGAATTTCGCGCCTCCCTTTTTTACCTTGAATAATAATATACCAGAGGTGGGTCATTTAGACGACTTGAGCCTGATTTCCGCAAATACTTTACACAGAAGAAGACATTAAATTGGTGTACCTGGAATTGGATTATAAATCTATTTGACAGTACACCTACCGGCCTATCGATGCAAGAAGAAGAACAATGATAGATCTTAGAAGTAGCTCAGAAAAAGTAAGTGAGTAGCTCAGAAAAATCAAATTTTGTTGTTAAGTCTTTAACAACTTTTTGGACTGAACAGTGATGTAATTATTCTCTTATTAAATCAAAGCGCTTCGGATACTGTTACTTTTCCCTACTTCTTACCTTTGCGAAATTGATTTTTCTGCTGCAGGTGCTTTAAAATCAAATTATAGAAACAAACTTCAAATAGAAAGGGAGCTCATAGTGACTATCTCGAATATAAAACCAAACATGGACAAGCTATGTACTTCAGAACAGGAACATATTAGTCATTAGATCTACGTCATAGAAATGTTTTATTTTAATGCTTTCGTTTTAATTATTTTTAAAATTAATACTGATGCCTTGTGTTGTTCATTTATTTGATGCCCCCTTGTAAAGTTACGGCATCTTCCCTAGGGGGAGCGCATCACAGTTTGAGAACATGGTTGTGCAATCGGTCTGTATTTCAAAATCAAGTCTTGTCATAGTCTGTAGTTTCTTTAAGTACCAATTTAAGTCGTGTCATTATTGCGTATTGTGGCTAACCCAATCACTCTATCTACTATAGATATAAAGGATGATAATAATTAGTGTAGTGCCTAACAGAAACACTATGTTGAAGTAAATTTTCTACTTGAACATGATAAATTTATTCTGAAAATATCAGATGTTATCCAGCATTGCGGATCCATCCATATATTCAACAATATTATTTATATGATAGAATTGTATTATAATAAACTAAAATAGCACTTAGGGCAACATACTCCCGCTCCTCTCCCAAAAACCACCTTAAATGAATTTCTCCAACGAAATTTTGAAAATATAAGCTGTAGCTCTTAAATATTTCTAGTTAATATATCAAGTTTAAAGAATACCGTTTTCGGAAAAATTGCAAAAAACTGAAAAATCCCATTATCCAGTTCCAATCCAGTAAAGTGGAACGGTAAGTCTGTCTGATCCTATGGTAAGACCCACTTTGATTGTCAATTTTGAACTTTCTGAGATTTTTCGTTTTTTAGCTATGCTATCCACACACACAAACAGAATATTTTTCAAAAATCAGTTTTTTGGACTCAGGGGACTTCAAATCGTGTATTTCCAGTGAAAAATCGATATCGAAAATTTGACATGATTTTCAATACTTTTTCTAACATCACCAATTAGAGGAAGTAAAAAAAGGTCAATTTGAGGGATATTTCATTCATTTTAAAGGTGGAATGAAGTTTCCATTTTTAGAAAATTCCTACTTAAAACAATTAAATTCTACAACCATTTTCTATTTTTGAACCTCTAGGTTTCTTATAAGCACAAAATACGATTAAACGTATCAAAACCTTGGTGTGTCTTATTGGAGCTATTTATCTTGGCCCTAATATGTCTGGGCAAAATAATACTTTGAAAAGGCATGGAAGTATTTCAATAACTATCTCCTGCCAGTTTTTATTCTTATTCTAGAAATTCAAAACTCAATAAACATAAATAAATAATTACTAAACTGTAATTCCATGTTTTGCTTTGCCAATTTCTGTTCTTGAATGGTGAGCGCTAAATGAAGTTTATTACGCTCTATTGTAACCTGCTGTAAGTCTGATAATAGAATTTTGTTTTCTTGTGCCATCGTACGCAATAAATTACTCAAATTTGACACTTGCTGTTTTAATCTTTTGGCTTCCTATAAAATAACAGTTAGTTAGGCTATATTTTATGAATATATTCAAGCTTGTTTTATAATGAAGTCTTATTTATTAAACAAATAATATTACGAAGAGAAACATAATGAATTTCTATAAGTTAAGTGTGTAGTACACCACTGTAACATCAATTTATTTAGAATCTATAATTTATTCGTTTCAAAAAATAAAGAAGCGGCCAAAAGAAGACATTATAATATACTCACAATTAAAATTTATTGAATATTTGTTATAATAGCCATGGGCTGTCCATAAAATGATAGGAAAAGAGAAAATGGACCAACTATTTTTATGATCTTTTTGGTTTCCGCGGCTATTTTTATGAAAAACACCTGAGTTTTGGGTTAAGACCGCGTCAGTAGTTTGCTAGAAACCGACGTTTCGTTCATATTGCAATGGGCCTCTTCAGGATCATTACACCTTAAGGCTAATGGAGTAATGAATCTTGATAGAGAATGGGCGTGGAAGGGGTAGAAGCCACGCTTATTTCCGGTGAAAACTCGATTTCGAAAATTTGACACGATTACAATACTTCCTCTAACAGCAGTTAGAGAAAGTAAAACTGGGATATTTTTTGAAACTTCAAATAGAAATGATTAAAAATATTAGCATAACAATCAATTTGGAGCCAGATATTTTTGGACCATGTGCGAAATTTATGAGAAAATACTTTGGACCAATAACAGACAGTAACGGTTAGCTCACTTTTTAAAGATAAATATTCCGCAAAATGTAATGATTTTGTGGTCGTTCCCACTGAAAAATAAACAGTAACATAGCTTTTACAATAAAATATAAATAATAATTTTTTTAAAAACTAAGTAAAAGTATATTGTTTTTGGGACTTAAACACTTTTACAAAATATGTTACGTTGAAATTAAATGACAAAAAGTCCTGATATACAACATGTAGAAAATACTTTATTAAACACTATCGAGGTTTCGACCTAGGGGCCAAGTCATTCTCAAGATAACACAACTAGATTAGTAGAACATAGTAGGTTACAGTTTGATGATAGGTTATATTACATAGAGAGAGGTGGAAAACAAGCGGTGTCATTATTTCAATAAATTTGTATATATGGCATTAAGATCTGTTTTAAAATTGATAGATGTGTTGTTTCTACAGATGTGGATTATTTCTAAAAATTATCTTTTATGTGAATTATAGTTTTATTTATAGTCTATTTATGTCAACGATTACAGTTTTACTGAAGTCGATACACACTTCAGTAAAACAATGCCAAAGTATAATAATATAACCTATAATCAAACTGTAATCTATGTTCTTCTAATCTAGTTGTGTTACCTTGAGAATGGCCTGGCTCTCAGAGTGTTTTATACATATTATATATCAGGACTTTTTGTCAATTAATTTCAACTATCATTTTGTAAATAGAAGTGGTTTAAAAATTAAAAAGTAATAGGCTTTAAAAAGTAATTTTGTACTATCAGATTATGAGCGAATCGAAAGAGCTCCATTGGCAACCACCTGCTCTACAGATACTACATACAAATATAAACATATATCCCAGAAAGGAACAGCAATCGATCTAGATCGCAACTGATTTGGCTTTATAACCAGAAGCAAAAATTAACATAACATTTCCAAAACGATATGCACCAAGACGAAAAATGTTTATAATTAAATGTTTCAACTTACCCTGTTTTCATACTGCAATCGTTTTACTTGTTCATTAAGATTTTTCAAAAAACTTGTATAATTTTCAAGTTTCTTTGACATATCAGTGATTTTGTAATTGGTTTCTTCAAGTTTTCTCTTAATTCCAGCTTCACGTACTAAAGTTTCCACTAATTCAGCACTCTTATCGGCTGCAAGTCTATAACCCAGATGACTAGTTTAAAAACGACAAATTTTTTCAAACTTGCAATTATAACACATTTAATTGTATTTAGCAACATTCAGAGGGTGAAAGTGTATAATATATTGAAAGAGACACTTCAGAGGAAAACGTAACCTCACAACTCCCCAGAATCCTATTAAAATCTTGGGGAAAAAAATTGAACGTCCTTGTGCTATCCAAGGAATATCAAGTTATCACTTAAGCGCCTTGATTACACACAGACAAGAAACGTGGGCAGATAATATGCTAAGTCCACTTTAAAAATAATTTAAAAAAAAAATCAAATTCTTACTCACTTTAACGAAGTATCTCTTTCTTGTTTTAGTTTCTCACAAGTTTTCTCCAATTCACGACACGTTGCATCCAATTTCGCACGAGCCTCATTAATCTCAACATTATATTCAACTTTCTTGCTGCTTGGCAGGAGGGTTGAGCGATTAGCATTTTTTAATATTGGATTTATTTTGTACTGTCGGCCTGCCTAGTAATTGTAAATAATTATCATTATTTTATTTGAAAACTAAATATTCATTAGAAACAATGTATGGAGAAAAAGAACACATACTTTAGATTTTATTATATTTCTGCTATTTGTTTGGCCAAAACATAATCTATCAATCTCTTCTTCAAGTTCATCTAAAATACTACTCATATAAGCATCCCCTGAAAAATAAAAATTGTAAGCAATAATAACTAAACGTAATAGAACACTATTGAATCAGATAAGAAAGAATAAAATTGAATTTAGACTAAGAAATAAGCAATGCTCAGACATTTAAAGCAACATAAATATTAAAAAAGCCTTACTGTAAAGAAAAAAAAAAGCCAAATAAATAGAAAAGCAGCAAGCAAACATGAAAAGCTATGATCCTTATTCTTTTGAAATCATAAACATGCTATATTTTTCTCATTTCCATCCATTTCCTGAAAATATTGAAAGCATTAGTTTGGAAAAAAGTATGAACATTTAGTGTACGATTAAAAAGTTATCATAAGCTGATGGGTAAGAGTTTGATAATACATAGTGTGTAACGATATCGTTATAAATACATATTCACTTACCTTTCAGTTTCCTCTTCAAATCTTTTAAAAGAGCTTGGATGGTACGGAAAGGATCATTTTCTTTTCCAGTAATTCCTAAAGTATCTTCACACTGGACACCTTTGTTCTTAGTATAAGTAAGATGTGCAGGTAGAAATTCAGTCGAAATAAAAGAACTGGCAGATGAACTACGACTAGAACTGTTAAGTACATAAGTTCTATGTTTACAACTTATAGCTGGTCTCTGTTCATCGTTTATTAAATGTTTACAAAATCGTATAGGGTCACTAGCAGTATCAATCATTTTGGGCTGATTCTCATATACAGTTTTTACTGCTGAATTACTCTTTTTCTTCGAAGCTAAACATTTTTCAGTACAATATTTCTCCACATTCACATCAACAATTGCCCTCTCTGTAACACAAGTTTCTTGTAACTTACAACACTGTGGAATGATTTCCATCTGAGTGATCATGGAATCGACAGTTTTCTTTCTAGACACACCAATGTAATTTTTATGATTCATTGTTAAAAAAGAACTTTTTCAGTTATTTTTTTCCCCACAATCTTGTCGTTCTTATATGAATTATTCTGATATCACTTTTTATTAAACAGTCAGTTAAACAACTATTGATTATTTTCATTATTATTATATTAATTTGTTTACTTCATCTGACATATCGACACAAACTTTTAAATTCAACAAAGGTTATAAAGTTTGGTGAGGTTTCAATTAATGCAAAAATTGAGCACCAGGAAACAAAAGACGCTGAAAAAATATTTGACTTTTCAAGTTTATAATAATATTTAATCACTTCTCCTTTCTCAAAAAACAACGTTAACCATTAAATATGTCTTAACATGTTTATTGATTTTTAACATAATTTTGTATTAGTTCGTTTTGGCATTTTAAAAACTATAACATATGTATTCTGAATGGAATATTACATAAAACTTTTATTGTACGCATCAGTTAATAAGCCCTTTTAAATAATATATGAGTAAAACTAGGTTTCTCAAAACCTGTGAAAGGGTCATAGTCCATGAACTTGTAACGCTTCTATTTCTACGAATGTGTCAGATATGGGTGGTAATTTGAATTAGTTGTTTGAACTCTTGAACTCAGAAAAAATTATGCAATAAGCAAGTTTTGCTATTATAATTTCGAAAAGAAAGATTTCTATTAAATATATCCTAGCTAATATTGGAATGGAATTTTGATTTTTATGGAATCCTTGCAACCTTTTTAAACAATAAATACTTGAAACAGTTAAGTTATTTCCTGCCTACATGAAATAGACGTTAATATAATATATTTTCTTCAAACATATAATTCAATACAATTGCAAACTAAATACAATTCATATACCCAAAAAATGAAGGAACATATACCCGAGTGATTTTACGAAAACATCTTTCTTTATATTTCAAATTTATTTAATATGTAATATTAGCAAAAGAAGCTGTAATGATTAAAAGTTTACTTGTTAAGTGATATAGTTCCATTTCACGCCGCAGTCAAACTACGAACTATTATAACCTCCACATGGAAGGTGAGGAGGTTTCATTTATAGTTAGCTACTGCACTGTGTGCTTGTTGCCCGCGTGTTGTCTATATTTCTTTTATTAATATTGTAGAAAATATTTTATTTTTCAAAACAAAGCAAAAAAAGAATTATTATTTGACTAGAATTTTATGATTTAGTATGATAAATTGTAAGTACTTTATTATTATTTATAATAATTTCTTGGTAAATTGTTAAATCAGTTTTTTCAATATCGGGCTTTTGAAATGAAAAATCAAAGCGAGTCTTTTTTTTTTTTTTACTGTTATTTTTGTAAATTTTCATTAAGATGAAAAAAAAATTGTAACTTAGCATGAAGAATTTATGGATTTATTGTGTTAGGGATATATAACATTTGAATCTTGAATTTTAAACACAGTAAATTATATATAAAAAATAATTTGACTAAGAATCTTCTGATTGCAATTTCGTGGATTATCTAACCCTTAGGAACCTAATAATTCAGAGTAAAATAGAAGCATTAATTCTATAGGTTATATAACAAGTTGCATATAATACGACAGCCATGTTTTCTGTAAGCGTAACTCAAATTTCCTGGACATTCACAACTTTTCGTTTTTTTGTACTAACTTCTATACTGAAACTGATCGTAGGCATAATTCTTATAAAAAATTTTTGATTAAATAAACTTTGAATAAAAGATAAAAACTTATATAATATTCAAATCTTCTTATAGTGTTAGGCCTTGCCGTCAACAACTTGTTAAAGGTTAACTCGAAGTATTTGCTAGACAAATATTGAATATTTGTATTATTTATATATATATATATATACATAATGAAAACTGTTCTTTTATATTTTAATTTACTAAATTTGATACTAAGTTTCCCAAGTTGTTGATAGAGTTACGGCGAATTCTTCATGATGTGAAAATTACAATTTTTTTTTATTTATTTGATTTTGTTTCGATTTTAGCGATTGAAGCGTTAGACAAAAAAAAACTTAGTTATAAATTCTGTAGTGAAAATATTTTGTTAAATAGTATTATTAGTCAAATTATTATTATTTCTTCAATCTGGTTTGTGTAATAATGTTATGTTTTTATTTTTCTTTTTAAATTAAATTAAACTTTTAACCATGTTTTAGTAAGAAAGAAAAAGTGATAATACTAATAAAAAAAAATAAAATAAAATAAAATATTGTGGATATAATTTCGTTCACGCTGACAGAGGAATAAAGAAGGAGTGTGGAGTTCCACGGATTTAAATCATGTCGCGGGATTTGCGAGTTCGAGTTTTGCATACTGTGATAATATTGTGCCATCATGGATATGTGCCCACAAAAAATCATTTGGATCTGAATTAACTTTTTCTTCTTTTTATTCTATCAGAATTTTTTTTTTATATTTTTATTTTAATACGGTTCTTATTTGCATTCGTTTAAAATGTAAATGAACTTTGACTAAAAAAAAAAAACGAAAAAAAATATTTGACTGATTTTTTTATAGGTCATTTTTCTCTAAATCAATCATATAAAAACCTTGGGTCTCCAAATGTTGGCATAGAGAAATTTTAATCACTTGGCATATTTTGGGGAAGATTTAAAAATTTTCTTTTCATAGTTCAGTCTTTTGAAAGTAATTATATTTTACAAAGATTTTACTTTCTATTTAGATCTTGTAACCAGTTATCCTCCCTCCGTGATTCTACCCTCATATATGGTAATTTGGAGACCCCTAATCTAGCCCTTAAAACAATTATGATGAAAAAACACTGTATTCTTTTAAATTAGAAAATTTGCCTTTCATTATTCTCCTAATAAAAAAAAAGGTTTTCAATATGCAAATTATCTTTTCAAGCAGTATTCATGTTTTGCATAACTTTTGTGTTTTGGAATGTTAGAGTTAATTTTATTCTATCAACTTATCTTGATTCAGTTGGTGTTATTATAATTCATCTATCATTTCTATGTCAGAAATCGAATTTAATTTTATTAGATAAAATGGCCTCCAGAATGATCTTGAGAATTTAGTTTTGATAATATTGAAGGGTCATATAAGAAATATCCTTCAGTATTCAGAAATTCTATAAATCCAGAATATATTTAGTTCTCATTAGGAATAATCTCATGTTGACCATATTTATTTGTTTCCTATTCCATTAAAAGAAAAACTTTTCTTATGCTAAGTTGCAGAACTGTTAAGACCTTTGTATTTATTTATTTTTGCATCTGCATATTACTTACCTATTGTTTAGGGTAATGTAGAATTTGGTCCAAATTTCTGTTCCAAATAGGCAGTGCCCTGTAAGGTGTTTCTTTATTTATTATTGTTTAACCATAACTTCGATTGCATTTCATATAGTAATGTTTAGGAAATATGTGCTAAATTCTATAAGATAATTGGAGCGATCTGTTTTAATTTCTTCAGTGTCTTTTGTTAGTAATGAGTCTGTGCCACGATTCTTGGATCACGAATGGTTGATGTTACATGCAACATTTATATTATTATGTTGTTACTAATAGTTTCAATGTTATGGTTATTTGTATTTTTATGAATAAAATATAATCTAGAAAGGTAATAATTTCCGTTGAAAATGCTTTTAATAAGAACTTTTTTTTTTTATTGCAATTTTCAAAGTTCTGTTGACAAATTTTGCTATTTTCGGCTAAAGTCGGGAATCCCCCCTCCCCTCATATGCCTTTTTGTATTTAAGCATATCCTAATGAGAATTTTTTAAAAATATGTCACAATACCCTATTCACTTTAAGGAAAAACACTCCATATATTACAAACATCTAAATAAAAAATTTAGTAGTGATCTGAGCGTGTATGAGTTGGCCCGACTTAGGGTTAATTGTTTTTATTTCTTAATGCGCTTTAGTGAGGGCACCGGGGGCGAAGCCCCTGATTAACAAATATATTACACATTTTTTTTTAAATACGGAAATAACGTTTGGTTAACATATGGTTTAAATGATGGATATAGGTTACAAAAAAACCTGTAGAATGCGCTAGGCCCCCATACCCTTAAGTTATTAAATGTTCAGTTCTTACAACTGTCATCAGATTATGGTACTCCCCTAGAGGCTCAGCGCTCAGCTTTTTCCAAACCTCCTTAAAATCAATTTTTTCAGAAAAAAATAGTGACAGGCCTATGTGTGTTTAGTTATATGCAAAGTTTGAAGGAAATCGGAAATCTCACAGATTGACCTGAAACCTTGATGTCCGGATTGTTTGATAGTATCAGAAAGCTATATATCAGTTTAGGCTTTATTCGATTTTCCGTTTAGAGGATATTTTGTTCTGTGCAGAGAGTTATTAACACTCATACATATATAGATACCATTAGCCCAATTATTTAGTTCATTTAAATGGAATGTGCTCAAAAATAGTATCAATGTGTGATAATATCTAACCATTCGAAATTCAAATATAAAGAGTTGCAAATCTTGTTGATATTCAAATTGTCTGATGATATATCCCTCTCCCCCTCCCCACAAGCTGGACTCAATACTTGTGGACTGAAGTTGGTTAAAGATGACGGGACAAATATTATGGCAAAACATTAAATAATAATTTTGTGACAACTTTTACTGTTCACTATTTTTTTCCCACTTTGATTTTTTTTTTTATTTCGCTTTGAATGCTTAGAGAGGCAGAATAGTAGTAATATTTCTTGTTATGTTTTGGAGCAGCAAATGGCCGACATGCATTTAAAAAAAAATCTTATAAAACTTTACTAGTTTGGTTTACGCTTTTAAGTAATCCAATGTATATTTAAATAAAAAATTGGTGGTATTAATATTTGGAGGTTTTTAGAGCAACTCTATTATTTAAATAGACTGTATAATCGAGGATAGTGATTTCAAGTATATTCCCACTTACAGACGAATCTCATTTTCTATAAATTATAAATTTGTTAACATCAGATGTTAATTAGTTGATGATTATTCAGCAATCTTAAAAAAGTGAGTTAATTTCAATTTCATGTTGCAACTTTTAAAAAAAAAATTGGAATTGATACTAAAATCTCTAGATACTTTCGTACTCTTATAGATTTCTCTAAAAAAATGTTTTCACTTAGATATTAAATGGTAAACATAACAATTTCACATTTAATAACAAATTTATGGACAGATTTAATATAAATTCAAGTAAACTTTACATATAAAAAACAATTTTAGGAAGAAATTGTAATTTGTCTTTTTTTTTTAATTATTTTTCTTTTTCTTTCTTTTTTTTAATATAAGGAAAATTAATATAATTCTCGTTTTATTTCGGATTAGTACATTATCCGCAACTGCCTAAAATTTCCGGTATAGTACTCTGCATGGACGGCTACTTCATGACTCCAAAGTATCAAAAAAAAAAAAAAAAAATATGTATATCGTCACAAATTCACCATGGACTCGGAGAATAAAAACCTTTTTGAATCGGACTGATGAGACAGGATGTGATTTCCTTCGGGGGACTGTTGGCCGCCTAGGGATAGGCAGCAAGATTTCTATTTTTTGGAGGATCACGCTCAGGATTTTCCGAGGATATTTTTTTTTTCATTAAAAAAAAAAAAAAACAAACAGACCCGGATCCACAGGATGTGTGTTTTCGTAAAACGAAAAAAAAAATTAGGAGATTCCCAAAAATTATAAAAAAAACACACAAAAAGTCACACTAGGATTTTAAGAGGACCAAATTTTTGACCTGGACATAACACAGGATGTTTCTCTTTGGGGTGAATTGGCCTTCTTGATATTGACGACAGGCGAGGACAGGAGGAATCCTGGACAAGCCAGTTCAAAACAGGACACTTGCTTTTGGTAAGTTGGTCTCCTAACCTTTTGGGCGAGCCTGAGGCGGCGAAGCTCATACAAGTTAATTATACGCCTGCCTTTAGACTGCGAAAAAAAAATTTAAAAAACAAAGAACAAAAAAGAGAGTGTAAATTAATTATTAAAAGTCAAATATTTCATAAATAATTTTTTTAATTTGGAAGGGGGTTTATTTTGGCAGTTAATTGGCAGTCGTATAATTAACAACAATCTAAAAAATTTTACCCAAAATTAGAGTACAAATGCGTGGTTGATTTGAAAATGAAAAAAAAATCAAAATAAAACTAATAAAATAGTTTCCTCCTTGCAACGTTTAGGTATTAAAATTTCAAGCGGCCTGAATTAGGTTGAGTGGAGATTAACCTAAATACTGTTTTGTATTCCATTTAGGATAGGTTCTCTTCTTTGTTATACCCATTTTATGGACAGTGATGCCATCTGGCTCTGAACTCTCCCAAATATATCAGTTTTTATCACTGAATCATTTTGTTTATGATTTAACAGAAACAGTACCATAACACTTTTAATCGGGTGTCTTTCAAAAAGGTTATTTTGTAGGAAAATAACGGTTATAAGAATAAAATATATTTAGGGGACCCGCATTTACCATGACATATTTGGCGCAAAATGTAGCTTCATTTTTAAGGTCTGAAAACAATAAAATATCTCATTTTTAATATCATTTTTCTTATTCTCATATTCAGAGAAAGTTTGTAATATATGCTAAATATTCGTATCAAATTTGCGCAATTTATTTCTTACCGAAGATATAATAGACGTCAATACGAAAAAATATTTTTAGCGAACGGTTTGTACTTTGACTACAAATGCGTGCGTGCATGGTGAACCATACACCCGGCCAGTATAATGTGTTGATGGACAACTTCTTTAGTGAAAATCAACGCTATCTACACACCAACTTAATGAAACAGACTCTTCATGTCGGAGAAAAATTCGAAACCGTTTTCAGAATTAATGACTATCAAGCCAAATCGATTGCGATCTTCAAAAAACTATTTCTAGCGTACTTCGATGTCAATTCAGGGACGTGATAGCTCAATGGTGGCGGGTTACCACTTGAAATAATTTTCTATCATTGGCCGTAAAACTGAAATTTGCATTTATTGTAAGGCAAGATTTGCTGAGGCAAATCCAAAAACAACTTTTAATTCTGCATTTTTACTTTTTTCAAATCCACAGGTAAGAAAGGCCTCATAATTTTAAAGCTTAATTTTTGCCAGGTACAAGTTTTTAGATTAAAACGGTGAACTTACTCACAGCTTCCAATTCTTAATGGCCAGGACTATTCTTCCTAACCATCTGTATTGCGCCAAAACCTTCTAAAGTGTAAATGTGCGATCCTGAGTATATTAAATTCTTCTAGTATGACTTTTTATTTTAATCTGGAAATTATTCATGGCCAACTCTATTTGGCAGAATTTTGATCTATAATCATGATTATAAGTCATTAGTGTTGTAATTTCTATCCATGCAGTATTGTTACTTAAAATCATGTACAAGAGTTTCAGATCTCAGCTGATATCATTCATTTCTTATCATTTTTTTTTTTAACTTGAATAAAATCCATGACAGCTAAAGACCAAAAAAAAAAAGCCTTTGACCCAGCCAAGTTTTCTGAATGATGTGCATTCAATTGTGTGTACTTAGTGGAAAAGCATTAAATGCATTTGTTGAGCTAGTTCTCATTTGCATTTTAGTCCAACAAGAATGTCGAATCTATTCGTGTTTTTGCGGGAAATTTGTATATGTATTTAGTAAAATTTTTCTTTTGATGACATAAATATTGAACAGGTTGATGCCCAGTATTTAATTGAAATTATCTTTTCAAAAAAAAAAAAATCTACATTTTTTGTCATATTTCTAAATTTTATGTCAACAGATATTAAATTTTTAATAATTGTTGATAATTTCAAAATTGGCTGCATATTTAAAAAAAAAATTTTTGGAATCGTGATTTCCTTTTATAAAGTAAAAATAATTTCGATGTCTCTTACATTTGGGGGAGATTATTAATTTTAATTATGATATTGTCTAAAGTTTATGCTTTAAAAAACATATTTTTTTAAGAGATTTAATTTTTAAATTAATTGTTTCATTATTAAAGTTTTATTATATCATTTCATATGATTTTCTTTACTTTCAGGGTAACAAACTTTTAGTTTTTAGCAAGGCTCTCCTCACTGCTTGACTGGAAGAAATTTTTTCCGAAAACTTTTTTGGCCAAACCACACTGAACTACAAAATGTCTGGGAGAAATGAATGCCGAATTTATGTTGGAAACCTGCCACCAGATATTCGTACAAAAGATATACAAGATCTTTTTTATAAATTTGGCAAAATTACTTGTGTAGATTTGAAGAATCGCAGGGGACCACCGTTTGCTTTTGTAGAATTCGAGGATTCCAGAGATGCTGAAGACGCTGTACACGGACGAGATGGTCACGACTATGACGGCTATAGATTGAGAGTGGAATTTCCACGCGGCGGTGGGCCAAGTGGTTATCGTGCACGCGGTGGCGGAGGTGGTGGTGGCGGCGGCGGCGGTGGTGGTGGTAACATGGGTCGTGGACGTGGTCCGCCAACTAGACGAAGTCAGTATAGAGTTTTTGTTACCGGTCTGCCGCCGTCCGGTAGTTGGCAAGATTTGAAAGATCATATGCGTGAAGCGGGCGATGTATGCTATGCGGATGTATTTAAAGATGGTACCGGTGTGGTGGAATTTCTAAGATATGATGATATGAAATATGCTCTGAGAAAATTGGATGATTCAAGATTTAGATCGCATGAAGGTGAAACTTCCTATATAAGAGTCAGAGAAGATTACACTGGATATGGCGGTGGTGGGGGTGCGGGCGCTGGCGGTGGCGGCGGCGGCGGCGGCGGAGGAGGTGGTGGAGGAGGACGAGACAGTAATGAAGATTATGATGACAGGGGTAGGTCTCGGTCCAGGTCTTATTCGCCGAGAAGAAGAGGTTCACCCACTTATTCACCAGTGAGAAGAACATATTCCTCAGCATCCAGATCACGTTCAAGATCACGATCATTATCCATTCCAAGATCTTAGTCACTTCATCTCCTACTTTTCCAGTTGTTTTTTTTTTTTTTAATTGAATTGTTATACACAAAATAATTTCATTTTGATTTCTGGTAAGACATACTTGGAAGACAAGTTATCAAAGTGGTATCACTTACAATCGTTTATAAGTGTACTTCATATTTTTACTTCTACAAAACAAAACCATAGAGGAACGAATATTATATTTGAATTATAACATTTATAATTTTGTAATAATTACATGCATATATTTTTAAAATATTTCTTTCTCTGTATGTTACCAATTTCTGCAGAAACACTCATTATTTCCACTTTGATACATGTAATAATTTTCTAATATGAATGTAAACAAAGATTTTTTTTTGTCCATACTTTCAAATATTTCTTTTTTTTAAACACTCTGATGTAATATTTTAGTTATTTTTAAAAATAATACATAAAACAAAGCCTCCCGGATAAAAGATAAGCTAATCGAATTTGTAAATCGATTAAGAACTTCCAAAAGAAAATTCTAAGTACTTGTACAATGTTTTTGTCATTAAACTTGTGTTTCTTTTTTTTATAATCATAAGTATTTTAGAAATTTCATGATTAATTACTGTATTTGAAAGATATTTGAAAAAAATAATAAAAATAAAACAAAAAATTGAAAAGGCAATAAAGGTTTATATTTTAAATAATTTTATTTTAATTTTTAATTGTTTCATTTTAAAATTTTTCATTTTGTAGTTTTAAATTTTCTAAGAAAAACAAAATGTTTATGTTACCCCTCCATTTTTTATATTGAAAATTTGCACAAGGTAAGTAAAGAAAAAGGAATTATTTATGCCTTTGAGAGAACCGAGAGAAGTGTCTTATTGAATATTGAATTAAAAAGGGAAAACCGTCAAAATAGGGGACAGAATTTTAAATATGCAAAGGATGTTCTGTTGTTCACCGTAGGGAATTCTTTACCTGTCTTTTTGCAGATACATGGGAATTTTTGAGTATTTTCGATGTTGGAATTCAATAAAGCAATATATTTATATTTTATATAAACCTCTCATGTTTTTTTTTCTTTATCTTATTGATGTAAGTATTTTATTGGGCTAGATTTAAGATTCTACGTTTGATAGCCTTAGGAGTTGTAATTTATTGAAAATACAAATTATAGGTATAATTTTTTTTTTTTTTTTAAACAATAATTAAAAAACGATCGCAAACGCAAGAAATCGTTACATCAGTTACACTGTTGGGGACGGTATTAAATAGTGCACTGAACTTGGAACGCAGAGGTCCCGGGTTCGAGTCTATATATGCTGCCCTTTTAGATTTTTTCGCCCTAGGGTCTTGTACCAGCTCGTCCGATGATGAACGTAAAATACCACTGCCTGGAGGAGACCGACAGTGCAACCGAAAAAGCTCCGGGCGCCAATGACCTCAGATGTTGATGCGCCTTATTAAAAATGATAGTTTTTTGCCTGTAATATTCAAAGATTATTTTTGTCTTTATTTCTGCACCTAATTTTCATACACAGGAGAAGTTTTGGCATTAAATATTGGCTGTGTTAGCGCAGGTTATTGAATCAAATAGGCATACCATTGAACCATTTAAATATCTAACTTCCTTCAGATTTTATACCGGTAAAAAAGTTCACAGGGTGTGAGCTTGGAACATAGCACCCAGTGTATGAGTGACTATATTGCACCATTTTTCAATTAAATAAAAATTTTTCTTTTCAACATAAACATTTTCGTGGTATGAACACTCGCACACCTTCTCCATGGAATACTTGGACAAGATATTTCAAAATTATGTTTTAGTTTTTAATTAAATACCCAAGTACATTATGACCAGCCCTTTATCTATAAAGATAAAGATGTACATAAACAGATGCGGAGAAGCTGAAGAAGCAGTTAAGTTACTGACAGATCCACTGGGCACGCAAGATTTCTATGAGCGATTAGCAGCATCTTTTCTTCTATCTTCTTAGGAATTTTGCTCCACTGAAAGAAATAACAGTACATGAATTTTTCTATAATAAACAAGAAGAAAAATTTATTTGAATAGTTAATATACACATAAACCCATAATTTCTGTTAAATTATTTAATTAATTTTTATTGAATAACCTAGAAAAAATTTCTTGTATGTTTTTCTACAGCAAACTGTTTAAAAATAGAAAAAACTAAAATCACTTGTTAACTTACTTCGTTAGACATGTTAGCTTCAATTCTGAGAGGATAGGAAAGACACACGCACATAGTAACATAACCTTATAACCTCCCCACATATATACAACCAACAAGTATGAGTGTAACAGAAACATTACGTTGAAGTGAACTCTCTACACGAACTTGGTGAATTTTTGCTCTGACGATGGATGAAAATCCGAAACCGTCAGGAACAAAATTAATATGCATGCCACGACAAATAAAATACCAGATGTTACCCAGCATTGCGGATCCACCCACATATTCAACATGATTTTTTTTTCTCGCAATGAACATATGCTTTTTTTTTTTTGTTATTTCAAAGAAAATTCACAGCTGTTTTATTGTTACTAAGCAAAGATTTAACAAAATTTTCCATCCGTAAATTTTAAATAAATTGATTTTCCCGTCGATCGGGTCAATACATTATATATATATAAAATCTGGTGTTTACTCACACAACTTTCTCTTACTCACATTTTCAAAATTGTAAATGACAAATTTTATAGATAGTATACCAAATGAAATTCATTGGTGTTTTTATAGAGAAAACCGCAAAAAATGAATAAACTGTTCAGTAAAAACGGACTTCCGGCTTAATAATTTTCTTGAAAATCGAAATTTTAGTAATCTATTTATTTCTAATTAATTTTGTTTAGATGGTAGAACTGTGTACTATGATAGCACTTTAGAGAAAAACATAACCCCACCGCTGCCCCAAAAGTCCCCTTATATGACTTTACCAGAAGAAATGTTGCAAATAAAAGTTGCAGCTTTTTATATGTGTAGTTCACATACTAAGTTTAAAGAAAATAGTTGGAGTCGTTATAGAGGAAATAGCAGAAAACTGGAATATACTTTTCAGTAAAAACGCCCTTTCATTGGTCCCGAGCCTGCTGCTGGCGGGTCTTCTGGCACATGTCTGTCAGGCTTCCAGACATGGACAGCTTCACAGCATTCATCCTTATGGATGAGCTCAGTTGGTTTGGCATGGCATGGCAGTCCAAAATGCTTATCGGGGGCTGGTCAAGGCCGTTAGTGAGACGGTGCTGCTCAGGCATCTTGTTGGATCTCTTACTGGACATTGTGGTTTAAGGAGACATCTCTACTTAATGGGGCTCATGCCGGATCCGTGTAGAGTCTGTGAGACAGAGGAGGAAATACCCAATCCATCTTATGACTGATTGCCTGGGTTGTAAGGAAATTAGGTTTACGACCTTTGGTCGGAATAGGATGTCTGTGGAAGAGCTTAGGCTATTTCTCCTTAAGGTTATTGGCCGATTTATTCGGACTGCGGTGACTTTTAGATGGATTAGATCCGGATCTGGATATTTGTTCTAGACCCGTTGTTGTTGTTTTTCTTGGGGTAGCTATATGGGCCTAGTGAGGCTTTGGATAGCGTAGGGTTTGGTCCCTCCCCACAGACAAATAATAAAAGAGAAAGTAAAAAGATAACATAATAAATTGCTTTCGGACATTTTAACGAGAACTGTTTATAAAGGCACTTCCGGATATTATCTCCACATTATGTTTGTTTCCTCTTTTGATCCTAGTAAATGGCTGAAGTTGTCTATATAAGAATAAAAAGTGTGTACTACTTAACAAAAACCATTTTTGGACCTGATTAGATCCCTCACCCACCAGCCCCCGAAGAAGAGGGTTGATACTGCCTCCCTTCTGGAAACCTTGATTTAAATTATTATAATGATGTTAAAAAAAGAAGAAAAGAAATAGTCGTATTGTTTACATTTGAAGAATGAATTACAACTAATGGAAAATTTATTAACAACTATTGAACGGGCTCTTGAAGCCGTTTTAACTTAACTGGTTTCTTGTCTACCTTTTTTTTATTACCACGTATGGCTTCCTATCGGCCTAGCTGCTCACATCGTTGTTACAACTCCCCTTCTAGGTCGACCTCTCTCCTCTACTGTTCCAACACAATTAAGGGTTGGTTGTTTCTGCTTTGGTTCCAAGCCTTTATTTTAAACTATAGCGAAACCAGCTGTAATAGCTTCATCAATTCTTTACCGCTATAACACCACAATATTAACAGTAAGTATAGTTTTACATGTATATATCTATATATATATTTTTTTTACAATTATAATTATTAACTACTTTTTTATCTTTTCTTTTGAAAAAAGTGACGAATACTTCAATTAGAATTGTAAAGTAGGCTGTTATAATGACCGTATTATTTTGGAGAGTGAGACGTGATGAAGGTTTGTGTAAAATCCTTAATAAATCCCAGTTTCTTGTTACTTTAACTACTCTGGGGAGTGGGGATGTTATTTGAAGGAAGTAAACAGCATGTTTTTGTAACAATATAAAGAAACCTTTTTACTTTTTTTTTTGTAAAGATTTTGCGATAATTCTAGTATTTTATATTACTTTGATTTTCGTACTGAAAATATACAAAAAACCTGGTGTGAAACACTCACACAGACTTTCTCTTACTGGCAAATTTTCTTCACACAATTCTCATTAATGTTTAAGGCCGTCGGCATTTTTTTTTATGAAGAAAACTGAAAAACCTATTCAGTAAAGTCGCACTTCCGCTTAATCGATTGTCTTCAAACTGGGAATTTTGGTAATATATATAAAATTCTAATTAATATTATGTAATCATCCCTCCCCTTAAATGAATTTTCCCGGAGAAATGTTTCAAATAAAAGATGTAGATCTTTGTATATATAGTTGATTTACGAAGTTTAAAAAAAAAAATCGTTGGAGCCATTTCCAAGAATATCGCAAGGAAGTTAAAAAATCATTCAGTAAAATGGTACACCTAATAGAGAAATTTCGACAGACAATTTACTGTCCGGGTCCTATGGTAATGGTAATACCTAAACGGAATATCAAGTTTGAACTTTCTGCAATTTTTCATTTTTGAGCTATGCTATTCACATACATACATTTTCTTAAAACTACGTTTTTAGATTCAGTGGAACGCAAAACGTGTATTTCCGGTTAAAACTCGATATCAAACATTTCACTGTACATTACTTTCTTTTACCTGGAGTAAGAGAAAGTAAAAATGGTTTACCACTCTTTTAGCAAAATACTCTCTTTGAAGCTGGGTAGCTACTTCAATATCTTTGCATCGTCAACTTTTCTTGATTTTTTTGTTCGTCATATGACGACATTCATTTCCCCTTACAAGTGTTGATACCGTTGCCATTACAATGTAAACAAGCGCCTTAATTTTGATATAATGGAAGCCCAACTAATCATCTAGTAAACATTGACAATTTAAAGAAAATCTGTCAACCACAATTGTATTTAGTGAAAGTCCTGTGAATCTTTCACATTAGATTTTTACTACACTCGTTTAATTAATATTAAAATATTATATTTGTAATAATAGTGATTAGAAACTGTGAAATATCAGCGTTAGTTTTTAGGACATAAAGAGTTACCTGAAAGTGAAACATTGTAGACCACCTGGCAGCGCTTCATCATCCATACACAATAGAACATGTTACTATGATATTGGATTTATATCCGCGCAGTTAGTATTCCAAGTTTAAAGGAAATCATTATGGGCGT
This sequence comes from Triatoma infestans, assembly GCA_011037195.1. Lineage (NCBI taxonomy): Eukaryota > Metazoa > Arthropoda > Insecta > Hemiptera > Reduviidae > Triatoma > Triatoma infestans. The sequence goes on from JAAEAF010000015.1 coordinate 249,504, forward strand.
TTTTGAATAAATTCTAAAAAAAAAGAAGCCTAATCTGTAAAATCACTCTTCCGGTCCACCGATTTTCATCAAATTTGGAATTCTAGCAATGCTTCTAATGTGTATTGATATTACATAGGTGCACAACCATACATTGTGCTGAAGTGGTACTTTATAGGAAAGCTAAACGCTAATGTTCCCTTAGAACATCCACGCCCCCAAAAAATCATTTTTCCCGGGGAATATATTTCTAATCAAAGTGATTGGTATCTAAGTGAAGATAATATACGAAATTAAAAGAAAATACTTTGAGCCATTTTTGAGAAAATTGCGAGAAACTGAAAAAAAAAATCAGTGAAAAATACTTCCGGTTAATGAATTTTGCCCGAAAGCTTCATGTCAGATGCGGAGATAATACTTAAACAGAATAACAAGTTTAAACATACTGCGATTTTTCGTTTTGGAGATATTTTGTTCACACACACACACACACAGATAATTCGCGAAAAAACATTTTTTCATGCTTTGGGGACCTCAAAACGTAAATGGTTAGGGTCTTTGAAATGGAAGGTTGTTGTCTACGTTAAAAACTTCCCTTAAAGTGTCATTTCCGCCTTACAATGTTCGGTTCTACCCACCTAGTTTAATGTTAATGTGTGTTGGGGAAATGGATGATTAGAAATACTTGTTTGAAGCAATTCTAAGCTTTATCATTTATATTAGAAATATGTTTCTCGGAAAAAATTTATTTCTGCCGGGTTCCGGGAGAATCTGTGATGTTATACTTCAGGTATTATTAGGGCAAAATTGGTTTTGACACAGCATTGTGTGAAAATGTGGGAAGCTATAGTTGTTAGCGCACCTAGGTGGCGAAGACCGGAACTAAAGCGTCGAGGAAATCGCGACGTGCTTACCACACGCGTCCCGCCTTGGCTCTTCATGGACTGTTGCGCTGAGGTATTGTACTGTGAACCACACAAACATTTACGCACACCTTCTCCTACATGAATGAGTGAAATTAAGGACAATTATACATGGAGGGAAAATTCCAGATTGAAGCAAATTTATCAATAATAACTGAATTAATTGCAGTCGGAGAATGTTACGATGTTTCTGTTTTACACAATATATAACATTAAAACTGAAATGTGCGTCACTAATAAGGGGAGATGAAACTGCAGCAATTTAATAAGAATATTTATCTATTTTTGCAAATAGGAATAAGTGTTTAAATTAGCGTACATATTAGCAAGCAAGGTAGTTAAACTGAATTAACTTGGAAAAGCTTATACATTTTTTCCCCCTGGAAAATTTGATTGGAAAACAATCAACAATAAAAAAAAATAATCTCGAAAAATCACAACTCTTATTTAATATCCTCCACTGATGAACTGGTCTTGTTATAGCAGAAAAATCAATTACTGAATTATTGTTTAGTGAAGAGGGTTCAATTATTGGATTACAGCGTTTATTGGGGAGGAGTGCCAATCAAAGGAAGTGGAAAATCACTTGCTGAAAGTAATTGATTTAATTGAGTAAATTACAAAAAAAAAGAAAAATATTTATAGAAAATTTATTTAACTTCTTCACACTTCTAATAATCATTAAATGCTTATTTATTATTAGAGGTCACCTATTTAGTTGAAAATAACAAAACAAAATACTGATGTGAAACACTCACACGACTTTCTCTCACTGCAGTTTATTACACAGAGTTAAGTGACAAACTAATAATTTTTACCAAAAGTTTGCTTGACTTTAATTTTATATCGATTGGAGGATTTAAACTTAATAAAATGTCTTTTTTGAGGAAACAATACACTTTCCCCCTCCCACAAAAAAAAAACATCTTTAAATGAACTTTTTCTGGGAAAAAAATCACCAATAAAAGTGACAGATCTCTGTATTCATAATTAGTGTAACAAATTCAATGAAGTCCCTTTGATATTTTTATGGATAAAGTCGTAGAAAACTTAAATAACTTTTAGTAAAAATGCACTTCCTGTCAATCGATTTCCTTCAAACTCAGAATTTTGGCAACATATTTATTTCTAATTAATATTTTTCTTAAATGATAGAATTTTGGAATTAACTATAATAGCCGTTTAGTGGAAAATATAACCCTGTTCCTTTCCCCATAACTGCCCTTAAATAAATTTTCCCAGAAGAATGTTTCAAATAAAAGTTGTAGCTCTTTATATGTGTAGTTAATATATCAAGTTTAAAGAAAATCGTTGGAGTAATTTTAGAGAAAATCAGGAAAAACTGAAAAATCCATTCAATATAGTCATACTTTTGATCCTTGAACCACTTTTTTTGGACTCAGGTAAACGTGTATTTCCGAAAAACTCGATATTGAAAATTTGACACGATTACAATACTTCCTCTAACAGCAGTTAGAGGAAGTAAATAAATAAGAGAAAGGGAAAAGTGGTTTTTAAAAATTCGTCTATTTGGTCAGACCATCACTTAAAAGAGAAAAGCCGCAGAAAAAAACCTCTTATCTAAATAAGTCTTATTTAAAAAAACCTCTTAAACTGATTTAAATGTTATCCGAGATTTTGACAGTAAAGGTTTTGAGCAAAATCGGATTAAAACCGGAAGTACCACTTTGTTGATTGGATTTTTCAGTTTTTTTTTTTTGCGATTTTCTGGTAGACAACTGCAACGATTTTCTTTAACTTTACAATGTAACATATGTAATATGTACAGTTACATGTAGATGTAACTATTTTTCAGGAAAATTATCAAAGAGGGGTTTTATGGAGGGATGGAGTTATGTTTTCCTCTCAAGTGCCAGTACCAGTTTATTACACGATATGTAAATGTCCAAGTTTGAAGAAAATCTGCGAGCTGGAATTTCAAGTTTTTTCAAAAAAAAAATATTAAACACAAATAATCGTTTAATTAAAATTATAAGTTTATTTATGTGAATCGCAGTAAGAGAAAGTCGTGTGAGTTGATTCACACCAGATTTGTATTACGTATTCATGACGGCAGTAGGAATCCGCAATTGGTAGTACAAGCTGTTTTTAAGTACACAAAGGACTGGCCATACAAATGTGAATTGTTATATGGAACCTCCTATAAGTCAATATTTCCGGAAATATTTTTGAAATAAAAGTGATAAGTTAATATCTATGCCGACTGGTATAAATTTTAAAGAAATTCGTTGGTGCTGTTTGGGAGAAAATGCCGAATAAAGAAGTCGACACACCGATTTAATAAATTCGCATTTCCGGCTCACCGATTTTCTTCAGATTTGGAAACGGAGCAATGCATTTAAGTATCTTAATAATATTTTGGTTTCGGAAGCGAATATTGCATTGAAGTGACGTTAGAAGAAACTGGAAAATATGTGTCATTTCCCCAAATCTCAAAAAGACAAATTTCCTTTATATATAAAAAAAAACAATCTGGTGTGAAACACTCACAAGACTTTCCTAACACACATGACCCGAGAACGTCAAAAAATCAGTTTTCCGAGTAAATCTGTAAATAAAAGTTATAGAATTGTATCTGTGCGTACAATAGAAAATCGTTATGGTCGTTTGTGAGAGTCCCAAAAACTCAAAAAACTTATTCCCTGAAGTCACACTTCTGGTACACATTTTCTTCAAATTTAGAATTCTACCCATGCTTCTGAAGTGGTACTTCAGCGGAAAGCACAACCTTACTGTTTTCCCCAACTCCCCATGAATCATTTTTCTCGGGAAATCAAGTTTCAAATAAAAGGGAAAAGTATTTATGAGTGTAGATTGTAGTATACGAAATTTAAAGAATTTTTTTTTTTTTTGCAACGTTCGCCTCTAGCCTTTAGGTCAGTCTTCGGCGAGCAGCCCAGTATAATGTTGCTTGCCTCAAGCAACTATCTGTAGAAGGGAGGGGGCGTATGCAAGTCCTGGGCAGAGAGCTGAGTGCTCCCCTGTCATTTCGACGTTTAACTGGCATTACGGACGGAGCGGAGAGCAGCGACTCCTATCCTATGCAGATGTTTCTGCAGATACCCATGGTCTGTGTTCATGCAAGAGGACTCCTATCGCTCTTGGCAATTGGGCGTGGATCCTATCAAATCGAAGGAACTCCCAGCTCTTACTTGTAACATCCTCGTCAAAAATTTCTACCCATCTTTTGTTCACATCCGATTAAATTAGAATCTTGGCAGATGAGAACTCCAAACGCTGAGATGGAGGGACCATTTGCAACCCTTCCTTGGCTAATCGGTCCATCTTTGTTCACATTCGATTATATAGTTTCTTGGCATGAGAACTCCAAACGGGATGGAGGGACCATTTGCAACCCTTCGTTGGGTAATCGGTCTGCCTGGTCGTTTCCGATTGGAACCAATTGGAGGACGATACCCGTAATCCGGCCATTGCTTCCTTGCAGTCAGCTTCGAGCACTGACTCATTAATGGTAGCCGATGTTAGGGAAATAATGACCACCTGAGAATCGATAAATATGACTGCATTTCTCTCAGGTTTATTTGCGAGGTCTTGTAGAGCCATGTTTATGGCCTTAAGTTTTAATGGGGTGTACTTAAAGTAGACCCCGGTACCAGCAATCTTTCTTTCTCTATCGGCCGAACCATTGGTAAAAATATGCTGCCACTCTGCTGTAGGATACCGTGATAGTACTATTTCGACGGCCATATATCTAAGCTGAGGGGGGGGTCGACAAGACGTCCTTCTTTGTGAAACCATCAAAATAGTTTAAAGAAAATCATAGGAGCCTTTTTCGAGAAAAACTGAAAAAAAAAAAATCAGTAAAGTCGTACTTCCGGTTGATGGCTTTTGTCCAAAACTTTCGTGTCATATGTGGTGGTAGTGGACGTCAAAACATGTAATTTTGGGTGAATACTCGATTTCGAAAATTTGACACGACCGCATACTTCCTCTTTTTATTTATTTATTTTTTTGGCACCAATTTAATTCGCACAGATCAAATTATTGAGAAGTTGTTTTTTTTATTTGTGTTTATTTACATCACTCGAACAGCAGGTGCGCACTTAGTGACGTAATGAGATTTTATGCTTGTCATACTAATTGTTCGTGTTACTTCATAAAGTTACCATGCCATTAGCTATGTTACATACTTTATTTTATGAAATGCCCCCATTTATAAAAAGGCTACACTAGAAGCTATTAGCGTTATTATTGCTGACATTTTAAACTGAGGCTGCCTTTTAGCCGGGAATCTCATTATAACTTTATTCCTTCCATTATTTCATCATGTGTTTTAATACTTTGGATAAAGTATTACTACATAAAACGTTTCCCTTTTAGGTTAATTTTTTTATTCTGACATATTTTGCTCTAATACTTTTTTATTACATTCTGTTAATATTGTTAACAGGAAATATTGTGATGCTGACAAATTTTCGAAATTGAGTTTACATCCGGAAATACATGTTTTGAGGTCTCTTGAGTTCGAAGAAAAGTTTTTAGCAAATGGTTCTCTCTCATGGGTGTGTGTGTGTGAACACAATATCTCAAAGACGAAAAGTCGCAAGAAGCTCAAACTTGGTATTCCGTTTAGTTATTATCACCGCATTTGGAACTGAAGTAAGCTAAGAACTGAGGGCGGTTATGACCAGGAAATATCTGAAACGTGCAATAGCCCTAGTAAAAATAGGCTTCGTATGCTGATAGGGTTCCTCACGGGGCATAGACTTAGGGGCACTTAAAGAAGAGGCTGGGCCTACAGCATGACGATAGCATTTGCAGATTCTGTGGGGAGAAGGAGGATACTTAAATAGACCTCCTAATGAATTGCGATGCTATCAGCCAGAGAAGATTTGGAAGCCGGGGTAACTACCCAGGCGTTGGAGGAAGATATATCCTCCCTAGAACTCAGAGATCTTCATCTGAATGGGGCGCTGTAGGTGAATAGTCTCACCTGGGGTGGCACTTTTGGTCGCAGTGCGCTGTACCACAAACAAAAAAAAATCACCGCATTTGACACGAAGGTTTCGGGCAAAATCCATCACTTGGAAGTGCGACTTTGTTTTTTCAGTTTATCGCGATTTCTTCGTATATTACGTAAATATTTATAACTTTCATTTGACACATTTTTCTGGAAAGATTGATTTATTGGGGGTTCTGTGTGGACAGTGGCTTTATGGAATAGGTATTTGAAGTTTTTAGAGATTTCTTAAAACGGCTACACCGATTTTCTTTAAATTTGAAATGAGTTACTGCTCAGATGAAAACTATCACTTTTATTTGTTGGAACACTTTTCCAAAATAAAATTATTTTGTAGGGTATTTTGGGAGACACCCAGTTACGTATAAATTTATCTCATGGACTGGAGATCACAGAAGGCACCCACGTGTACTCTCAATAATCTTTTTTAGCACCCTCTATTTTTTTTTATGGCCAGTCCATCTAAATGTTTCTAAAAGAAATTTTTTTTGGAGTTTAAAAATGAATTTTTTTGGAGTGAGTGTCTCTCGCAAGTTTTTTTTATTTTTGTAATTATTATTAATAATCACTAACGACATAATCTGCAACAGCTGTTTTAGGTGATCGAACGAACATATTTCTGCCTCAGTACACGCTGCTATTATATAAAACTTTTAGAACTTTTAAACATTTTCCACTCAATTATAAAATTATTTTCTATAGCTTTTCATCTTGCATGCCAATTTGTTGTTCGTTCGTTCTCAGTCTTGTTAATCCCCCCCCCTTTCTTTTTTAATCTAGTAATATTTCGCTCACTTCATTTCCCCCACCACTTTCTCTGCCCAACCCTCTAAACCCATTCATTCTTGTTTTTAATATAAAATTTTCTCCGTTCGAAGGTCGGTTTACAAGGGAGAAGGAAGGGGTTAATATTAAATTATTATTATTATTATTTCCTTTAAAGGAAAACTCTAAATTAAATCTTTTTCTTTGATAATATTTCCTGATGAAAGAAATAATTTCTGCAAAATCTTTTTATAAAGTTGATTTATTAGTAACCAATTTTCATAAATATATAGAGGTGATAAAGTTACATGTATGTACCGACAGGAAGGTCTAAAGTGATTACATTGCATCCCAGAAGGCAGCTCATAACATTGAACATCTCAAATATTTGGCTCGAACGCAATACTTTCTCTTACAGAAGTAAGAGCAAGTAAAAATAATAAACTCGTTTTTTTTTTAAGCAAATATACTACAAAAATATTATATTCTGGTTTTATGAAAGGTACATATATTACTAAGTAAAAACTGGCGGTAAAAATGAAGTTATGATTTTACACGTAGGATATAAGAATGTATTATTTTATATTTACCATCTTTCTTGCCAATTTTTGGAGCATAAACCTCTCACCTTTGCAATTGTCAGATGTAATCTAAAATGTTTTACGACCAGTCTTTCATAAAGCAAGCATCTACCATCGTTTACTGTTTGGCTGAGAAGATGGAATAGTAAATAAGTAATACGTGCTGTGTACATATTTGATGTATATTTCACACCTTCATGTCAGTTTATTCACTAAGACCTGGTAGTCAACGTTACTTACTAAATTTATTGTTAAAACTTTAAAGTGTAGTGGCAAGAACTGGGGCAACAGTTTGGGGTATGAACAAGTTTAGTTTTATGTAGATGTTTTAGTGG
>JAAEAF010000016.1:0-57161 GCA_011037195.1 Triatoma infestans
ATACAAATTTAAAAAAATGACTTGGGGGGGGGGGAGACCATACACTCTTCCTCCCTCCAAACATCTAATAATTAAGTTAATTCTAATTAATATTATTTAGATGATAGAATTATGTAATAAACTATAGTAGCTATAATAAACTATAATGTTTATCTTCTCAATATGTTTTTATATATTAATATCATTTTAGTATCGTTGCTAATCATAAATGATTTCATACTTGAAATAAAATAAATATTTTATCCCCACAGTGATTTTTTTAAATTTCTGCTTTACCAAGATTCCGATTACCTATATTAACTCATTATTATTATACTGTACGGATTTTAGGAAAATTGAATTTAAAAAAAAACTAAAATAAAATACATCTATTTAAAATGGAAATATCTCAGTTTTCTCCAATGAAGTGGTTCTCTTTAGTTGGCAAAATAAGAGATGGAATGTTAGTTTTTCTTCTTGCTTTTCATTTTCCGTCCATAACTCAATTTCATATATAAAAGAAGATAATCAAAGTTCAGACAAACACACACTAAAACACCAGCCAACTTTCCAATTGTTGGTATCACGCGAAATTACTGTTAAAAAGAATGTTAGAAACTAAGAAAGGCAAACGGCTCAGTATAAAACAGAAAACACAAAAAAAAAAAAAATCACAGAATAAAAGAATAATAAAAAGCAAAGAATCAGAAAGCATTGCAAGCCACCGAGGAGACAATATTGTTGATAGAAGAGGGCTAGGGAGAGGAAATATTGTGTACACCTGAGTTTCTAGTTTCGCGTGTTGGACGTCAGCAGAGATAGGAGCTAAGTGCCTGGCAGGGAATGCCGTGACGAGGGGGTGTTAACAGTTCATTGTCAATATTTAGATGGCCTTTCAACAGCTGTCAGATCAAAACAGCCCTTAATTTACATTTACTATTGGCTTTTATTCTTTTTAAATGTAGACCAACTCATAAATTCCTAAATTTATATGTTTCCCATTTTTTTTTTTTTAACAAATAAAACTATATAGTCGTTATAAAATATATATTCTTTCATCACTTAAATATATAAGTGTTTGGTAAATGATTGAATGAAACTCATATTAACCAAGAATAAAGTGAAATCCTTCATATGATAAATAAGAAGTTAAATTCTTTTTGCTTATGATGCCCTAATTGTTGTCTTGAAAGTTATTCTTGTCTCTGTTTTGAGAACAAGAACAGAACAGTAACCAATCTCTTTTATACACTCGACAGCATAAACTGAGTATTCGTATTCTTTTATGCAAATTTAAACTGTAAGCACTTTGACCGGGAGAAGTGCTGGCCATCTAATTGTGGTAATTCCTATTTGCTCAAGCAAGTTGTTAAAGCTGGGCTACATACAGACAGGCGTACAATATTATGCATAACAACAAATTATTCATTTTTAAATGTGGCAACCACAACCGTTTTCCTGAAAATCGCAAAAAAAAGTGAAAGAAATTATTCAGTAAAATGGTAGTTCCGATTGATGGATTTTGCCCGAAATCTTCGTGTCTGATGCTATGGTAGTACCTAAACGGAATACCAAGTTCGAACTATCTGCAACTTTTCGTTTTTGAGATATTCTGTTCAAACACACAGGCACAACAAGACCATTTTCTAAAAATCACTTTTTGGGACTCCAGGGGACCTCAAAACGTGTATTTCCGGTGAAAACTCAATTTCGAAAATCTGGCACGATCGCAATATACTTCCTCTCTTACTAAGGGAGTAAGATAAAGTAAAAACACTTCTCAAATTCTTTTATGATTTTTTCAAATTTTATCCAAAATTTTGTGAAAAAGCAATTTTTGATTTTGTGTTTCGGCAAAACTTTTTTTTTTTTTTTTGTAAATGGTTTTTAAACAAATTCAATTTTTATACAAAACTTACCGAAAAGAAAGTATGAAAAATTGTTTAGTTGCAAATTTCGCAACACTATTTATTTAATAATGTTGTGATTATTTTTCATTTTATTTTAAGGCATTGTAAGGCACAAAAAATCGCGTCGGGGCCCGCGAGTTTGACACCCCTGGCTTCAATCAATACATTGGTCCCAGACCACCACTTTCAACTGTCTATACTTTAGGTTTTTACCTTGTTTCCTCTAGAGTATTTATTTTAAATTCCATACAAATTTTCAGAATTAAATATTTAATACACATCCTGGCCATTATTTCATTCTTTAATTTATCTTTGATTGGAAAAATATTTTTATTTTGAAAATAACATTTTTTAAAAAAATTTGTAAATATAAAACTCTCTAGTAGTTGTGGTGGTTGGCTCCGCAGAGCCAAAGACATTTTCCGTGTTAGCCTGCTTGATTTTGTGATCATCGACCGGTTTCGGGCATTCACCCATCTTCAGGATGCGTTTTTCAGACAGTGTGACAGTGTGACTCTCTTATTGCAAATATTATGAACTTGATTTTTTTTTTTAAACCATAACACATAAAATATAGTTGGAAGGAATTACAGTTTTGGTTTTTAGAGCAAAAACGATAACCTCAATATGATATGATTACAAGGTAATTAACAAATAACCCTAACAAAATTGTTACTATAGTTTAAAATTAGCTCACAGATTTCTCACAACGCTATTAATCCCGAAAAATATTTCCAATTAAAGTAATAGGTTTATTTATGTTTAGTTAACTTTTTGGTTTAAAGAAACCATGTTTTTGGAGTTGTTCTCGAAGAACTAAAAAAGAAAACAAAACCTTAATTTCGGAAATTTTGATACGAACATATTACATTCTCTTACATTGCAATAGTTAAAATAGAAGTTCTGAGAGGTTAAAATGTCAATTAATGTTTAATTAAAGATAAATTACGAATTTAAGTTCCATTATAGAGTTAATGTGACAAGGAAATAAGTAACTCATTCAAGAAATGCTGTCACATTTCTTTAACAAGGTCATTATACTCCTCTGTTATGCAGCAAAGACATATACTAATAATATGCCAGAAATGTATGCAATCTTTCCTTTAAATTCCCGTTTATAGACAGCATTATTGCCCTGTTTTATATTATATATCTTAAATATTCAGGTCTGACTTTTGACATTGTTCACCAATTCCGTTACAATGAGCTCCACAAAATAAATAATAATATAAGCAGCAAATATTTTAAACAAGAAAGTAGTAATAAATAAATCATTTTTACAGAAATGCGCAATGTAAGGCCAGAAAACAGAAGAATGGTAGATATCACAAGAGACAAACCAATCAAAGTCACTATCAGGGTTGTTGTCCCTGTAAGGGACCATCCAAAGGTAAGATACATTTTCTGATTAACTCATCCATCTCTAAAAATACATTATCACTAATTATAAGCATTCACAATTTGCACCTTTCCCTCAAGCTCATTACTGTTTACTGGTTTCTGTTTCTCTAAGGTTATGATACATAATTCTTGCATAATATTTTAAACAATCTTCGTTGGCATAATTCTTAAATAATCTTGCAATCTATTTTTAATAAAAGCACTGAAATAAGAAACAAACAAAAACTGACTATATATACGTATGTATAAAACCATATATATGGTTAAAAGGCTTTTCTTTGTAGAACTTTCATCGCTGAAGTTCTAAGTCAATAGGGAATGACATGTGACAAGTGCAGGCATCATCTCAAACATATTATTACCTTACTTCCTTCTTTAGTCATGTGTTTAAATTCAATAGAAAACTGTTATCAAAATGGAAAACTTCGTTGAAAATTGTTGCTAAAAGTTGCCATCCAAATAAACGTCAGGGATGTTTTTTTTAAACTAAAAGCAATTATGATAAATTCTTAATGCCCTTTAAGGATACTTTCCGGGCTAATTTCTATTTGATGAAATCCGAAAAAGTTTTATGGGGCTGTGTGAAAATAAATTCTTGAAGGGAATTTCGATTAATGGAACATTTAGTGTTAAACATGGTTTTATGAATTAGAGCTTTATGTTTGTATTCTTAATTATTATTTATAGTTTTAAATATTGAATATCGTTATATCATTTTTTTTATCGTCTATGGTCATTTGTGCCCGGAGCCTTCTCAGAGCACTGCCGGTCTCCGAACGGTGTTCTCTCGTTACAGACAACACTGTCCAACACCGGACAGTGAGCTGTAGAGGCTCCTAGGATGAGAAAATCTAACGGCAGTACGGCTGGATTCGAACCTGGGACGTAAATAAAGGTTTAATTAGGGGTTTGTGCTACGAGTGTTTGCGAGATTATTTTCTTAAATAGCTTTTAGAGACATGATATTTTCTAATAAGAGATTCTGTTGGTCAGGGAATTATTTAAATGTTTTGATTTACATATTTTTGCTTTCTCTTATTCATAGTATCGTAATCGTGTCAAATTTTCAATATCTAGTTTTTATTGGAAATACACATTTTGAGGTCATTTTGAAGTCCAAAAAAGAGATTTTTAGAAAATGGTCTGTGTAGCTCAACAACGAAAAATCGCAGAAAGTTCAATCGTACCAGATATCAGCATGGGATCCGACTGAAAGTTAATACCCCTGGCTCAAAATTCCTCAACCGGAAGTACTACTTCACAGAATGTTTTTTTTTTTTTTTACTTTTTTGGGATTTTTTCGAAAATGGCTCCAACGTTTTACACTACACATACAAAGAGCTACAACTTTTATTTGAAACATTTCTAATGGAAAATTCATTTATGGGCATTCTTGTGAAGTTATATTTTCCCCTAAAGTGTTATCTTAGTTGATTATACAATTCTTTCATTAAAAAAAAATTAATTAGAAATAAATAGATTGCCAAAAGTTCAAGTTTCAAGAAAATTAGTAAACCGGAAGTACGCTTTTATATTTTTTTTAGTTTTCGCGATTTTCTCCATAAAAACACCGTCGAATTCCATTAAAGTTGGTATACTAAGCATAAGATTTGACAATTACAATTTTGTAAACAACAGTAAGAGAAAGTTGTGTGAGTGTTTCACACCAGATTTTTACTTTCTCTTACTCTTAGTAAGAGGAAGTATTGTAATCGTGTCAACTGTTCGATATCGAATTTTCACCGGAATATCCGTTTTGGAGGACGACTATTCCAAAAAGTGGTTTTTAGCAAATGGCTGTGTGTGTGTGTTGTATGTGGGATAGCATAAGCCCTCCAAACCGAAAATCGTAGAAAGTTCAAACTTCATATTCCGTTTAGGTATCACCATGAGACCGACAATGGGTCATCTGTCAAAATTCCTCAAGCGGAATTTACCATTTTACTAGTTGTTTTTTTTACTTTTTTGCGATTTTCTCAAAAATGGCTCCAACGATTTTCGTCAAGCTTGGGATATCAACTACATATAGAAGGAGCTACAACTTTTATTTGAAACATTTCTCTGGGAAAATTCATTTAAGGGCAGTTTTGGGGGAAGGATGGGGTTAGGTTTTCCTCTAAAGTGCTATTTCAGTTCATTATAGAATTCTATAATCTAAATAATATTAATTAGAATTAAATATGTGGTTGAAATTGCAAGTTTGACTAACTCCGGATGACCGGAAGTGCGTTTACTTTACCACTTTAGTGAATGATTTTTTTCACTTTTTCGCGATTTTTCTCAAAAATGGCTCCGACGATTTTCTTGAAACTTGGCATATAAACTACACATACAAAGATGTACAATTTTTTGTTTAAAACATTTATTTAAGGGCACTTTTAGGGGATGGGTGGGATTATGTTTTACTCTAATGTGCTATCATAGTTGATTATACAATTCTACCATCCAAAGAAAATTAATTAGAAATAAATAGATGGCCAAAATTCCGAGTTTCAAGAACATTAGTAAACCGGAAGTGCACTTTTACTGAACAGTCTTGTCAGTTTTCGTCGAATTTCATTAAATTTGGTACTCTAACTATAAAATTTATCAATTATAATTTTGAAAACTGGAGTAAGAGAAAGTTGGGTGAGTGCGTCACACCAGATTTTTTTTTTTATATATTGTGTCAAGGTGAGAAGCTGTTAGACTTTTGTTTATAAAAAAAATTTAGTCATCAATACTTGTTTCCTGAAGAATTGTTGCAATTCTTCTTGGATTACTTTGCTGCTTTTTAGGTGAGTTTGCCATTAAAGATAATGATTCTGATTTGTTTGATTTTATGTTTGGTTAGGAAAGCAGCTAGGATACAATTATTATATATTATATTATCAATATCTTTGACTACAATAATAAAGAAAAGTAATTTTGTTAGCGTTGCCAAAGAAGTTAGAAACACTATATCATGGAAGCTTTATACGTATAATGGATAACACACAAACAATAGGTTTATATTATGAAGTAAACAAAAGAAATAATTCTAAATGGAAACACAGAAGTTCAATTGAAAGTTTTTGTTTTGATAATTATAATTTGATCAATTTCTTGATTTATTTTTCTTTTCTTGTATATCTCCAAAGAATATTTTTGAAGAGGCAGTATTGAAATAAAAGTGAAAGAAGAAAGAAAAAGAAACAAATAAACTTGTATATTTTCTAATTATATAGGAATATTAAGTATTAAAATTTTAAAAAATATAATTTTGTCATGATATTGTTGCAATTTAATTTAATTACATTAAAAGTTATATACTTGAAAAGCTTATAAAATAAAGTACATGTACAATACATGTACTAATACATAAATATACCTATTGGTATTAATTTCATTAGCAAGTTTTTTGCTGAGAAATTTGATTGTAGGTGTTTCTGTAACGTCACGCTGTCCTTAGAAGTGCCGTTATAACATAGGTTTTAGCATCTAAATAATATTAAAAGGCAACTAAATGTTTTAAAATAGTCCAAGTTTAAAGAAAATTGTTTAATTAAAGGTAAGTGAACTGTAGAAAGAGAATGTGTGAGAGTGTTTTACCCCCAGATATATTTTTCATTTAGTAAATAGGGCTCGACAGCTAGTGATACATTAACTGTTTAGTAATTAATTATAAGAATATCTAAATTATTAATGAATTTAATGAGTACAAAATGAATACGGGATAATTAATTATAAGAAAAACCGTACAAGGAATGTAAATCCAGTTAATGTGAAATAATTTATGTGCTGGTATGTAACTTTTTTAAATTCCCTGAAAGGTTGAAATTATTTCAGCGATCGTATCAAATTTTCGAAATTCAGTTTTTACCGGAAATACATGTTTCGAGGTCCTCTTAGTTGGAAAAACAAAATTATGATTAATCTGTATGTGGGTGTATGTGAACAAAATATCTCAAAAACGAAAAGTATTGTACGGAAGCTCAAATATTGTATTATGTTTAAGTATTATAACAGCTAGGCAACTTATTTTGTTGAAACCTGTGGGTGGAGTTGAATGACGTCACTGCTATTAGAAAGCTTTAGCATTGAGGCGTTTAGGTGTCGCAGCTAAGTTGCCGAGCTATAAACTGCCTCTGTGACATGAAGTTTTCGGGCAAAATCCATTAACCGGATGTGCAATTTTACTTTTTTTTGTTTTGTTTAATACTGCAATGTTTTGTTAATTACAGTGCCTTTGAGATCATTGTTACAGTGAAAAATATAAGTAAAAAAAAAAGTCGTTTACTTTCTGTTGCTGCTGTAAGAGGAAGTATTGCGGTTATTATTATTATTATTATTTGTCTGTGGGGAGGGAAACCCTACGCTATCCAAAGCCTCACTGGGCCCATATAGCTACCCCAAGAAAAACAACAACAAGCCGGGTCTATACCAAAAATCCAGACCCGGATCTAATCCATCTAAGATTCACCGTAGTCCGAATAAAACGGACAATAACCTTAAGCGGAAATAGCCTAAGCTCTTCCACAGACATCCTATTCCGACCAAAGGTCCTGAACCTAATTTCCTCATAACCCAGGCAATCAGTCATAAGATAGATGGGTGTTTCCTCCTCTGTCTCACAGACTCTACAAAATGGATCCGGCATGAGCCCCATTATGTAGAGATGTCTCCTTAAACCACAATGTCCAGTAAGAGATCCAATCAGATGTCTGAGAGCGCTCCGTGAAAAACTCAGCAACGTCTCACTAATGGCCTTGTCCGGACCCCCGATGAGCATTTTGGACTGCCGAAAACCAACTGAGCGCATCCATAAGGATGAATGCTGTGAAGCTGTCCATGTCTGGAAGCCTGACAGACATGTGCCAGAAGACACGCCAACAGCAGGCTCGGGACCAATGAAAGGAAGAGAGGCGCCTAATTTGGCAAACCTATCCACCTGCTCATTTCCAAAAATTCCCATGTGACCTGGCACCCATACTAGAAGCACATCCTTCAGGGAAGAAAGCTCTTTCAGTCTTTTTGAACATTCTAACACAACCTGGAAGTGAAGACGCATGAACTCAGCGCCTTCAACGCAGCCTGGCTGTCCTAGCAGATACAAACACCTTTTAAGTTAGTGTTACGTACCCTCTCATCCAAAACACAACAAAGAATAGCATAAACCTCAGTCTGGAAGACCGTGGTCCATTCACCAAGAGATACTGTCAAATGATCTCCGGTCTCAAAATAGACCGCAGCTCCAGACCTACCATCCATTCTGGAACCGTCCGTGTAACACCGGAAGTAATTATCAGGTATCATGCCAGACGGACCCAATCTTGACCAATCTTCCCTAGAGGGTAACCTGACACTGTAAGAATGCTCGAAAACAAAAGTCTTCAACATTCTATCAGAGGGAAAACCTGTAACAGGAACCTTCAAAAGTATCTCGCAATGAATGGTGGAGTGACCATATCGCTTACCCTGCCAAAAACCTGCCTGTTTAATTCTATAACAGGCTTTCATTGCCATAGTTTTCACCTCTACAAAGAGCGGTGGAATTCCTAATAAAGTCTCCATTGCAGCTGTAGGCGTGGTCCGCATCGCACCGGTCACCGCCAGACAAGCCGAGCGTTGAATATCCTCAAGCAGCAGTCTAGCGGATCTTAACGCAATGCGACACCACCACACCACAGCCGTATACAATAACCATACCATAAATCCAAAACATCATCTTGGGAGTAATCCCCCAATTTTTACCTAAGATTCTTCGACATTGCCAAAAGGAAATAATTGCCTTTTGATGCTGTGCCTTAACATGTTCCGACCAATTTAATTTACTGTCAAGAACCACCCCAAGAAACTTCACCGATTTGCAAATCTGAACAGAAGTTCCTAATAACCTATGAGGTTTTAATCCTACGATCTTCCTCCTATTAGTAAATAAAATCACGTGGGTCTTACTGGGATTATTGAAAGACCCTTATCCTGATCTAATCATATACCATGTTGAGGGCACTTTGCATTAAGTCTGAGATAGTATTCAGACATCGCCCCATCAATAAAATAACACATCATCGGCATATGCCTATACATAGAATCCCGATGAATTCATCCTGGTTAACAGTTCATCCATGACAGCACACTATAGCTTTGGTGAGAGACAATCACCTTGAGGACACCATCTCCGCGCTCCCACAACCACAGTGCGCATACCTATAGAAGCCTGTATAACTCTACTCCTTAAATAACTAACTATCCAGTTAATTAAAACTGGTTATGCACCATTTCGACCTGGGGAATCTTCAATAGCATCAAACGATACTCTGTTAAATGCCCCTTCAACATCAAAGAAGCACCCTAAAGCATATTCCTTTGTCTCTAGAGCAGATTCTATCCTACCGACCAGACAATGCAAAGCAGTCTCTGTCGATTTTCCTACTGTAAAGCATGTTGGTTTGGATGGAGTGGATGATCCTTCAAAGGACCATCAGTAATATACCTATCCACCAACCTTTCCAAAGTTTTTAGAAGGAAAGACATAAGACTTATAGGTCTAAATGCCTTAGGGTCAGAGTAGTCACTTCTTCCTGGTTTAGGAATAAAGACCACCCTAACTTCCCTCCAAAATGTTGGCACATAACCAAACATTAAACAACCTTAAAAAATCCTTATCAACACCTTCATCAGTATATCTCCACCATTTTGTAGCTGACAGGGATAACTCCATCAGGTCCAGGGGACTTAAATGGTGAGAAATTTGCACTGCCCAAACCACTCTATCCATAGTAACTACCTCGTCCATGGTGGCCAGGTCACTAGGTTCTAGCTTCCTTCCACCAACCGCAGGCAAAGCAGTACTGTTAATGTTTATGTTATCCGGGAAATGGGTATTAAGCAAGAGCTGTAATGTCTCAATTTCTCCTCCTGTAAAGGAACCGTCAGGATATCTTAAAGTACCCAACTGACAATCCTTATCCTTACCAAGAATCCGTATCAGCCTAGATGTCTCTTGAGTCGAATTTAGACCCTCGCAAAACGATCTCCAAGAGTTTCTCTTAGCTTTCCTTAAAGCATATTTATATGCTTTTTTGAGCCTATTGTAACTATCCCATGATTCCGAAGAATCGGTTAGGACAGCCTTCCTGTAAGAGCCCCTAACTTGTCTTCTTAGCTTTTCTAACGAAGATGACCACCAGGGGTTCCTACTACCACTAACAAACTTGGGAAGACAGGTCTCTTCGAATGAAGACTTAATGTCTTCATGTAGAATACCAGCCTCTCTTTCCAATTCAGTAATATAACCAAGAGCACTTGACTGGAAAATCATTCTATCTCCTAGTAGTCTAGAATAAGAATTCCAATCCGCTCTTCTGGGGTTCCTATAGGTAGCCATAGTGATTGGATCAATCTCCAGACTAAACCTAATAATCCTGTGATCAGAAATAGAAGCTTCCGAACTTACCCTCCAATCTCTAATCAGTTTACTAATATTCCTAGAAGCAAGAGTAATATCAATAACTTGCCTTCTAATTCTAGTAACAAAGGTGGGTTCAGAACCCCTATTCACAAGATCCAGCTCAGTACCCATCAAGAAGTCCATGACCGCACGACCCCTAGTATTGATGTCGCTGCTGCCCCATACAACATGATGTGCATCACAACCTACAATTATAGGTGTGTTGCTGGACTCCGTAAACCGTACCAAATCTACTAATTCCTGCGGAGGGGGAGAGGGATGATCATAGGGGAGATAGGCCGAGGCCACCACCACATCTAGACATCGGCCACCAATCCCCAGAGCGACCCTCACCGCTACCAGATCCTTAGAGTAAAACTGTCTGAGCAGAATCGGCGCCGTTCTGCTACTAACGCAAACACATGCTCTAGGAGTGCGCCCTCCATCCGCAACAAGCAGCCTGCCATTGACCGCCTCAAACCTCGAACCAATCGTTGAAAAGCAATGGGTGCTTGGATAAGTGTAAAATATGTATGCAACCCAGCAATAGGGCGGCACAAATTAGCCGTTGCATCTTTGCTATGCTGCAAGTTAACCTGAACCATTTCTACCCTGTCAATCATAGTGATAATTCAACTAATGGAAGAAATGGAACTTCTGACATACTTGATAGACAACAGGCAGGAATAAAAAATAAATAAATAATTAAAAATCAATAAATATAAATAAATAAATATATAAATAAATAAAAATAAATAAATAGATATAAATAAATAAATAACAATAAGTATATATATAAATAAATAAAATTAAATAAATATAAATTAATAAATAAAAATAAATAAGTAAATAAACCTCCTAACCCACCCCCCCCCCACCCAGCACTGTCCCTACCATATCTCTCCTTTTTCCTTCACCAGATTTCAAAAAGAACGCGGCAGCGGGAAAATTGCTCGCACCCACTTCGCGGCTCCACTCCTGGACACACGTTTGGCTGGGTTGTGTGGTGTGTGAGCACAGCTGGTGTGTTTGTTGACCCGCCTTGGATATTTTCCAGATTCCCACCCATTAGTGCATCCAGGCCCTGGTCACCCGTTTCTGAATGTACAGAGGAATTACCCCCACCACGGTGGCCCCCTCCTCTAAGGGGCCCCCATTTGACGAATTTAAAGTTAAATACATATATGTATATAATAAAATTAAAAATTCATCTCCAGAGCTCTCCACCCTCCACGGAGCCTCACAATTTGGGACGTTTTGAAGAAGCTACCCAAGATATAGCGCCCAGGGATTATGAGCCAAGGCCCACAATGCCCGGGAACCCATGCGTACTTTACCCTAGCGGATTGATTAATTAATACAATTTAATTTTAAAACTTTTCTTTAAAATTGCAATAGAAACGATTAGATGGGTTGACCCATTTACAAAAAGTGGCCCATCTGATACAATGCCCACTGTCTTAAGAACATATAACTTCAGTTTAAGTTTAAACGTAACACAGTGCCCCCCCTCCTCCCGAAGAACACTCTAAAACTCAAGTTCTTTGGAAAAACGTTTCAAAATAAAAATCATAGGTTTTTATCTACGCAATGAGCAATTCAAGTTTAAAGAATATCGTTACGGCCATTTTCAAGAAAACTCAAGAAAAAACTCAATTCTGTAAAGCCGCACTTCTGGTTAATTTATTTTCTTCAATTTTTGAAATTCTTGAAGAAAATAATCAATATTTAATATGAAAAACACATCAATATTTAATGTGTATTAATATTAATTAGGTTAGTAAAACCATGCATTGCACTGAAGTGGCGCTTTAAAGAGAAGTTTAACGCTACAGTTTTCTCAAAACATCCCAAAATATCAATTTTCCCGGGAAAATGTTTGAAATAAAAGTGATAGGCCTATTTATAATTACCAACAGTAGTAGATTAGTGACAGAACTCCTTTTAGTCTTCACAGTTTCATTTATTTATGTACTGTATAAATCGGACGTTTATAGAACAACTTCAGCTTAGGTCGAAACGTTATATTTAGTTCAGTGAATGAATAAATAAAATTGTGAAGACTGAAAGGAGTTCTTGTCACTAATCTACTTACGCCTGTTAATAAGGAATTCAACCTCCTAATACCAGATTCTTATAATGCATAATTTATATTTATAGATAGTATAGGAATTTTTTTTTAAAAAAAAGGTTGGATTTTCGAAAAAATCGTGAATAACTAGAAACAAAATGACTAAAGTTGCCTTTCCAGATTTTGTCCAAAACCTTCGGATCAGATAAGGTGGTAGGATCTAAACGGAATACTAGATTGAGAGAGCGTCCTATAATTTTTTGTTTTTAAGATATTTTGTTCAATCACTCTCTGGCAAACAGGCATACACACACACACACACAGACCTTTCGCTAAAAATATTTTTTTCTTACTCAGTGGATCTCAAAACAAGTATTTCCGGTCGAAAAGATTATATTTCAAATCAATTTAAAATATGATTAAATTATAATATAATCAAAAATTATATGACAAATTTTATAGTATAACACACTCCCAGAATAAATATCCCGGGGGTGTGGGGAACTAGGATTCGTGATTCTGCAAATAAAATACACCCAGTAAATGTCAAAGCACACTTAGTAAAATGTTACATATATCTGAAAAGCCTATACAGTAATGGTTGCTATGACCAATCTTTTCGCATCAGGGTAGTACACAGATTGTCAATCGTCGCTCGTCGAGTAGAGTGGCCTGGCCGCTCATGCCCTAGCGCACACTACTTATCGGTGATCGTTGTACGAACAAACGGCCTGGTTCTCCTGCCTAGCGCAGATGTCTTGAAACGGTGATCGCTGGATGAGTAAACGGCCTGGCTCTCTTGCCTAGCGCAGATGCTCTGAGAAGTTAGTTAAGGGCCTGCCTAGCTAGCGCCAAAACTATTAGAAGAGTTTCTAATCGCTGAGTACTTCTCTCCCTGATTATTCTGGTCGTGGATGGCCCCTTATATACGATTCTGAGGTGGTAGGGATGGTGTCCAGTAGGCGGGTCTAGCCGGTGAAAGTTCTCCCCTCTGTAGTGGAGTAGGAGAGTCCTAGTGTATTGGGGGTGTGCCTCCCTAGTGAAAGGTCCACTTGGTGCAAACCTGGTGGCCGGGCGGAGAACTGTTGTTACATCCTCCCCCTTGAGCTCAGGTGTTGCTTGCAATGGCTGAGCTCACATCAATGGCGTGGTCGGCCTCTCTTTCTTAACCTTCGGATTGGCTTCTCCTGGGCGTCTGCGGTGCAGGGCGTCAGGCTTGACACGTGGTATTTGCCCAGTGGTCTCGTCGGGTTGTCTTCGGCTGCTACTTCATAGCTGACGGGTCCCTGTGCGTGTAGAATGACGTAGGGTCCGTCCCTTCGTGGAGCGAACTTGGCTGTTCGTCCTTTCGTCTTACTGCTCTGTGTGTGGGTAGTGATCCACACGCGGTCTCCGGGCGCGTACTGGGGTCCGGGACGTGCTCGTTGGTCTGCGTATTTCTTCTGCCGGTCCTGAGCCGTTTCATGGTTGTCTCGGGCTCTATCCATCGGGATGCCGTGTCCTCGATGACTAATATCCACTTGTACCTTTCGACTGATTCGGGTAAGGGACCGAATAAGTCTACGGCGATGACTTCGAATCGCTGGTTCATTGGTGGGGTCCTGAGTAGTCCTGCGGGCTTCAAGTTGGATGCCTTGTACCTCTGGCATGTCGTGCAAGCTTGTATATACTCTTCAATGCTGTGTCGCATTCCTGGCCATTAATAATGCTGAATTATCCTCTGGTAGGTCTTGTGAATACCGTTATGTCCTGCTGTGGGCGCATCGTGGTACTCCTTTAGTATAGCTACTCGTTCGTGTACTGGAACAGCTAGCTGTGCGTTGTCCACCTCCTCGTCGGTGGCGTATCTGTAAAGCCAACCATTCGATATTAGATAACCTCTGGCGGACCATCTAGCTGCTTCACCATCTTGCTCTGGATCGGTGAAGGCGTCTAGTATTTTCTTCAGCTCGGGATCCTTGGACTGTTCTTCCCGGATCTCCGTAGCGCTCCTCCTCGGCATGTCTATAGTGAGGGTACAGACTGCGTAATTCTCTTCTTCAGGGGGCCTTGATAACGTGTCGGCCACTGCGTTGCTCCTTCCGGGTGTGTATTTGATCTGAAATACGTAGGGTTGTAATTGCAGGGCCCAACGGGCGAGTCGGCCTGTAGGTGATTTCAAGGTCATCAGCCACTGTAGTGGTTGGTGGTCTGTGACTATCAACGTGGGGCTGGCCTCGATATATCCTCTGAACTTGAAGACTGCCCATACTAAGGCGAGTGCTTCTCGTTCGGTCGTCGTGTAGTTTCTCTCAGGCGCTGTAAGCAGGCGGCTGGCGTACTCCACGGGATGTTCTTCTTCTTTCTCCCCCTGGACTAAGACAGCTCCAATAGCATAAGCACTAGCGTCGGTTTTGATAGTGAAGGGGCGAGTCTCATCGGCAGGCTGGAGGATGGGTGCTGACGTCAGTAGTTTCTTTAGCTGGTCAAATCCATCTGCTTGGTCGGTGGTCCATGTCCAGGTGGCGGCTTTCCTGGTGAGCAAGGTCATCGGTCGAGCGATCTTGGCAAAGTCTGGGATGAATCGTCGGTACCACGAGCAGGTCTGAAGGAAACTCTTAAGTTCCTTTACGTTCCTCGGTGCGGGTCTCTTGAGTATAGCTTGATCTTCTCTGGATCGGGGGTGAATCCTCTAGGCGTAATCACGTGGCCTAGGTACTTGATTCGTTCGCAGCAGAAGTGGCATTTGGGCCGGTTGGCCTTCAGCTTGTACTTCTCTAGATGCTGAAATACCTCTTGTAGGTCTGATAGATGCTCCTCGTAGCCTGGTGAGAGCACTATTAGGTCGTCTAGGTAGACTAGCAGTGTGATGTGGCTGAGTCCAGTTCGAAACTTGTCCATAAGTCTCTGAAAGGTGGCTGTGCGTTGCGTAAGCCGAATGGCATTCTGTTAAACCGGTAGGTTCCAAAAGGTGTGATGAAACAGGTTTTATCTCGATCCTCTAGTTTCACCTTGATCTGCCAGTACCCTGCTCTGAGGTCTAGCGTGCTCATATACTGCGTCCCTTTAGCAGTGTGCAAGATGTCATCTATCCGTGGCAGTGGATAATGATCTGCTTTAGTGCCTGCATTCAACTTCCTGTAGTCAATGCATAGCCTGTACGTGTTGTCCTTCTTGGGCACCATGACGACAGGTGAGGTCCATTCACTGTCGCAGGGCTCGATGATCCGTCCGTCCAGCATCTGGGAAATCTCCTGTTCCAAGATGTGACGTCTGCTAGGTGATGGCCGGTATGGCGGTGCTGCTATAGGTGATGCCTCTCCGGTGTCTATCCTGTGTTCTGCGTGTGGCGTAGGCTCTGTAGGAATTCCAAACACGTCCTCGTGAGCAGCAAGTATCTCATTAGCCTGCTCCTGTTGTGCTCGGGTGAGCCGGGTGCCTTCGTCTTTTCTAAGCTCCACGTCTATGGTGAAAAGCTGTAGTTGCTCCTCCGATGGCCGTAGGGTGTCATCCGCCCATACCCTATGGAAGTCTAGATGGCTATGCCTGGTGGGCGTGTGGTGAGTCCTTTCGGTGGACTCGCAACGGTGTATTATCCACCTACCCCTGGTGGTGTCCTGTACTCCTGTTGTACCGGTGGTGAGGGTCCATAGCCTCCGAGTATGGCCTCTTCGGTAGCTTCCATCTCTACTAGCGTTCTTGTTGGTGTGGGTGGTAGCGGGCTGACCATGGTTGTCCTGAATTGTGGCGCCTGCACAATCGCTTCCTGAGTTGTTCCATAAACTCGTGTGTCTTCTGCTCCTGGAGTCAGCGGCGGTGGGCTGATCCTTTCTGATGTGGGTTGTGGTACCTTCACAACCGTGTTCTGAGTTTCTCTATAAACTCGTGTGTCTCCTTTCACTGGAGTCAGCGGCAGTGGGCTGAGTAGTGCTGGCTGCGGTGTCATAGTCACAGTGTCCATCTGTAACTGTGGTGGTGCTGGCTTGTCCTTTCTGGTGAATGGGTAGAATGTGGGGTTGTCATGAAACCTCCACCTGTGTTCTCCAAAATCCAATATAAGTCCAGCGTCCTCAATGAAGTCTATTCCGAGCAACGTCTGGGTGTTCCGGGCTCCCGGGAAGAATGTGAAACTGGTCGGGATTGTCCTTCCCTTCAGTTTGACTGGCAGTTGCGTCTGTGCAACCTGCTGCGTTGTTTTTTCTCCGTCTGCTAGCGTCACTGTAGCAGTTGTTAGGGTGAGGGGATGTCCTCGTTCTTCTAGCAGGGTCTGCAGCTGGTGGCTGCCTATACTGGTCTTGGCTCCTGTGTCTACAAAGCCAGTGCCCTCTAGGTTCCACACGGCAACGCTGAGTGCTGGCCTCTGCCGGGTGCGGATCTGTATGTGGGCAGCACAGAAAGAGCCTGTTCTTTCTTGCTGCGTCTTCGTTTGGTTGCAGTCCGGGCAGTTCCTCCTGTATACTCCCGGTCTGTTGCAACCAAAACAACTGTAGGTCGCCTGTGCTGTAGGCTGCTGCTTGTGCGGGTGGCTGCCTTTGCCTTCCTGCAGTCCTTCTGATAGTGGCCTCTGATGCCACAGTAGTCACACCTGGTAGTGCCCCCTGTCCTCTCGTTTGGCTTCTTTGCTGCTGGTGCTGGGTCCTCATACTGCTCGATACGTCTGGCCTCTTGCACGAGTGCCCAGAAGGTATCGACAGTTTCCCTCCTGATGCGGGTCCTTAACCTGGGATGGAGTACCGCATAGGTCATGTCCAGCTGAACATGGATGTCCAGAGCCGGGGTGATTTGAGCAAGTATTGCTCGCTTGCTGCAGACAAACTGGTCCGTGCTGGTCTTGTTGTCCTGCGGCGTGTTGAAAAACTCTCGGTACAGCTGCTCGTTGGACTTCCTAGGTCCAAAAGTTCGCCTCAGCTGCTGTATGGCGTCAGGCCATGTTGTGGTGGTTTCCTTCTCTCCGAGCCACCAAGTTCCTGCAACGTCTGTGAGTAGCATGGGCAGTGCGGCTAATGCGTGGTTGTCACTCACTCGGGCTGCTTCCTTGTACGTCTCTGCTGCGGAGATAAAGACATCCAGGTCCTCTCCTGGTTTTCCTCCGTAGCGTGCGGTACACCCAATCATTAGGCCAGACTGCTGGGTCTGCCTGTCTTGATTGATGCCTCGTATCAGCTGCTGCAACATCTCTGGGGTGAGCTGCATGCTTATGTCTCCTACTTCGGGGCTGGGCTGTCGCTCCGTCGATGGTCGTTCTAGAGCTCGTGCTGCACGTTTGGGCGCCATTTCTTTTATAACACACTCCCAGAATAAATATCCCGGGGGTGTGGGGAACTAGGATTCGTGATTCTGCAAATAAAATACACCCAGTAAATGTCAAAGCACACTTAGTAAAATGTTACATATATTCTGAAAAGCATATACAGTAAATGGTTGCTATGACCAATCTGTTCGCTCAGGGAGTGACACAGATTGTCAATCGTCGCTCGTCGAGTAGAGTGGCCTGGCCCTCTTGCCTAGCGCACACTACTTATCGGTGATCGGTGTACGAACAAACGGCCTGGCTCTCCTGCCTAGCGCAGATGTCTTGAAACGGTGATCGCTGGATGAGTAAACGGCCTGGCTCTCTTGCCTAGCGCAGATTCTCTGAGAAGTTAGTTAAGGGCCTGCCTAGCTAGCGCCAAAACTATTAGAAGAGTTTCTAATCGCTGAGTACTTCTCTCTGATTATTCTGGTCGTGGATGGCCCCTTATATACGATTCTGAGATGGTAGGGATGGTGTCCAGTAGGCGGGTCTAGCCGGTGAAAGTTCTCCCCTCTGTAGTGGAGTAGGAGAGTCCTAGTGTAGTGGGGGTGTGCCTCCCTAGTGAAAGGTCCACTTGGTGCAAACCTGGTGGCCGGGCGGAGAACTGTTGTTACAATATTGAATTAAAACTGACAGAAGGGATTTACTGGACTAAAACGACAAGAACATAACAAGCGGACAAGCGGCTACTCTTATTATTGGCAGGCAATCAAAACTACCTTTAGGTCCCTAAGCTACTATACAGCAATATATTCATCAAACCAATGTGGACGGAAATTGAACTGAAGCATTCAATCAAACGCTTAAAGTCACAGGAAATAAAATATTTCATTCAAAAAAAAGAATCCTCCGTCATATTACAAATGCCACCATTACATAATTTATGTTTCCACTGTAATGGAAGAACGAAATGGAAAAATAATAGTTTTGGAAAATAGTTTAGTAAAATAATTTTCTGAAAATTAGCTAGTTTAAATAGTGTATTTTAGTGATGGGGATAAGCCAGGTACTACAATCTAAGCCAATGCAAACCAAGAGACAAAGGGCAAGAAACAGTTAGGGCAAAACAATAAAACTCCCTACAGACATACCAGCATTATTTGAAAGGATTTGAACAATGAAGAGAAGACATTTCTTCAATACAATCTAGAACAGACACTCCGACCAAAACATTACTTTAGGAATCGCTATCTTAGAATCAGTGCAGTTCCACAATATATTAATAAGTTGATAATATCTTTGCAAATAACTTGTAGTTATTATTTTATTAAAATATATTTTTTGTTAGCAGTGGTGACTAAACATATTATATACTTACAAGCCCCTTTACTAAACCGCTCGTGCTACACCAACTACTGCTACAAAACACACAACTCAACATACCAAATACATTTCACCACTCTTCACAAAGTTCTCAAAAGTTCGACTGACTAAAAATTACAATATAAAGGAAACTTTGTCTTTCAATTATTATATTATTACTTAAATCTTGACATATTTTTTTTTTCGAGTTCATATTGTAAAACTTAAAGTAGAGTAACTTTCTTCAAGTCACTATAATCTTTAGGGTGCGATATTTGAAATGGGGATGTAACTAATTATTACCAGAATTCCCAAAAAGATAAGACAAACTTCTATGCGAAGTCATCCCTTTCCTGAAAGAGAAGATCTGAGAGGAGTGATTTGGGTGGTACTTTACCGTAAAAAGGGCTTTGGTTTAAAGCCAGTTGTACAATTCTCCAGTTCACCAGAACATTCTTGGAAGAGAATGGTATTAATTTGCTATCCAGCTACCTCTATTTTTCAAATCTACTGGCGAAAAGTAGTCGAAACATTCCATTAGGAGATAAAGAGCAACCATTCACAATTTCATCTAGATTAAATAAAAAATATAGTAATAGGTATAATTAATTCGCAAAGAAACAAATATATAAATAAACAAACAGATACACAGACATAATAATTATAATATTACTGATATTTATTCCATTAAGCAAACACAAATCATTAAATAAATAAAAAACAAAAAATTCTAGACACCAAGACTGTATATTGGTGCTGAGAATTTTATTTCATTTATTTTTATAATATAAAAGAATACTTTGATAATAAATAAAAACAAAAAAACAAAAAGTCTTTGCGTAACTTAATTATTTAATTACTTGTTTAGAACTGGCAATGTTTTAGTTTTTGTTTTTTTTGTATGGCGGCACTCTGAGATAATTATCCAAATAAAATAAAATATGTCTACCTTTTTAAATCTTAATAAAAAAAATAATCAAATAACTAAATTATCGCAATGCTGTTTATTTATTTTAACAACATTGACATGTTTGAAATTAATTTATTGTAATGCATTTGTTATGTAAGCTAGGATTAACAATATACTAAAAAATTATGGAGGTGAAATTATATAAGATAAAGCTCTAAATACTTAGCTGTGTAGTGATGATTACAAGTGATTGCATGGAATGCTTACTCCAATTGTTTGCCACAATTATAGATTTATTTAAATACCAAAGATATCATCTATTAATGATCAGATCTAGCTCAGTGGATGAATAGATAAAGCGATTGTTTCGAGCATATATTGAAAGAGTGGGGCAAAGAGCAAAATTAAAAAAACACCCAACCTGTTATCGAATTCTGATATATTTTAACTTAATAGAAAATCCATATACTTTCAAATTTGTAAAGTTCTGTATTTACGTTCATATAAAGTATTATTCAAGTTGTAACAGCTTTTGATTAAGTGGAGAAATAATATTTTGAGAGAAAGAATTGGGAAAAAAGATTCGTTGCTGAAGCTCTTCAGAAAATGTCTGAAATTTTTTTCATAATAGTCTGCTTCATTTTGAAACAATGGAACAATGGAAAGTCACTGAGGTAGGCAGGTAATGATTTTGAGATGAAACCTAGAATATGTTGGCTTATCGACCAATTCAAAGTAAAAAACAAAAAACAAAAAAGTAATACTTACACAAAATACTCAAACAGCACAAATACGACATTACTTCTAAGAAAATAGATAGGAGAGCACTTTCCAAGCACCCTCTATCCTTGAACCATACTTTTGATTTCCATGAACCATCTATCCTCGCTACCCAGCCCAATTACACCAAGCGACTCCTTACGGAGTCCACACACATCCTTCTTCAACCTATCCCCGTTAATCATAAAAAGATAAAATCGAATATCTTCCCATTACAATTATATCCTCTGTTCCCTTAAAAAATCCTGAGGGAAAAAAATATGTAATTTCTACACCCCCCCTTCCTTAATAATTATTTTCCCCACACATAATGGTACATACATAACTGACCATACATAACGGTTTCCCCTTCTCCTGGCTTTCAGCATTACAACATACACGTTTTCATTACAGACTTAGCAGTCCCACAGTAATCACACCTATGTATTTTTTTTTTTTTTTTTGTGTTTTGTGTTATAATTTTTCTCTATATTTTTGTATTGTTCCTGAAGAAGGCATACAAAGTTTGTCGAAACGTGAACTTGTTAATTATTAAAAAACAATTACAAAATTACTTTTTTTGTTTTCTGTTTTTTACCTTGAATTGGTCGATAAGCCAACAAATTCTTGTTTTCATCTTACAACTAACGGCCAGCAAAGAATACCATCTGGTAATGATTTTGTGCCTTAACACTACATTGCACTATAGTGTAAGCTATACCCAGATTATCAAACTATCTTGATGAGAGGCAAACTCCAGGAACCCTAAAATTAAGTAGCTTATAACAGAAAACTTTTATGACTTAATGCACTGTGGACCAAACAACCTAATCAGTTCAATAAGTTGCAGTTATTTATTTCAACGTAATAAAGAAAATTATACCATTGTAAAAAATGGATTTGTTTAGGCGACATTAGGCCAAGCACTAATCGAATTTATCTCTGAATCACGTTGACCCCTAAAAACTTTTCTAATGATCCCATTTAAATAGGAACTCAATCTTTTAAGATCACTATTTCAAAGGTAATGGACCATTACCTGGTACACAGGTTTTTTTTGACCTTCTTTATGAAACTAGGAATAAACAGATCAAAATAATGTTGACTAAATAAACATTTTAAGAAAACAGTTAAGCTACACTTGCAGTAACTGCAAATTGATTTAATAGAAATACCTGACAATGAAAGAATAGTTGATGGAACAATATCTGAAACCCGGAAATCAGTGAGCGAAAGCAACACTATTTTTCAGCACTTCTGAGCCAATTATCATTCAAACAACACTATGGAACTTTTAGCCTTAGAAAAGTCTGTTAATAAAAACCATTAGTTCAGTTTGTGATATCATTCAGTTTTGGCGGGATTATTATCAAATTAAGGGAATTAATTGCTTTTTCTAGAGTAGGCCTTCTAGATTTCTTTAAAGCAGATTGGTTAATAAATTTAGAGGGTCATTCAAACTAAGTAACGACAAAAATCGCTCGCTGCAACTCAGAAACGGTTAATTTAATCAATACAATAGTTTCAGTGCGTCAAGTGGGCATCCTTTCAGTAAGTTTCTCATCAGCTGTCGACCGCAATTGGTAAACATAACCTCAAATGTGTTCAGTTAACAATGGCGAGTCCTCTCGAGCATTGCACTTCAAAAGAAAAACGTTCAGTGATTAGATTTTCAGTTGCAGAGGGTATCAAAGGTAGTGTAATCTACGAAAGAATGTTGAAAGTGTACGGGAATAATTGTTTGAACCGTTCGAACGTTTACAAATGGGCAGAACAGTTTAAAAGTGGCCGTATAATTTTCTGTGACGAGCAACGAAGTGGTCGACCGGTTGAAGTTGCAACTTCTTCCCTTGAATCTTGAAGATCAACGAACCATCAGCAGCCAGTATTACAGTGATATACTCACGAACAAATTAAGGCCTGCCATTCGAACGAAGGCTGAATTTGCTTCGTGACAACGCGCGCCTATACACGGCAAAGTTAACTCAAGCAACACTTCAAAAAGTGAGGTGGGAGATACTTCTACATCCCCGACCTCGCCCCATCGGACTTCCATTTGTTTGGACCCCTTAAAGCGGCCCTACGTGGGAAACATTTTCAATCTAATGAAGAAGTTAAAAATCAGGTGCAAAAGGGTTCTTCTAGATCAACCCAAAGAATTTTATGCCAGAGTCATACACAAATTAGAAGAACGATGGGACAAGTGTATAAATGTTTCTGGGGAGTTGTTGAAAAGTAGCCAAAATTTTGTATTGATTAAATAAATCGTTTTTGAGCTACAGCGATTTTTCTCGTTACTTATTGAATTTCCTAGTCTATTTTATTTTTTAAAATAGAAAATAACACATTTTCTTTGCGCTCTGACAGAACTGATGTCTTAACAAATATAATTAATTTTATTAAATGTTGCAACGGAAAAAATGGAGCCATTGCAGTTTGAAATAAAAATACTACAGTAAGAGAGAAAGTAATTAAGTAAGTAATTTCTCTAAAAACCGTAATTTTATTAATGAAATCTCAGTTTTGAACAAATATTTTATTTAAAACAAAAAAATGGTTAAAAATTAGCTAACAGTTAAGAATAAATGTCATAATAAGAATGCGTGATAATGAATAAGAGAGAAATGAAATGTAATATGTAAATTAAACTTTAAATTGATTAAGACATGTTATACTTTATGAAGTGGTCGTACGGTGTTGTCGGTAAATTCAAAGAAACTGTTGAGAAATGAGCATATAGCGGATGGTCAATCGATCTATATCTTAGTCACTAATATACATGGGCATATGTGTCTCTTTGCATTACTAGTGAACTGCTTTATGGAACTGGTTCTTTGATTGATATTCTATATTATAGACCCAAATAGTTAATAGCTTTAGCCAATATTATTTACTTATTAATTTATTTCTTATTTACAACGTAACTCTAGAAGCTACTCTAGTAATTGTTTATGTAACGGCACCCCTCCCATATTTATGTTTAAATATAAATTAATAATGTCATTGTTTCAGTAATAATTAAAGGCTAAAACAACCGAACAGTTCCTCTAATAAATTGCATTCTTAAAAATGCATCATTCAAAATCCCTCTAATTAAATGTACTAGGAACCCAACAAACTGAAATTCAAAACGTAACATTCTGTTTCTCTTCCCACAGTTTTAAAACCTAATCTTATTATTAATCATGAAACCAAATAATTAATATTACAATTTATCGAATATAGTATAATATAAAAACTAATTATATTAATTGTGCACATAGTTTGCCTAAAAGTATAAAAATAATTATTCATATATAAAATAAAATTTATTATACCAAAATGTAAGTCGCTAGCAATTTGAGTCTTCTCAGTACACAGCCAGACTTAGGAAGTTTAAGCTCTGAGGAAGCCAAAAATCCATAAGCAGCTTTACTTGGACTCCGCTTACGAATCCAGTGCGCTACCACTGAGCTAATCCAGTACCTACTTACCTGTCTTATTTATGCATATTATTATACCACCATTTTTAAACAATCCTTTTGTCATCCCCTAAAAGAATCTTCTTCATTTTTCGTTATCGACGCAATAGCCCTCTTCCTACGATGTTCCATGACATCCGATATCCTCTTCTTGTACAAACACTCTCTTTTTCTCTTGCCTGCGATATCATGGAATACTACATTTTGGCCACGTTTTTCCTCTCAGTCTCATAATTCGGCAGAACTTATGTCATACCATTGAGAATGGATTCTTTTCTAACAATCCCAGTGATTCTGCTATTCTTTTGTAGCCTAGAAAACACACAATTCTCTCCAGAAATCCATTTCTAATAATGAAGATTCTTGTTTAGGCTCCTTCCTTGAGAGTCCAAATATACGATTCTACCGAATAACATACGGTAGATTGTAGATTATTATAGAGGCACTGCGACCTGAAAGATCTATTGTGCCCTGAAAGATCTACTGGAGCTTTCTCAGTAAAGTTACAATCTAGCTACAGACAACATTGCCAATCACCGGATAGTGAGTTGTAGAGGCTCCTAGGAAGAGAAAGTCTGAGGGCAACATGCTGGATTCGAACCCGGGACCTCCGTGTTGCTAGTCCAGCGTCCTACCACTGAACTAATCCCTTCTTTCTCCCTTGGCTTACGCCAATTAACTAGGGACGGAGCCCCTAGTTTGTATACTGTGTTTGTCTTTGTCTATAAAGAGTAGAGTATATGTAATTTGAGTGTATTGTGTACTGTTCTGATGAAGTGCATGGAGTACTGAGCTGTGGTAACCCATGGGGATCACTACTCCCCAAGTAACTGCATACAACAGATACCCCTTGCGGGCAAACATACGGTGCTTTCGAATGGATTTCTTTTTTGTTACAGAGGACAGCTGTTGATTCCATAGTATGGAAGTATTAACATATTAATAATGACTCTTCCTTTAACCGTTTCCAGAATGACATCTTCATCCGCAGCTGCTGCCTCCATAAACCAAGCACCTATATAATTGAATTTTTGCTTAGAATAAGGTCCTACTCTTCGATGGTCAGGTTGTTTGATACGCAGTTAAATACCATCTACTCACTTGCAGTCCCCATTCAGATGACGTTTCCAATATTTTCCTTATCACGTATTCTGTATCTTCCCTGTCTGTCGGTAATATTACATAATCGTCAGCGAATTATAATGTATATAAACATTCCCCTGGCACCTCAATTCCCATGCAATGAAAATTCCGTGTACATTTTCTTAAGGCTGTCACTATAGAAATGTTGAATAATAAAGGCGATAAGTATCAAAGGGATCTTGTTCCAAGCCTTTGGTCACAGGGGATGTCGGCGTCAGTGACAACTTGACACATGCTATTGATTTCTATTAGACTTTTAACGGTATATACAACTTATTTTTGAATCTTCCATTCTTTTCAGAGCCGTGCAGTATGTCATATGCTTTATTGAATTCTGTAAAAACCAAGTGGACCTCAACGCGGCCTGCCAGCTTTTGCTTTATATTGTATATATCTTACTATATATAGGTAATTTATAATTTTTGTGACTGTTTACTTTTTTGTAATTATAAAAGGAAAATAAAGACTTTATCTATCTATCGATCTATCTATCTTACTATATATTATTCATATTAAAACATAGAATCAATCAGGTGAACTCAAAATAAATATGCATCAAATTAAAGAACTCGATTTTAGCTTGACGAACCACCCCTCTGAAAGCGCAGCTATTATGGCACCTATTAACTATACCAAACTACATTAATTATATCTGACCGTTGTTAGAGGTAAAGTCTTCCTGAAAAAAATAGGCGTTACATCACTTTGTAACACATAAATTTTACACACTAATGTAATATGTATTCTTAGTGCAATGTTAGCAGGATATAAATGATAGAATGGTGAAAATGAAGATACAAACTCACTACTATACTATACCTAGATTATTTTTAGTGATAATTTGTGAAGAAGGAAGTGTCTAGAGGATAGAGTTACCAAGCGAAGGGTGATGTGGGCAAGGTGATGTATGTAGTAGGATATCGTTGGCTATTGAAAGCAGCCTGAAAAGGTTTATGGCTATTTAGAACTCCTGCTTGTTTTAATGGCTGTTCAGCTAGTATGGCTAAGTTTTTGTACCTTTGAATATTGATCATGAGAGTTGTTATCTCGTAAAATTTGAAGTTGAAGTTGATTTGGCGACTGATTATTAAGCCCAGAAATGGTCCGATTACTTTTTTTTTCTCCTTCAATAATTTATTTGCAACTGTGCAATAGATACGATAAGCAAATGTGATAATGTTTACATGACATGAGTTCCATGAGAAGAAAATACCCAGTGGTATTACTTCAAGGTGTTGGAGTTAATTTAAAAGGTCACGGGGCCATTGACGCTTCAGGCGTCGAGATGGATTATCAGTTAAGGTTTGACTAGCAAGTTCTTGAACCAAAGGATTATGATGATGGGACAGGGAGTTATGGAAACTTTGATAACGGGATTTAATTAGATCGGACACAACTGGATTGGATAGGTCATTATGTAAGGTTTTATTGGTGTCATAATAAGAAGCATTGGTAATTTTTCGTATGATTTTGGACTGTAAGGATTGGATACGGTAAACGTTGGAATGCTTTGTGGACCCCCACATCTCTAGTCCGTAAGTCCATATTGGTCGTAGTAAAGTTTTGTATAGTGTAAGCTTATTTTTTAAAGAAGTTAGGATCGTTTGTCTAAGAGTCTTGAAAGGATAAGAAATCGTCTATTAGTTTCAGTCCTTTTCAGTCTGGTATGGGAATTCCAGGTTAGTCTTTTGTCCATATATAATCCAAGATAGCGTACTCTATCTTACTTGTTGTATAGTGGAGTGCATTTGCCTGAAACTCGGCTTATATTCAGTTTTTCTTACAGCTTCTACGTATGAGATTTGCTTTCGAAGATAAAGACTTTCGTCAATATATTGTAATGGGTATGACAGGAAAGGTAATCCGTAGTTGACCTGTGCTTGAAAGGTCAAAGATGGCGCCTTGATGCGGCTGCTAATAGGAACTATTGAGTCCAGCTTTTATATGGCAAATATGATGGTG
This sequence comes from Triatoma infestans, assembly GCA_011037195.1. Taxonomy (NCBI): domain Eukaryota; kingdom Metazoa; phylum Arthropoda; class Insecta; order Hemiptera; family Reduviidae; genus Triatoma; species Triatoma infestans. The sequence continues at coordinate 27,582 of JAAEAF010000016.1, forward strand.
ATTGGTTCGATTACTTTATAATATTTGTATACTTTATCTTACCGTAAATAATAATAATAATAATAATAGCTAGCATTAGAAATTTTCAAAGTTGAGTTATTCATGTTTTGGATATCAGTGTTTTAAATTTATGAGTTCAATTTTCTTGTATTGACAGAATACTTTCTGGCGGTCTACAATGTTGACAAAGATCCTGAGTCCTAAAATTCATCAAATATAATGCAAGGTCTCCCCACAACCTTATTTTTATATGAAACAATAAGGCCAAATAAACGTTTTTATCAAAAATTCCAAGTGTAAAGAAATATCAAATTCTAATGATCGCTGGAAGAGAAAGTTCTGTGAGTATTTCGCAACACATTATTTCAGGAAGCATATGAAACGGAATGGGAGACGCCACTAAATTTGAATATAAATAAACAGTTTCCATAATATGACAGTTTGTTTATAAATTACTAGCTATAACTTATACAACGACACTTAATCAATTTTGAAATTGATTTTTCAATTTAGCTTTAAAACTTCATTACATCGTACTTCTCTCTCTCTATATATAAATAAATAATGCTTAAACCAAATTAAATTAACATATGATAATAGATCTTCATATTAACAGAAGATGTATGTATAAAAGTAATGAAGTAATACCAAATATGGCAGCCGGTTACTTCTGTCAATCCATTCTGCTAAAACGGTTAATACTCATGACTCTTCACACCTCAGGGAAATATCACTAACTCTGTAACTTTGCTAAAAATATGTGATAAAGAATTAAAAACTTTCAATACAAGATGTTATTAATGAAACTCTTACGTTTTATATTTAGCCTGTTGCTGTTGAATTTAATTTAGTTTATATTTATATTTTTCAAAAAATATAAAGTGACTTTTACTTATACTAATTATTAACAATTGATTATGGACAATTTTTTGTTGGCAACATAAAAATTTCTAAACACAATAATTTATACAGCAAAAGACATTGTACAACTTCTTGAAATGCTTTTTTTAAGGAAAAGCTATTCTCGGCAAGACGTTTCAAAATAGTGTTAGGCGCGGTGCTCACTAAGGAGATACGATATGCAATGCAACAAGTGATACGATATATGAAACGATATGAACGGGACATGAACATGTGACAGACGTGAAGATCGAGTTGAAGCGACAAAAATAGTGCACACTTGTGGTGACACCTATCGGTATCGTATCGGTAAGAGCAACACGGCGTGCTGGTCTCGGAGGCAATAAGTATTGAGCGATATCTTGGGCTGTCTCGCAAGAGGACGCGTCTGCTACGATTTCTTTTGTGAAAATTGGTTGAAAACAATCCATGCTTGTGGAATTATATTTCTTTAAATTTTTCTGCATGTTGAGCCAGTTCACGAGAAACAACCGCCGAACTATGTTTTATGTTCCTCACATTATACGGGTGCATCCAGTACTTTCTCTTCTTTCTAGTTCGTTCGTTTTGCTGCAACCACCAGTATACTGCAACAACATTCTCTTCGGACGAGCTTATGATTCGAAATAACCCCAAAAACTTGTCACCCTCATGTCGTATTTCTTATCGTATTTCCTTAGTGTGCACCGCACCTTAGATTTTATTTGTGTCACATAGAAATTCCCAATTTTATTTGGCCTATCGCTTCTTTTTCCAGTAAAATTACTCGGGTCGCCACTGAAATTCTAGCTTTCCTAAGTGAACAAACATAAAGATACAGTGTTTGCATTATTTTTAGGCTGGGATATGATTGCGTTCAAAAGAAAATGGAAAATGTTGAGTATGTGATAAGAGATGTGTCATGTTAGTGTATAAGTAATTTTTCGATTCTTTATTCGGATTGTGGATGGGTTATGGAGGGAAAACCTATTCTAGTCAGAGCAGTGATCCCAGCCGTTAAGAGGGGTATTTTTTGTGAGGTTACTGAAAGGTTTTTGTTACCCATGCATGCTGGATTACCTGACATTGTGCGACATGCTTTTCTGCAAACTGTTGTTTGATAAAACGGTCGGCATATTTGACTACTGCATTTAATGTATTTATAAGAAGTGTGTCCTTCTCCTTTGTTACACGTATGAAACGTACGAATGGTTTTTCAATTTTTTTTTTTAACTTTCTCTCTTTCTTCATTCTTTCACCGCCACCTCCTGTGTTTTATTTAACGACCTCTGATTTCAGCTGATGTTACTATTGTCCCATTGAATCGTCCGAGCGCCCATCGAGGGAAGATATGATAGAAGAACGAAATTATTCAAAGATAATGTGCTCATTAGGAAAACCAATTTACCCAGCATTGCCAAATACTATGTTAAGTGACTTTTGTCAGAAACATTTTCAAATAAATTGGTCCAACTTTAACATGTAACACTAGAAACTTTCTTACAATAAACTTCAAAAAACAAAACCATTTAATGTGAAAAATCTTTTAAATTGATTAACTTAGTTACGTAATCTCTTATGTTAATTATTATTCAATAATAACACCAAAAATTTTGAAACAATTATATAAGAATCGGAAACATATGAGCGAATACCGAAACTGGAAGATGATCTGAAAAATAAATCAATTTAATCGATAAAAAAATTCTATTTTATAAATGAATTCGTAGTTTTCTTTGTTCTAATGTGCAGTTGATTTTTGTAAGTGTTTGAACACAAGAATTTATTACAAACGAGGCATTATTAAAAACTATTAAAAATGGAGCCTACATTAGGCACTGGCTCTAGTAAAAAAAAAAAAAATTTACTTTCAAGGAGGTTATAAATTGGATTTACTAGAGCCAATTTACTTTCACTTACATCTACGTATTAAGAAGAAGAAGTATTACGGTTGTGAACGATTTTTGAGGTTTAGTTTTTCACTACGAATATAGGGTTTTTGTGGTCCACTTGAGACGAATAATTTTTTGGATTGGGAGAAAGATCTCAATGTGTACGTATATTTGTGTGTATAATGAAATACCTCAAAAAATTGAAAAGGCATAGGCAGCTCGAACTTGATATCCTACTTACGTTCCATTAATACATTTGACTCAAAGGTTGCAAACAAAACTACCAACCGGAAGTGTGTCTTAACTGACGGTTTTTGGTTTCTGTTTTTACGATTTTCTTAAAAAATGACCAAACGATTTTTCTTTAAACTTTGCATACTTTCTATCATTTAAATACATATTATTTTTTTTTGAAACATTTTTCTAGGGAAATTGATTTATGGGGGGGGGTTACGGTAGAGATTTCCACTAAAATATCACTTCTCTATAATGATTCGTTCGACGTAATGTGTAATATTAAAATATATTGAAACTACCTCTAGAATTACAAATTTGAAGATAGAAACTCTACTTTACACAATACTTGTCTGAAATTTTAACATTTCGTATAAACTTTGTAATGCTAACAGATATCTCGGTATTAACATTTCGCTGGATATACCTATTGATTTTTAGCACTCTGAGAAATCTTCGACATTTAATTGTTAATGGGGTTTGGTTGAGTTATTATGTCTTCTGGACTAAAACTTATCACTTAAGGTACTTCGGTCAAGGGTACCTCTATTATTATTAATTATGACCAATTGTACCTCTATTATTATCATGTTGGGCCAACTGAGTAAAATTTTGAAGTTTAGAGAACATTTGTTATTTTATAATTATATTAAATATTCGGTCCTAAGCTGGAAAACGGGGTATGGAAAATAAGATGTAATCAGTAGTTAAATGAATTATATGCGTCACCGCATCGGGTCACGGAAATTTTGGGAAAAAGGCTTGATTTGGCTGGGACATGTTCAGTGAAGGGATAGGAATTCAATTGTAAGCAAGATGAGAAATAAGCCCGAAGGAAGAGGAAAGGTAGGCAGACCGAGAAGAAGGTGGGTGGTGGTGGTAGAGGAGAATTTGAGAATACTCGAGGTCAGGAGACGGAGGTCCAAGGTGGTGGACAGGAGTGACTAGAAGAAGATCACGAAGAAATCCGAGGCTCTTCTATGGCTGTAATGCTAAAAGAAAAAAAGAATTATATTGAAGTAAGTGAAAATCAAAAGATATCGTACCTTGAGGTAAGACATGTGGGAGAATTATGATGGGGGATTCTTTTGATTGGAAGAACACTGTGATATCTCTACAGCCCGGGAAATCCAATAGAAAACCTCCTAGTGCTAAATTTGTGGGTACATTGAAGGCAAAAGGCATGGAAGTAGGAAAGAATAGGGGAGATGCTACGTAGAGTGTATGTATTACTTTAGTCGGTTCTTAGAACATCCTGGACAAGAGCAAGTGTGTTCTAAACCCCGGACTTGCAGAGGTAAATAAAAGTACTACCTAGATTAAAATTACATGGGCCGCTCTCTTGATCATTTGTCGCAGTTATCCAACTAAATGATGCATCTAAATTTTCATTTGTAATGTAAGGATCTATCAACATTATTTGATCAGAGTGTAATGAAGTGTTACATAAGTTAAGTATGATTAAAAATAGTAAAAGTGTTTGAAGTTTCCTTTAAGCTAATGTGATTTGTCAATGTTAGTTTAATGCAATAAACCATTCAAGTGATAGATTTTAGTATGGCAGTTATAATAATAAGTTATAAAATTATAAGAGCATAGAATGCAACATTTTGATTTATCCTATCTTCCCTTGTATTCACGCTGCATAAAACTGGTTTTAGAGAAGTAAACTGCAACACCCTCTTGCCCACAACAGACTCTAGTATACTTAATTTGTATAGAAACAAATCTTTACAAACTTTTAGGCAACGTTTCAACGACTTTAATAGGGCTTTCAAAATCCAATTTTCCTGAGGTGAGGTTGCAGGCGATTTTACGCTAATGATTCTTCTTCGTTTCTTTGCACTAAATGTGTGCATTATATGTTTTGTGAAAGCTAAAAAAAAAAAATTAAACAAAAAAAAAACACACACAGATTATGAGAAATACATTTTTGGTGTCATGCTTAATAGTAATCATAATATTAGGCTGGGTAAATTTGTCTGACATTTATTTGTAATTAGTAATTTTGTAACCCTTTCTCTTCATTTCAAACGTATAAAAAATTTCGTATATTCACTTTTCTAATTTATTTTAAAAGATACACACTTTCTAAAATATTAATACAAATATATTATTTTCACTCAACTGGGACCACCAAAGTAGGTGGGATACTTAACCGAGATAATATACCACAAATTGAGAGAAAGCCTTAATGCACGTTATCACCGGAAACAATATCATTTAGATCCATTACCGTTTATCCAAAACTCAAAAATAAATATTTGTGAGATAAAAAAAGAAAAATAAATAAATAAATATAGCAACAAAATTCTTTTAGCTATAGTATCAGTTTTAACTTTCTAGCTTCGTGTTTTTTTGCTTTTGTATTTACAATATATTACAAATATTTTTTTAAATTAAAAAAATTGAACAATTTTTTTATTCTACTCATGATTATGATCTTGCATTTTAAGATCTATTTATCTAAATTTTATTAGAACTTACTTACGAAATAGGTCAATGAATATATTTTTCTGTTTTAAGTAATTATGTAAACTAATAAAAGGCTCATTATTTTTTATTTTATTTTTTAAAAAGCAACTTTATCACATAAAAAAAAAACTATTTACCACAAATTATTTAATTAATTAATTTATTTTTTAGACGAAAAATTAAAGATTATCTATTTAATATTATTTATATATCTTTACGATTAAATTTCATTTTTGACCTATTTAATTCTTAACAATTTTAAAATTAAAATACAAATGACTGCACCAAATTCTGGTTTTAATTTATAGTATTATATTTATTGCTTAATATATTATAATATTTCAAAATGAACTTGTCCATCAAAATCATGACTGTACAATTTTAATGTGAAGTTGCAATGTGAAGTGTATAACTGCATTAATTGGCTGATCAGCAATTTTTTTTTATTAAATCAAATAACAATTTTATTATTTCTCTCGCACATGTTGTTGTTTTTTTACAGATATTGCAATTCTTAACATAAAATATTTAGTTTAAATGCGCAATATGTGGGACGGTTTATAGTTTCTATGAGTAAGAAACCCAATTATTTCGTTTGCGCTATAGGGGAGGATGTTATAAAGGCGTTTAATGTTTACTATAGGCATTGTCAAAAATTTCACTTTGAAGCTGAGTATCAGAAGAGAGTGGAATCCGCTTTCTCAGCTTTCTCAACTTACCATTGTACAACTTACCACTAGACTCCTGAGGAGATTGGGGTTGGAGTGTTTTGGACCAACGACCAGATATTCGAAGCCTTGACGTGGAAGGAAATGAAATGGAAGATACCATGTAGGTGCTTTATTCTCTTTTATGGAGCCGGAACATTTTTGTGGGATAAGCGACCAGTCTCTGCAGGATGAACTCAGAAATGAGGAAGAAATGGAGTGAAGCAGGCTAAGACTTGTCTGGTCGGTAACAGTCAGAAAGGATCTGAAACCTGCGTCAATCTGCATAAAAATAGGCTTCACATGCTGATGGGTTTACACAGGAAGCATTGCAGATTTAGGCGGCTCATGAAGAAGCTGAGCTAGAAAACGATAGCATCTGCAGATTACGAGTATGTGAGGATAATTGGAGGAGAATCCAATACATCTCCTGTGAAGATTTGGATGCCGGAATATTTAGCAAGTTTAGAGGAATATATGCCCTCCTTAGAACCTTCCCAGATTCTGAGATCTTTCTGTATCTGTAGAGAGAAGGGTCTCATCCTGGCACAGTGGGTCGGCACAATATACTTCTTTTAGTCGCATTACACTGTATTCCACCCATCTAAAATGAACTCCTGACAAAAGTGAAATATTATTAGAGCTTTAAATATGATATTTTATGTAGTTCCATATTATAATGACTTATTTAGGAAAGATTTTATGATTCTATCATCTTAATAGTCACAGGTCCTAGTTGGAGTGGTTCTGCAATAAATATAGATGATCAACTATTGATATAATTCTGCATCTCTGGCCTGCGGTTGTCAACCAATAGTAATGAGACTTAATGTGCATCCAAGTTTTGATGACATCTCTTATTCTAGACATTTTAATTAGCGCAAAAAGATCCGCCCGATGAGGACCATTAAATACCTAATAATGTAATGCAATCCCTCACCTGATGACGTTATGCGCTAATGCTTACCTCATTGCACATTAACGTAAGTCAGTAATTGTAATATTTTTCCCAATTAACAATTCACTAGTCAAGGGTCAAAGTAATGCCTATTTTTAATTTATTTTATTACTTTAATGATATTTTATTTTGTACTTTATTATAGAAATTTTGTAAACCAACATGAATTAAGTAAAAATTCAACTCCTGGGTACTTGAATCGGAGAACACACATTTACAAGACCATGTTTATAAACACTACACCAATCCCGCCCTTAGATTAGATTAAATTAGATTCTAACGGGTGGATTGGCTCTTCAGCCTGCGCCACCGCGATACCCCATGGATCTATTGTGGCACCCCCCTAGTTGGAGGCCCTTCCCCGGTCCTGTCCTTTATCGGACTGTGGAGTTGGGGGGGCCCCCAGGTGGTCAATTAGAGCACCTGCCATCAGAGCACCTCTCGAGTCCTGCATGCCTTAGAAGACTTAATAGGTCCGAGAGGGGGCCCCGGCTGAGGCTTGTTGGCACCAGCTTCTCTTTCCCAAAAAGGCCAACCCCTCGCACTGGCATACCACGTGCAGCGCCGTCTCCTCTTCTTCCTGACAAAACCTACACAGGCTATCCTTGCCAGGCCTATGAGATGCATGTGCTTGTTAAGTCTACAATGGCCAGTGAGAACGCCAACTGCTATCCTTATGGCCACCCGGCCTAATTGGAGTAATTCCGCAGTTAGCTTGGGCGAGTGGCTAGAATAAACTTTTTCGCCTGCCTCTGGCCTGAAGTTTTGACCCACCACTGCCTTGATCGGTCCTGCATCCATGTCTTGATGGATGCACTCCTGAGGCAACTTGAGACGCCACAGAACGGCTGCGGCCCGATAAGCGCTCTGATTGAACCCTCCTCGCCAGACGGTACGCGCCTCATTGCCTCTATAACCCAAATGCCCAGGTACCCAAACCAAAAAGACCTTATTATGGCTACTAATTTCCCTGAGTGCACCTAGGCAATCCCACACCAGCCTTGAGCTGATCTCCCACGAGTGAATAGCCCGCAGAGCAGCCTGGCTATCCGAATAAATGACGGCTCTGGAGTTATACACTCCCCGTCTTCTTATTTCGGCGGCGCAATGGTAATCGCAAACTAGCTCTACCTGAATGGCTAGTCTTCCCAGGCTCATCGAGATATTACATCTCGGATAAGCCCCGTACACGCCGCTCCACTCCATCTTCCATCTTAGACCTGTCCGTGTACCACATAGATTCGCCTGTAATTGGCGGCCCGTTCTTCCATACTCCTCTGCCTAATATCAAGACTTCGAAGGGTTGTCGGAAGTCGTATCTAGTAGTCATTATATCCAAAGGCAGACCCAAAATCGGGTCTGCCTCCAACTCCTCATATAAATCCTGATAATTCCCAGTATGCCTGGAATAAATGGGAGCTTGTCCCTGTTGTGTCGTGCCAAGACTGCTCTTGCAACGCCTTGGACGTAGATGTGGAGTGGTGGAAGGTAATCCCGCCCTTAGTCAAGGATTAATATGAAGTTCATTTTTCTATTTTTGGTAAAATTTCTACTTCCTTGAGAATATGAATTACATTTTCTTCCAAATGCATTGTTAATTTTTTAATTAAACACCGCCTTAAAGATAATAATGTCAAGTACATATGTACATTAATCCGTGAGAAATATACTTCCATCAAATGTAATTCAATCAAAAGATAATACATTTCAAAATAACAATCAATAGCACAGTTATTGATTTTGCTATTAATTAATATAGTTACCTTTTCATTAATGATAAAAAAAAAGAAATATAAAATGAAGGAGTTCTCACGGAGATCATTGTTCCAGTTATAGCTTTATTGAGCTCATTAATGTTATAGTTTATTAGTAACTATAAAACAAATACAAATACAAAAAAGAAAAAACTTTCTAATCCAGCTAGACTATCATCAGATTTGGACTTCCTGATTGTTTTGTTTGCTTTTATAGCAATATATTATTTCTTCAACATATATTCTTTGAAGAAGTTTATGTCTTATTCTATAATTAAACTTTTACCTTTTTTTTTTTTTATAGCATCTTTTTATTGCTATATCATCAATAAGTTTGTACGTAGTAAGATTTATATATTTGAATCTTCATTAAGTTATATAAACATAGCTAATTTAATGAATGGATAATTACAGTTCAAAACATATGTTTTTACATGTTTAAGAACTATAAAAAAAAATTAATTTATTGATCTATTTCTTTCGATGGATCCGTTAGCTAACATTAATTCGATGAGTACTTATACTTTTTCCAATTTGAAGAATTTACAAGATTTTCTTATTGAAAAAAATGTTTTCTGAAATCTTGCTGATGGGGGAGTGGTTGATGCTAGCCAGAAAAGTTTTTTTACAACTATCGTTAAGTTGCCTCACTCGGTAATTGGCCCTTTTCTCTCTTGCCAAATAATAGACAGTAAGGTTTTGATTAAAATCTATAAACTGGATGACCCAATTTGCTAAATACACTTTATCCGGTTTACGTGAAAAACTCTTGATTTTTTTTTTTAAAACTTCGTATACAATCTCACATAGACATAGATTGTTTTAGGGCGACTTGCAAGGTCTATAGTGCTCTCGGTAGCCTTCTCAGTGCACTGCTGGTCTCCAAGCTGTGTTCTCTAGCTACAGACAACACTGCCCATCCCCGGACGGTGAGTTGTAGAGGCTAATACGAAGAGAAAACCTAATAGCAGCATACTGGATTAGAACCCGGAATCTCCGTGTTGTTAGTCCCTTCCTTCTCCCTTGGCTTACTCCACTTTCTAGGGCCGGAGACCCTAGTTTGTGTACTGTGTTTGTCCTTGTTTGTGAAATGTATTTGGTGTTATGTGTTGTAGTGCAGAAAGCGTGAGGGTTGTGGCGTGAGCGGTTTTGTAAAGGGGCTTGTGAATATAAATGTTTAAGAGAGAAGTATTAATAATAATCAAAACAGCACCACTGTTTTTATAATAAATATATTATTCTCTAAGCAAATTTTAGTACTTTACAATATCACAACTACATCTTAATAAATCAGATGTTTATCTAGAATAAAGACAAATCACTATCATGGTACTGAGTTTGAGAGAGCGATTCCTGAAGCAAGTGTTCTGACTTGAATGTCTGTTCAGACGGTCTCTTGAAGGAGATGTCTTCTCTTCATAGTTCAAATCCTTTCAAATAACGCTGGTATATCTGGAGGGAGTTTAATTGTTTTACCTTAACTGTTTCTTGCCCTTTGTCTCTTGGTTTGTGTAGTGGAAGAACGAAATGGAAAAATAATACTTTTGTGAAAATTAGATAGTTCAAATAGTGTATTTAGTGATGGGGATAGAGTTAGGTACTTTAATTTGGGGTCATTGCTATTAGGGAAATAAGGACAAGAATCCATTAGGAAAATAACAATGTCACTTGGCCAACTGTTTGGTTTGAGAAAATCCCTCATTAGAGAGGGCATTCCTTCAAGACAGTCTGCATTCTGCATTCAAAGCCAGAACACTTGCTTCAGGAATCGCTCTCTTAAACTCATACCAGTGATCGAGATTTGCCTTTACTCGAGATCATTTATTAAGAGACAGTTTTTGTTGTAGACACCGAGGAGAACACATCAGGACTGTGCCAGTTTTAAGTTATAACATAAGAGTTTATTCCAACTAAATTCAGTAAATTAATTAATATTGCTGTATTATTGAATAGCATTTAAATATCTTTAAAGAATATATTTTATTTAATCTACCAGTGTTTTCTCGATTATTCTTATTACTTCTCTCTTAAACACATATACTTACAAGCCCTTTACAAAACCGCTCGTGCTACTACACTCATACAAACACACAACATAACCAAAAACATTACATTTGCATTGACCTAGATTGTAGTACCTGGCTTTATCCCCATCACTAAAATACACTATTTGAACTAGCTAATTTTCACAAAATTATTTTACTAACTATTTTCAAAACTATTATTTTTCTATTTCGTTCTTCCACTACATCTGTAAAGGGTCCAGTGTATGTAGTTTAAGTGTACGTGTACTGTTCTGGCGAAGTGCATGGATTACTGAGATGTATTAACCCATGGGGTCGCTACTCCCCAAGTAACTGCATACAACAGATACCCCTTGCGGGCACACAATCTCGCATATAAATGCCTATAACTTTTATTTGTGGCATTTTTCCTAGGAAAATTGCGATTTGGGAAGCTGCAACTTTAAGCTCCTCTAAAGTACCATTTCAGTACAATATATACCATAGTAATTATTATAATATCCAATTAACCAATATCCAATAACCAATTAACGTGATGGTGTAACCAGGAATATATGGTAGGATGGATTTTCCTTGCCTTTCATACCACAATGCCCTTGGCTGGTTCAATATCAATTCTTTTGCGACCACGTTAAAAGTAATAATTTCCGGATTTGAAACCCTTTTTTCTAAACTAAAATTACAATAATATTGCCGCATTGCCAATAATATAGGGTTAATTTGGAGCACCCTATTCTTAGATGGGTTGCCTTCACTATGGCTATGAGTCCCATCTCACGCCAGCGCTCAGTTTAACGTCATGCCCGGGACGATCATTAATTACGTAGCATTTAATTTTTATTTTAGTATATAAACTTCTGAAATTGAATTGACAGAAGGCTTCAAATTAGAAAAAGAAATTGGTTAAGCTTCTTGAAATTACCTGACTTGCCATATGAAAGCTCTAGAAGGTATCAGAGACATTTTCCGTGGTAGCCTGCTTCATTTTGTGGTCATCGACCGGTTTCGGGCGTTCGCCCATCTTCAGGATGCGTTCTTCAGACAGTGTGCCAACACAGACTCGTACAGAGACTTAGTTTCACACTAACTGAGGTGTTTTTTAAATACTAAACTCTTAAACTAGGTAAAGGGATGTGGCCAGATGGGTGGGAAAACACGTGTTTGGGTTGTTAAAGGGCAAATTCTTTTCTTACAGTGGACGCGGGGGTCTAATCTTTAAACTCTGTTGTTGGACCAACCACCACAACACTCTAGAAGGTAATTATATCATATTAAGTTCTTTTTTTCTCGCTGATACAGACCACCTATTATATATTATTCTTAACACAACTGAGAAAGAAATTTATTCGCCATATTAAAGCATAGACAAAGAAATAGGTAAGAAAAGTAATGCATACTGGTATTATCTCAATAAAGTATACTGAAATTCTTAGTCTGAACTTGTAATCCATCTGGTGGGCACATTCATCAGTATTAAATATTTTCGTTAAAAGCCGCTTACCTTTCGTCGACTATAACCTTAACCGAACCATAAACATAACATAACCAATATGATTTATTTAGTTATATGAAATTCCTGTTTTTGGTTTTTTTATTTATTTTTTTATTTTTATTTGTTTATTATTTATTATTATATAGAATAGCGAAGTTTTAATACCAAAGTATTTGCATAATGATTAAAATTAAGATAAGCACTTAGTGCAAGATTTGCGTCATTGCAGGTCTGGATTAATGTATCGTTTAAGGCGTAAATATGAAAGCCGGATTTGAGCTGCTTATCAGGAGGACATTATATTTGTATAAAGGAATTCTAATGTGATGAAATATGTTTAATACATATTATAATAATGGCGATAAGTAAAATTTATGTGAAATTTCCACTTTGTGGGAAAATGGAAAAAAAATATTGTATATAATAAATTTTCATATTTCATCATTTGTAATGTGAGCTTTTACTATTGCTTCTGTGTGCGTTAAAAGTGATCTTAAGTGCCTTAATTTTTTAGTTTATTTTTTAATCTATTGATCTATTTATATATAATATAGTATAGTATAATTTAGCACTGTGCAGTCAAACTGTCATCGTCGCTCACTCACATATCTTTTCTTCATTTTTAAACATTTTTATTGATTTTTACAACTGCACAACGTTACATGCAGCAAGTAAAATAGATAACATGTGAATAATGTGTGCGTTGGCTGGATCCAGCGATGGCAATCATAATAAACCATTAAGAATGGAGTCTCACAACTGTCCTACAAGGCAGCCGATTACATAAGCAGATGATCGCGAGGCTATCGACGCTTCAGTCGCCGTGAGTGGTTAGATGGGAGAGTTGTTGTTGACAGCGCTTGAATACGTGGATTTGAATGAGAGGATAGTTGGGAATGGAGCTTTAGATACCGGGACTTGGCTATCGCAGAAACGAAGGGAATTTTATGGTCGTTATGGATAGTGTGATTGGAAACATAGAAGGGAGCATTGACTATGGTGCGAAGGATTTCGGACTGTAGAGATTGAATGTCTGGCTGTCCCATATAGTTCGGTAAGTCCAAGTAGGGGCTAGTAGAGAATAATAAAGTTTTCGTTTGTGATGTAAGTTTCGAACGTTTGTCTAGAAGTTTTTTTAGTATTTTGTATCTGTTATTCAGTTCAATTCTTTTTAGTCGAGTATGGGGATTCCAGGTTAGTCGTTTGTCAAGATTGATACCAAGGTAATGAACTTTTGTGATGAGAGGTAAAGGAATATGGTTGAAATATATAGGAGGAAGGGTTTTTCTGTTTATATGAAGATTATGTAATTTAGATTTGAGTGGATTCACCTTGATTCTCCACTTTTGGAGCCAGAGTACGAGGATGTTGAGATGGAATTGAAGATGGCGAGTTGACATGACGGGATCATTATGAGGGGATAAGATGGCCGTATCGTCGGCGAAGGTGAAGGTGACAGTGTTAGGATGTAGTGGGAGGTACCAGTATATACTGTGTGAATAAGAGGAGCAAGTATGCTTCATTGTGGAACACCAGCGTGAATAGGAAATATGGGAGATAATGATTAGTTTCCTTGGACTACCATAAAATGGCGTTCGGCGAGATATGATTTGAGGATGAGATAATAAGTGGAAGGAAGGATGCCCTTAGGTTTCCATAATAATCCCGGGTGCCATAACCGATCAAACGCTTGAGAGGAGTCCAGGAAGGCTCAGGGGCATTATTGCTTCCGCTCAAGGGAGGTAGCCTTAGTATCTACAACTCTGGGTGCCTGGTAAATGGTAGAGTAATAACTGCGGAAACCGAATTGATGATCAGGAATAATATTGAGTGGAGCTATTAGGCGGGGTAGAAGAAGTTTTTCAAAAATTTTTCCCAGTCACATTTTTCCCCACTTACATTTCAAATTTATATTTTCTAATAATTTTATTTTAAAATCATAGTTTTCATTTTAGTTCTTTTTTCATTTCAGTTTCAGTTGAGTTGGCTATTTTATTTTTACGTAATTTTAAGGTAATTAAATATGTAAACGATAGAGAAGTGAAGAGAAGAGAGGAGAGAATCAAACTTATTCTGTTACAAGTGCGGTAAACTATAGTACAATAGTTTCTAGCGAGCGTGGAAAGGTCCTATTCTATTCATTGTTCTCTTGTAAAGAGAATACAGAAAAGAATTTATACCAGTCACTTTTAGTGTGAAACTAAACATTAATATTGTTAAATATAATTTAATTCACAATTTCTCGGTTCGCTTCGACCATGGGTCTAAGTGAAACCGTAAAATCTAGTATTTATTTTTTAGGTGAAGAATCTACAACATCTTCACTTCAACAAAAACTCTGCGACTTAACGCAATGAAAGAAGCGACAACTTTATCTCCCGTCAAACAAAATGGGAAAAGAACGTAAAGTGCCTACACCTCCAACACTCACGCACTCGTCAAAAGCCAGCACTAACAAAAGTTAGTATACTTGAAGAAAGCAATTTAATTGAATGAAAAAATAGTTTAACAGCATCAAATAACGTTCAACAAACTTCAAATCAATCACAACAAATACAATAAAACCTTCTCAGATGCCAATAAAATATTTTATAATAAAGATATCTATCTGATTTTGCTTCATAAAATAAATTTAATTTATTGCCTGAAGTTAATGTACAATCAGATAACAACATTGAAACAAAAGAACTGAACCCATCTCCAATATATGTTTATAAAATTACATATTTTGCAATAAATTAAAAACAATAATTGGGCAAGAGATATGTAAATCACGTTTAGAGAATATAAAATGATTTCTGAATATTAATATTTTTTAATTTGTCACAACTAATATCTGATTCACTATTGTTAACAATTTCTTGCTGAAGCTAATCTATAAGCCTAATAGCTCATATGTAGAAAAAATAGATAAAGAAGATTGTAAATATGTAAGTAGGTTTTGATCCAGGGAGCCATTAGGGCACTGAGCGCCTTTGTCATCAGTTCTAAAATGGATTGGGAATGCCTTAGTAAACTTATTGACCTAGGTAGGAGGAATAAAGTCACCGTGTGGTGGGCGCCAGAGCATTTTGGCATTGAAGGGAATGAGATGGCCGATGCTCTGGCAAAGATAGGTGCTTCATCCCCTTTTCTAGAGCCTGAACCTTTTTGTGGGGTCACAAACCAGTTTTTTTCTTGGAAGAACTTAGGAAGGAGTTGTAGGAGGAGGTAAAGAGGCCAGGCTAAGATCTGCCTGAGAAATTATAACCAACGGATATCAGAGGCCTGTATCAGCCTTAGTAAGAACAAACTCCGCGTTCTTAGGGGTTTCCTGACTGGGCATTGTCGACTCAGAAGGTACCTGGTGAAGTTGAGTTGGGAAATCGACAACACATGTAAATTCTGTGGGAAGATAGAGGAAACTCAATTACATCTCCTAATGGACTGCGAGGATGCCACTCAGAGAAGATTTAAGAACCTGAGTAATTACCAGGAAGAGGAGGGGAATATATCCTTCTTAGAGCCCACCAGGTTATTAGGATCCTTAGAGATCTTAAGCTGATGGAGGGAGGTATTGTAGACGGTGTTCGCCTAAGAAATCTGTTTGGGATGCCGTGGGCAGCCTATGGTGTCCAAGGTGTGTAGCACAACAATAGATCGTGAATGTCAAGTACATCGGGCCAGTACCTAAAAAAAAAAAAAATAAATAAATAAATAAAATAAAGTAGTTTGTGAGATTAAAGATTATTTGTAGTGATTTCTTTTTCGTGACAAAAAATACGTTTTTATTATTGTATAGGAATAAGACGAAAACTATAAAGAAATATGCAACAAAAATTAAAACTATGCTAAAAATGGTTGTGTTGGTACCGCAGAGCTGGAAAGCATCACAGATATTTTTCGTGATAACCTGCTTCTTTTTATGGTCATTGACCGGTTTCGGGCGTTCGCCCATCATCAGGATGCATTTGTCAAACAGTGTGATAACATGCGATTTGCACAGAGCAAATTTAGTTTATACACTAACTCTGTGGGGAGATGGAAGAAACTCCATTACATCTCCTAACGGACTGCGAGGAAGATTTAAGAACCTGTGTAGTTACCAGGTGGAGGAGAGGAATATACCCTCCCCAGAGCCCGCCAGGTTATAAGGATTCCTTAGGGAACTTAAGCGTCAGTGTATAAACTAAATTTGCTCTGTGCAAATCTATGTATCACATGGTTTGACAAATCCATCCTGAAGATGGGCGAACGCCCGAAACCGGTCGATGACCACAAAAAGAAGCAGGCTACCATGGAAAATATCTATTACCTTCTTATTAGTCAGCCAGCCTGTCTCTTTATATTTCTCTCGCTACCTAACTTCTATTTTACTAAAAAATAAAACCTTGAAGTTTTTGGGTTCTTTTTCTGTATACAGTGTTCACCATATCGTACAGTTTATTTCTATTCTCAGATCATAACTTCCTTCTGTCTTATTCTCTCTCTTGCTTACTTCCATTATAAAACAAAAAAATCCCAGAAAGCTTAAACTTGATTTTTCGTTTAGATAGCACCACCGGAATCAATCAATACGGGTTTTAGTCAGTAACCATCACATAGAAGTGAACTTTATTGTGTGGTTTTCCACAGTTTTTCTGAATTTTCTCAAAAAATTATTCCAACCATATTCATTAAACCTCGTATACGATGTACAAAACATATTAATGACTATTACTTTTATTCGCAACATTTTTCAAGTAAAAACGATTATTGCGGATTTTATTTTAGTAAAATGTATATGATGCTGGCGCCTATATAATATTAATTTACATTAGCAGCAATGCTAGAATACCAGATTTAAAGCAGTTTATTTAACCAGAAATGCAATTTTTACAAAATTAATTTTATTTTTAAGTTTTGGGAATTTACTCGAAAATGTCTACAATGATTTCTTTTTCTTTAAACTTGTTTAACTTACACTCATACAATTATAAACAAATCAATTTTGGCATGGCATGCAGGGTCCAATGCCGTTCAGAGGTGGCAACAGTCTTGATTGCGTAATCTGTCTTCTGCGTTTGAGAGCCACTGAATTTTGGATTGGTGGGCCTGAAGCCGGGATTAGCACCCCGGCATAATGTGTGAATAGGAATTATAAATGTAGGTTTGACTGAGTAGGTTGGTAGGCTAGGTTAGTGTGAATTAGGAATTAGTACAATAGGTGCAAAGAAGCTTAGCTGTTGTGCACCTAAGAAAAATAAAAGTAATCAATAAAGTTGGTAAAAGTTTTCCAAAAAATTTGATTTTTATGTGTTTTGAGAAATCTATGTCATAAAATTTAAAATGTTTTTGAGTTTGTTCGATATTATTGGCGCTACTAACTTGGATAGATATAAATACCTCCTGTAATAGGATCCGAAGAGACAGACACAAAATTGAGAATCTTACTCGCTAGTTAGGCCAGAATTGCCCGCAAGAGGTATCTGTTGCAAGCAGTTACTTGGGCGACCGCATGGGTTACCACAGCTCAGTACTCTATGCTCTTCGTCAGAACAGTACTCAACTCACTTAAACTACATACACACTATACACACTATACTTTACAGACAAGGACAAACACAGTACAGAAACTAGGGTCTCCGTCCCTAGTTAAGTGGCGTAAGCCAAGGGAGAAAGAAGGGATTAGGCTCAGTGGTAGCACGCTAGACTAGCAACACGGAGGTCTCGGGTGCTGCCCTTAGCTTTTCTCTTCCTAGATGCCTCTACAACTCACTGTCCGGTGATGGACGGTGTTGTCGAAAGCTAGAGAACACTGCTTGGAGGCCGGCTGCGCATGGAGGAGGCTCCGGGGGGCACAATAGATCTATGTAAATCTCTGTGCAAATCTATGTATTACATGATTTGACAAATCCATCCTGATGATGGGCGAACGCCCGAGACCGGTAGATGACCACAAAAAGAAGCAGGCTATCACGGAAAATGTCGCCTATGCTAAAAATAATAAAGTATAAAAAATATGTCCTTTATAATCGCAAAAATCGTTAGAGATTATCATAAAACCAACCTCTTCTGATCGAACAATTATTTAAAAAAAAATCAAGATAATTGTTAGATCTATTATAAAAAAAAAAAAATGTAGTTGCATAAAAAATCGAGCCCCTACTTTATTTACAATTATTATTTACATAAATTTACAATTATTACATTCATCCATTTCATTACTTGTAAAATTAATTATTGAATAACAGCAGCTTTGGTAATAAAAGAGAAATACACTTTAAAAAAGAAAAGAAAACCACTTCAATTTCCATGGTTAAACGTTAAATAGATACTCAATTTAATAATATGACGTCTTATATTTATGTAGTTTTGGAAACATATTATCTTAAAAAGTGGTTTTAGACAGCCTTAAGATATTACTCGCCAATAACCGCCTGAGAGTATTCACTGCAGCATACACATTCTCTCTGCAGTCCTAGTATATATCACTAATTTCACACATCACAAAAAAACAAATTTATACAAACTTGCCCGGTACAAATCAAGGTTTGTTCTTGTGAAAATACCCTATAAGACCAGTTTATTTATTTATTTATATTCACATATTTTATTTAATTTTAGATTTATAGAAATTTGTTTCATAATAAAGAAAGTTTTTGAAAAAGATTTATTCAAGAAAGAAATAAATTAATGATAAATAGAAATAAATATGAAGAATTATTTAATTTTTTTTAAGAAGAACTATTAACCCATTGTTGTTAAGTCTTTTACACAGTTGAATGAAAAATATTTGTTTAAAGAGTATCTTCAATTATCCTCAGACTGTGACTTATATATATGTTACGCTCAAAGACCGAAAATGTTCATTGAGCGAAAAAATAGCTCACTACGCATTGTTGTCACTGTAAAACATCCACATAGCGAAATTCGTGTCATGGCTATCATGGTATACGACCACAACACATTGTGGCAATGAAGAAAAGCCATGACGCGTTCTGAGCACTAGTTGGTGTAACCATATCACGACGGACAGGTTATAACTTGTCGGCTTGAGTACAACGACGCATTAAAACATCAGTACTGTTGTTTATTCATTTCTTGTCTGTTTCTGAGGGTGAACATATATCAGCGTTAACCATGGGCAATAAGAAAGAAGTGTTCTTTGATAAATTACATAAGTTTGTGAAAAGAAGCACTGATCGCAGTTTTATCATGAGTACAGAAAAATATGAAATGTTACTTAATGAAACAAAACAGTCTCAGCTTCTTAAAAAAAAAAAAAAACTATATTATTTGCAAAGATATTATAAACTTATTAATATATTGTGAAACTGCCACTGATTCTAAGAGAGTGAAAAACAAGTGTTCTGCTTGAATGTCTACAACAGACTGTCTTGAAAGAATGCCTTCTCTTCATTGTTCAAATCCTCCCCTATGAGAAGGGGTAGACAATGCTAACCAAGTTCATGAGACAAAGCCAACCAGGTCCTTTGAACTCTTTCTGTAACTGTAGTCTTCTACCTGGGTGTACCTTTTTTTTTTTGCCAGCGAATGTTAGAATATTCTTGAAATTATATTTTTAAAATAAAATATGTTTCTGGCATCTATCACAAAAGCATCTTTGTCCCCTTTAAATGCAACGATGTCGGCAAAACCTGCTTGAACCATCCGTGTCAAAGCAGTGAATTTCATCGAAACAGGTGTATCCTCTTTCCGTGAAAAGCTCGGTAATTCTTTTTTAACCCTATGGTGTTGATGGGTGACGAGGAGCATGTTCTGTGGGCAGATTCCCAACACGTGAGCTGGAGTTTCTGACGACAGAGGGGTCCATCACCTCCAATCGCTTCTACGGTACCGGGAACCCTACGAAGTGGGGCATAATTCATATTTAATTTAAAGGCCCCCGTCCATTCTGATCCACAAAGAAGTTTCCTGCCGTAGATGAACTGATTGGTTTTCGGGTTTTCCTTGAAGTGGAAAACGCCTACGTCTTGCTATCTGCATTTCGACAATCATTGAAGGCTTTTTCATGTAACGTCTGCCTCAGTTTCTTCACATTGAAATTCTCTTTCAATGTTCGCTACTTCAACAAAATCGTTGGAACCGTTATTCAACCGTTTTCACAAAAAAATCGCAAAAATAACTGAAGAAAAGAAATCATTCAGTAAAGTTGCAGCTCGAGTTTCTTCCGAAACCTTCGTTGTTTCCTGCAAAACTTTGGACTTCCTGCAATTTTCGTTTTTCAGATGCTTTGTTCATAAACATGCACACATGTACACACATACACATACATAAAGACCATTCACTAAAAATCATTGACCTCAAAACTTTTATTTCCGGTGAAGCATAATTTCAAAAATTTGGCACTATCGCAAAAGGATTATCTAATTTCACAAACATGAAAAATATGATAATATGATGATTCATAAATTGAATAAATAAAAGAGTTTAATTATTTTTGGGCATATTATATTTTTGTAATTCGTGTTTAATTACTAAAGCGGTCAGTCAAGTTTGTTCTAAAGCCTACATAAGCAGCTGATCCTCTTTTAAATCACTCACTATCCTCTCGTATCTGAAATTACATCCTGGAATTCATAAAAGAAGCTTAACAAAGCTTTGGTTTCAAATGTATTGTTATACGATATTATATTTGGGAGATTATTTATATGGGCGAACCTGAAAAAGATATTATCTCTCTAATTTTAAACATTTGCACACACCTTCAACTCGCCAATAATATTCTGAATTATTTTTTAATTAGACATACATGCACAACATATATATAACATATACTATAAAATCTGAAAAAAAAAAAAAGGATGATTATTAAAACAAAACATGATGCATGCATGTTTCCTCCAGTTTATGGAAGTCAATTTTCTTTTCCCCCTTAAAATGCAGATTATTGTAAAATGTACGTATGAAATTTCCCATTCACTTCGTATTAATAATTCCTTAACAACAACCATAAAAGATTATTGCGACATCTCTTTCAACATATTATTAATATCATTTAAACATAAATAAATTAAAAAATACATTTTGACTTGCTCTAATTATTTATTTTAATATAAACTCAAATTTACCATTTACTGCCAACTACCTTCTCACATACCAATTTACCTATATAATTTCTTATATTATAATCTTGCATACATTTCAGTTGTTATTTATTATTTTTTAAAAACAGAATTTTATGCTTTACCTTTCATCAAACATTATCTATTCATACTTGTATAATGAACTTTTGAAATTTGCCTCTACTAAAAATTCCTTGACAAAATACTGAGCATACTTAAAACCACCATTAAAATGTAATTGTAAAATATTCCACAGAACACGCTATTTACTATACATCATTTTCTAATGTCGAATCATAATATTCGTAATCATTCCAGTTTTATTATTAAATACACACATGGGAAGGGAATAGCTAAGTGGTTAGCGTACTGAACTTCCATGCGGGGTCCGCTTTATGTACCGACGTCGCCAGCTAGTTCGGAGGTATTATCGTCCTCGATTCGTCTGTCTACGTCGAGGTAGTATGGATTATAATAATTAGAAATGGAGAATTCAAATTTAGAAATACAGTTATTTGTGTGTAAGCGTGTATAGTGCCGGTCAAAGTATAATATTATCTCTAATGGGAAGGAATAGAGAAAGCCCGCCAGGTGAATTAGCACTTTTCAGAAAATTATTAAGTGCTGCATTCTGCGTCAAATAGGCGGTTATAGCGTTTGGAGAAATACCGAAGTGTGAAAGACTGGTCGAGGAATTAAAGTGATCTCCATATAATAATTCCATCTCAAGGCCGACGGTGAATCGGAGAATTTCACCTCTCAGGAAGCAGGGACCCAGACAAGAAGATCTCTCTGAAAAACGAGAATGGCCACACTGCACACCGTGAGATACTGTGCGATAAAACGAAGGAAAACTTCATGTGAGTACCAATTACATATATGAGAACTTTAATCAGGTCCTCATTGGTGAAATATAAACCATCGAAAATAATTTTGGGGCCGGAAAATACCGGCAAAAAGGGTTGTGGAGAATTTTAAACACAAATATTTTCTTTCTGATCTTACCATAAGAGGTAACACAACGATTATTAACAACGTTTTCTTCTAATTACGAGTCCAGCTCTGCTGCCCTTAGATTTTTTTCTTCCTAGAAGCCTCTACAGTTCACTGTCTGGTGATGAACAGTTTTGTCTGTAACAAGACAACACTGTCCGGAAACCGGCAGTGCACTGAGAAGGCTCCGGGCGCTAAATGACCATAGATGTTGACGCGCCTTAAAAAAAAAAATAAAAACAAAAATACCCACACAATAACATTACTTTATAACATACCGCATACAATCAACAAGTGTAATATGTAACAGAAACTTTTAAGTAGGAGACATTAAACATTAAAATAAGATTAAATGAAATAACATATAATAAAAATACAGAATTATTCAGTTCCTTTTTAAAAGAAGTTAAATGTATTATATTATGTTGTGGTGGTTGGTTCCGCAGAGCTGGAAAGCATCAGAGACATTTTCCGTGGTAGCCTGCTTCATTTTGTGGTCATCGACCGGTTTCGGGCGTTCGCCTACTCTCAGGATGCGTTTTTCAGACAGTGTGACAACACAGACTTGCATAGAGAAAATTTAATTTACACACTCTGAGTGTAAATGAATATTTCATCAATTGAGGTATGATATATTTAGTTGGAATTAAAGACCAACTCCTCTGTACGTACATATTTATGTATACATAACAGAAATTAACATAATAAAAGTTGGAGACAACTCTCTACATGAACTTGATAACTTTACTCTTGATAACTAAACATGCATGCTATAACGCATGAAATCCGAAATGTTATCCAAAATTGCGGATCCATCTACATATTAGCATTTTTAAGATAAATAAACTTAATTATAGAGTTTTAAAGATACGATTTCCCGTATACCCCAGTCGCCGTCGCAGGAGAAGGATCAGAGGAATATATTATAACCCCTGAAATTTTGCCAACGAATAAAATCAGAAATGAAAACATTTTGTTCAGCACTATAACTATGGAACATTTATTTCCAAGTTCAGTAGTCAACCAAGGTGTTACAAGTGTTAAGAATTGATATCTGATTAATTATTCACATTTTTATGTTATTCGTATAACATTTCCAAATCAATTTCGATCCCACTCTCGAAAAATTTTGATTCCCCTTCCGAAAGTCCAGCCATGTATCTTCAAGAAAACAAATTCCTACTAAAAAAAAAAATCATTTTATGATGTTCACAGAACCTCAAAACATATACCCGTACATATTTCAAGTTAAAACTCATTTCCTAAATCAGACATGAATGCATTGCTTAACATTAAAGCAATAATGAAAAATTGATTCTATTTAATGTATTTTGTTTAGATCAATTGCCATATCGTATTTTTTCAAATTTTAAGTATCTTCAAACAGTCAATTTAAGTTTTTTTATTTTTTTTAAACTTGATATTAAATTACGTACATTCTTCATGTTTTGTTCAATTCTTTCAATGTAGATCATATTTTTTTATTTATTTTAATTAAAAGCCAAGTTTAATTAAAATAACATTGAAGGATTAGATATAAATTCTCCATCATTAACTTAGCTGTCTAACAACTTTGAATCATCCTATTAAAATTTACTGATGCACCTAAAGAAAGAATGACATTTAATTAAGACATTATGTGTGTGCATTTTTTATTTTTTTTGCCTGCCACTGTTTGTACAAATAAACTATATATAATTATTTTAAAAATCAGCCTTGATATTTTATGGATTATTAATTTATTTTTTGCTAGCATAAATTTGTATTTTTTTTTTGGATATTGTACGTATATATAATAACAGGTACAACCTTTTTCTTTTTGATTTAATAAGATTTGTTTAATAAGATATTTTTATAGCCGAGTTTTTGTATAATATAATGACATAATTAATAGATAACATATTTTCATATTATAAATTCTTTCAATCTTAATAATTAACTTAAACCGTTTCTGCCAAAGTTCTATTACTGTAATATTTTTTGTCATAGATCTGAATTGGTAAAAAAAAGGTAATAATTAAAAATAATAATTTCTGTCCTTTACTTTTCGAATTTGCCTCATTTTGTATTTTATTACCATACTATTCTAATACCAACTGCGCCAAAATCTAGCTATTTATCTCTCTCGGCTTGTTCCTACGTCATGAAAAAAAAGCTAATTGTTTTTGTTGAAACAATCAACAAATTGATTTACCTGGCTATTTTTAATTTCACTAGACTAAAATACTCATTACATGAAAAAAAAAAATAGTGGGCAATCAAAACACTCTAAATCGTTGTTGTTCTTATTACCAAAAAATGTTAGAGGATAAAATCGATCGTTTTTTTCTTTGTCTTTTTTGTTTATTTAGAAATTTACAATCAGTATTACATATATACAGTGAGCAAATAGGATGTTGAATAAATGAAACTGTAGGCTGTGAGAAGGTAGGAGGAGAGAAACTACCCAGCGGTAGCATTCTCTACAGGATACCAGTAGCATTGATCAGTCCCGAATGAAATCTCCCGGGGTCACTGGCGTTTTGGGCAACGGCGAGTTGAATTGTCATGGATGGTAGTGGCGGCTAGTGATTGTATAAAGGGATTAGAGCAAAGGGAGAGCGAAATAATGGAGTTCATGATATTTTGTCTTGGAAAGATGTTGTACGAAAGACGATGTTGAGGTCATAATGGAGCGTAAGGTTTGAGACGTAGAAACAGCATCAAATTATCTTTCGAAGTAGCTTAGATTGGAAAGTCTTATTATTCCCAAAAGGGGAGGGAAGTAAACCCTACGCTATCCAAAGCCCCCTCGGGCCCATATAGCTGCCCCTAAAGAATACCTACCACTGGGACTAGAATGAAAATCCAGGCCCAGGTTTTAACCATCTAAGTTTCACAACAGACCGAACAAATCGGACCAAAACCTTAAAAGGACACAGCTTAAGATCCTCTACCGACATTCTATTCCGGCCGAAGGTCCTAAACCTAATCTCCTCACAACCCAAACAATTCGTCATCAAATGCATGGGTGTTTCCTCCTCAGTTTCACAAACTCTACAAAAAGGGTCAGGCACAAATCCCATTATATAGAGATGTCTCCTTAAACCACAATGCCCAGTGAGGAATCCAACCAGATACCTGAGGGAGGTCCGTGAAAGACATCGGACCCCACTACTCAAAGCTCCGTCCGGGCCCCCAATGAGCATTTTAGACTGCCGACAACCCACTGCACTCATCCCTAAGGATGAGTGCTGTGAGGTCATCCACGTCTGAAAGCCCGACAAACATGTGTCAGAAGACACACCAACAGCAGGCTCTGGACCAATGAAAGGGAGAGAGGCACCTAATTTGGCAAACCTATCCACCTCCTCATTCCCAAAAATTCCCATATGACCTGGAACCCAGACCAGAAGCACATCCTTTATGAAGAAAGATCTTCCAGTCTTCTAGAACATTCCAACACCAATCTGGAAGTGAAGACACATGAATTAAGCGCCTTCAACGCAGCCTGGCTATCCGAGCAGATACAAACCCCTTTTAAATTAGTGTTACGCACCCTCTCATCCAAAATACAGCAAAGAATTGCATAAACCTCAGCCTGGAAAACGGTGGCCCACTCACCAAGAGGCGCTACCAAATGATCTCCCGTCTCAAAATAGACGGCAGCCCCAGACCTACCATCCATCCTGGTACCGTCCGTGTAGCATCGGAGATAATTCTCAATTGGAAAGTCTTAATAAGTTAATAAGTTTGTAGGTTTAGCTGAACCCCATAATTCAAGACCATAAATCCAAATTGGTTTGATTATAGATACATATACCTATCAGTCTTTCGAGTTAAATCGATCTAAATTTGTAACAACTTACTAATTTTTTTTTTTGTAAACTATGTAGGTTGAAGTTTTATACACTTCCATTTTTTGGCCATTAAATTGGCAAAGATTCTTTTACAATCACGACTAATTTGGTTACCGTATATTTACAAATTCTTAATCGATCTAACAAATGTAGGTACCTATATAAAAAAATATAATCTTCACATTAATACACATGTAATTTCCCGTTTTTCTTACTTTCACTTAAAGCTGGTTATTCCAAGTGAAAATATTGCATGCTTGTCAAATTGAATAAATTGGTTAAATTTTGGATAACGAGTTTCCACTGGAAATACAAGTTTCGAGGTCTCCATAGTTCGAGAAAAGAGTTTTTTAGTAATATACACAATACGTGCGTGTGTATATGTGTCTGTCGACCACCGAGTTTGTCTGTATGGTTAGCATAATTTAAAAACAGAAAAGCGCAGTAAGTTCAAACTTGATATATCTTTTAAATTTTTTACGAGGGGATACGATAATAATATTCTGGACGCATCGTTCAACCATATCACTATTTTACTAAATAGATTTGTTACTTTTTTGCAATTTTCTCAAAAATAGCTTCAACAATTTTCTTTAAATTTGGTATAAAGAGAACGATAACTTTTTATTTGTAATATTTATCTGGAAATAATGAAATATTAATACGGCAATGGCTAGAAGATTTTTTTTTTTTTAAGAAAAAGGAATTCTTTATTGTTGTACGGTTTCGAGTACTTTATTGGTATCCTTCTTCAGAATCTCGCTAGGAGAGGAATGGACCCTGAGAACGTTGAGATTGAAATTAAATCCTGAAATATTCATTTTAGGCCGGGTTTTAGGAACGGGATGACGTTAGTTTTCTCTTTAAAGAGTCATTTCCGTATATTATATGATCCTATCTTCTATATATCTATATATATTTGTCAGATTAAATATATTGCAAAAATTCTGGGTTTCAAGAAAATCATTAGATCAGAAGTGCGACTTTACTTAACATTTTCTAAATGTCCCTGCGTTTTTTCGTGACAAAGATGCGAACGAGATTTCTTGTACTTGGTATAGTCGTATAATCTAAACAGACTATCATATAGACATATAGACTAACACTTTTATCTGAAACATATATTCCAATAAGTAGTTTTAAGGGGGTGGTTCTGGGGGGAACTGGAAGCTGTCATGCTTCCTACAAGTGTAGTTTTTAGGTTAGGTTCTGTAATTAATATTGAAGTCAGTTAAATTTAGTCGAAATTCCGTGCTTAATGGGTATTTGCCAATTATAAACTATGTAAACTGCATAAAGAGAAGTCGTGTGAGTGTTTAAACCAATTTTTTTAAAACTAGAATAAAAGCGTTTTTTTGTATCACAGACTCCAAGGGGTTTCGGGGAACCTAATTAAATAAATCCGCCATTATATTGGACCATTATAGTTTTTTCTATTTCATATTATTAATTTCCTGTCTGCTAAATGTTATCATGGGGTTTCAATGCTAGTATTTGTAGTCCAAGATAAAGGCAAATTAGCGAGAGGAATGGGAATATTGTTATAATATTTTCTGACGCAAGTAAATGTCTTAAGGATTTTGTTTTAATAATATTAAATTTAATATTACCTGAGAGACATTTTTTAGACACTAAACTGACATGGAATTGCCAAATCAACAAAAAATTAACAACAGCCTACATACGACTTAAACAACTATACCCCCTCTTATAAACAGAAAGACTCCATTAAAACATGAATGCACCCACCTTACTGTACCAAACACTTATCACACCAATTATTATAAAAGCAGCTCCGTCTCGTCATCATCTAACGAGACGAACAATAACAAACCATAGGGACTACCAAATAAAATTTTACCCATCGTAATTAACGTACCATGGTTTTTATAAGGTATATTCAGATACAAAAAGAACTTCAAATTCAAACCAGAAACTTCATTAAAACTACTGCACTAAACTTTCACATCAGTCTTCCGAATACAACTCATTATAATAGTGGACATAAAACGGCAAAGTCGAATATTGCAACCAAGATTTTATCAGGAAGGCTGGAAGACTAGATCTCATTCACTTAACAGTTAACTGAATTTAAAAACTTATTAACATAACCCTGAGTTAATAATAAAATAATTTATAATAAATTATAAAAGCAAAAAATTGTTGATACAATAGTTTTTAAGAAAGTATATATACTTAAATATTCTCTGTATGAGTATGAATGAGTCTATTAACTAAATTGCTCTGTGCAAGTCTATGTTTTCACACTATTTGACAAAAATTCTGATGATGGACAAACGCCCGAAACCGGTAGATCCACGGAAAGAAGCAGGCTATCACGGAAAATCTCTATGATGCTTTCCAGCCTCTGCGGTACCAACCAAAACAACTTAACATTATCATCAGTTTCATCAGCTCACTTAACAGGTTTATGTTAAGAAACTTTGGCCATATTGCTAGATGACAAGAAAAATTGCAGGGATTGATCATAGAGAAAAATGTAAAAGAAGGAAACAAGGCAAACTAAGAATAAAATCACCAAATCAAGGACGAGATAGTCAGATCAGTTAAAAAGCAACACGGAATACTCCTTTCCAGAAACTTCGGGTTCAGAACAGAGAAATTTGGTCAACAACCTGTAAATCTAATCGTATGACTTGACCACATTCTTAAGAATGTTTCCACTGAGTAAGTGACTGAAAATCTGTATAGCTGATACTTCATAGTCACAAAAGAAAGTTGTATAATAACCTAAATGTTTTTTGTTAAGAGTTTTCCTTTACGTTTTTAACTAGTTGTTTATAATAAATTAGAATAAGAGATTTCTGCTATTAAAATAAATAAATAAATTTAAGTGAAATTTATTTTTAAAATATTAACCAAAAATTAATCTTTTTATGACCAAAAAAAAAAAAAAAAAAATCACGGCAAGCTGTCGGACATACATAATCATGTAATAAATATCCACCAGTTGACAAGGATATTTGCATGAAGTTGGTCTTCCTTTAGGTTAACTGTTATATACTTACACTATAAATCAGTCGTATTTAAGATTCCCCTCTTTTAAGTTGGTGGGCCTATGAAGGTGGTTTCGGCCGGCCGCACCCAACAAGAGAAAACGAAACATCATAGGAAAGGGGAGGGGAGTAACTAAATGAATATTCCAAAAATGAAATTACACATCCTACAACTTGTTTATAAATCAAAGACATTAGAAGTGATAGGGGCCTCCGAGTATATTTTTATGTAAAATTTGAAACATCCGTCCTTTCTTTTTTTTTTTAAT
>JAAEAF010000016.1:69750-148086 GCA_011037195.1 Triatoma infestans
GTGTGTTTACTTTACCACTTTACTAAATGATTTATTCACTTTTTCGTAATGTTCTCAAAAATGCCTCCGACGATTTTTTTGGAACTTCCTATATAAACTAAAAATGCAAAGATCTACAACTTTTATCTAAAACATTTATCTGGGAGAATTTTTTTAAGGGATATTTTTAGGGGAGGGGTGGGGTTAGATTTCATCAAAGTGCTATCCTAGTTGATTATACAATTCTATCATCCAACCATAATTAGTTAGAAATAAATAGATGGCTGAAATTCCGAGTTTCAAGAAAATTAGTAAACCGGAAGTGCGCTTTTACTGAACAGTTTTTTCAGTTTTCGACGAATTTCGTTAAATTTGATACACAAACTATAAAATTTGTCAATTATCATTTTGAGAACTGGAGTAAGAGAAAGTTGTGTGAGTGTTTCACACCAGATTTGATTTTTAATCAAACCATGGTTTTTTTTTTTAACCCACTAATAAGTAGAAAACATTTTTAAGTTTAAATTTTCGTATTCATGTCACTCATAAATTATAAATTCCAAGAATTAGAAGGCCTAACATTATACACATAAAAAAAAAAATTCATACAAATTTACTAAAATATATCTTGAGAAAAGCAATAAATTTTTTAGATAAAAATGTAGTTATGTTTAAATTTATTATTTATTTAAAAATACAATCTGAGTGTATCCTAATTTGGTCACACTGTTCTTACAACCTACGGCACGAAATTTTATTTAAATGTGTCTCAAATTCTCGATATTATTTAAATAATTTGTTCCTCATTGGACACAAAAAAAAAATTAATGATTATCTATACATCGAATGGAATATAACGAAACTTTATTTATAAGTGTTTTCAAGGACGTTAAGTGGTAAAAAAAAAAAAATGAAGAATATATATTATTATATAGTAATCACCAATATGTATTAAAGAGGCAATTGTTTATGCTTTTATTGTTATAAAAGACCTTTTATTGTTTTATGTTATATATTTTGTATAACAATTTCTTTTTAATAATATATATATTAATGGTGGGCCCAAATAACGTGCCCATAATTTGCATCTCTAATCTTGCACACATAAATATAATAATATATTCTTTATTGTTTTATATTAACATAAAATATTACTTTTAAAATGATTTATTACTTTTTTACTGAACATACTAATCGTGTGTGATGCTGTTACAATTATTATTTATTATTTTTTCAATATATTATGAAGGTAGTTTAAGAACACTCAAATTAGTCATCTTGTCCTTAATTCAGAGTTGTTTTACGTCAGTGTTATTATTTATTAATTTTCATTCATTTTAATAACACTATTACATTTAAGCTGATTATGCGAATCTGTTTACAAATTCAACTTTTTCATTTATTTGTATATATTTAGATCATTCATTTAATAATTATTTATCTTCAACAATATTACAAAAAACAGAAAAAAAGATCTGGTCAACTTTACTAGCTAAAGAGCCTGTTTTTTTGAACCAGCAAGAGAACGCCACTGTTCCAACGTCTAGTGGGCAAGTAATGTTTTGGGAATCACAGTCCCCCCAACTTTCTCCCACTACAGATTTCCCCATTCCAGGATTTCCCATTCATTAGAATTGATCTATCACAAGTCGATCAGTGGATTAGTCTACATCAGCGGTCGCCAAACGGTGGTTCGCGAAAGAATTGTTAACGAACGAGGATTTCTTTGGTAGCATCAGTGAGATTTTCGTCTTCCTCCTGATGTGAAGTTATGCACTGCTAAAACGTTATCGGCCTTTTCCGAATATTAAGTTTAACAGAAAAGCCTGTGGCTGCTCCCATTAATTCAATGGTGACGGGTTGGGTTCAGCTGAAAGAAAAAAAGGCAAAGCTCGGTCCCCAACAAGTTTATTTTCAAAACACAGACAAAAAAAGAACGGAACAAAACACAAACAAGTAAGAGTACACAAATTCAGCAATTATTATTGTTCGAACAGAAAGCTTAATCGAACTTACATCCGACGATACCCTCAAAATTAAATTTAATTCAGGCATAACAAGGGCTCACTTATGGTATAAGGTCAAAAATGAGTATCCAATATTAAGTCTAAAGGCTATTAAAATATTATTGCCACTCACAACAACATATTTGTGCGAAAAAACATTCGCGGCAGTTGCGGCTATTAAAAATAAGTACCGTTGTCGACTTGAACTGCAAGCTAGCCTTCGTGCTGCTGTTACTACAATGGTCCCTAGAATTGAAGAATTTTTATCTAAGAAGTAGCAACATGTTTCACACTGATTGAGTATTGAATTTTATTCTTCTTTTATTGTAATTATTAATGTGAACTTTGATTAATCATTATCATCATTTGACTTTTCTTTCTCATCATTGATTGCCATGTTGACAAAATTTTTTATTGAAAATATACAGTGTGTTCATTTGAAAACTTGCCACCTTGAATAACTTTTAAATTAGTAGTTTTTAAAAATCGCTGAAACACATCAATTTTGGTTTTGGAAGGAGACATTTAATAACCCATACTCCCCAGTTGGGGAACTTTTCCCTCCTCTAAAAATGGGGGTAGTGGTCCGCAAGATTAAATATTTTCTGCTTGGTGTCCGTGAGGATCGAAAGATTGGCGACCGCTGGTCTACGAGTACATCACCACCCTTAGCCAACTCTCTTCTCATCGAGTCATCTCACTCTCCAAGTTATTAATTTCCACATTTCACTTATTTGATGTACCTATATAGACATTTAAGAGAGGATTTGATTAAATCTTTTAAGAATTCCCTAATCAGTGGTGATAATTTAGTCAGTTATTTATTCAGGATTTAATCTTCATTATCTATCGCCTATGCAGTTCTCTGGTGTTTGGAGAAGTTTGCTGGACAAAGAGTAAAACTTATATAAATAAAATCAGATTAGGAGTCCAGTTTAGGCTAATTAATAAAAGATTTTCTTCTTTATATTATTATAAATACAATATTATATATCAATAAATACAATTTCTATCCTGACAAAGATTGCAAAGTTTATAATTCCAAACGAAAAATGATGACCCACATCAATTTCCTAGTTACAATAATTTTAGAGCTTAATAAATAATTGAACTTTTCTCAAATTTCATTTTAGTTTCTTATCTAGATAATGTGGAAGAACTATTATCAGATATCAACAATGACAAACTAAAATACATTTTCGTTTATGTTATTAGAGCCCTAGAAATAAGGTCCTATTTGTATTGATTTAACTTTTTTTTAAAGTTGTTACTTCAATTTATTAAATAATTATTTTATTATTATGTAATCAGATACTCGTTATATAATTTTTTTATTACTAATTTTATTGTTTTTTTTTCTGTACTTTGTAAATTTCTTGATGTCTGTATATTTTTCCACGAATTTTAATTTGCGTAAAAAAAATTAACGAAAAGAAAAACCCAACTCATTGATGAGATTTGCCCTAAAACAAATAAATGAATAAATAAGTAGCATTTCTGTTTTGTAGTTGGGTACGCAGAGCTGGAAAGCATCAAAGTTATTTTCCGTGAAAGCTAGCTTTCAACATTATTTAAAATTACATTTTTAAAATTTGATTATAGTGCAATAGAAGTTTGTTTTTCGTTTCATAATTCCCTCCTTTAATTTCGTCTTTTGACCTACCAAAAAAATTCCACTGAAAAAGCATACTTGTTTACTCTACTGTATTCCATATTTACTAAGTTCCATACGTTTCTGTAGTATTGGATACGTATTTGGCTCCATGATGCTGGATAACATTTTGTAAATGGCACACCTTGTAATAATTTAGTTATGAAGGAAGCCACCCCAGTCTGCTGGGAAAGGAAAAGAATGGAGTCATTGCGGGATTGTCAATTGTCCCCATTGAAGTGGTGAAGAGGGGAAGTCAAACCATAATATCGCCTGTATAATGACATGGCAAAGTCATAGCAATGTCAAACCTTCACAATAATAACAAAGAAAGAATATTTTACAACTAGTGGCCTAGCCAGCTGCCTGACATCAAGACAAGCCGCGGCCAAACAAACAAACCAAGGGTAAATACCCTTTCATCAAAGCAAGCACCGCAAAGGCTGGCCACTGACATAAATCGGTGGTCACCAAACTAACCAAGGTCGCACACTAGGACAGAGGTCTTGGTGTGAGTGTGGCCAACACTCAGATGTCTTGGTGTGAATGTGGCCAACACTAATATATAAACTTCGCCCGATTGGAAGAGGGGATGATATAGATTATACTTGAGTACGTCTTCATATACGAGCAGCAGTTTACGCGTCCCTATACAGTTTTTATTTATACTTATTCCCTTAGTTGTGCATCTTAGTTCATTTATCTTAATCATTCTAATTTATTAGTTATTTATCTTCTATTTATTTCTAAGTATTTCTTGTTAATAGTTACCATTTTTTACGTTTAAATTATTGTTCAAATACAGTCTATTTTTATAAAATCCGTGTTAATAATTCGAGCACTAACTTCCAAAAATATCTAAACTAACTTCCGTCCTCTTCAAGACATCTACTCATACCTCAGGAATCAGATTAAACGATTCCACTACACCTGGCTCCATGCCATTTCCACGAAAAGTTACAATGTAAGTCGTGCAAGAAGAAAGGAGCCCTCCTAGCTCGAGTGGCCTTAGTAATAGTACCGCAAAGATACAGCAGAGAGAAGAGAGGCCCTCTCTGGTTAACAGGGACTATTCTCGGACTTAGGCAGGCTAGTCTACTTTATCAGATACAACCATACAACTGTACATCGCATATTGTCATATCTTTACTCACACCATTCATTCTATCATTTTCATTATAAAGTCCAGTGCAGTTAGTGTAACCTTAACTACATTATATTAGTGTCGTCTTCATATCTCGTTCATTTAATCAAACCTAATTTTTCTCCTCAACAACTCCATTATACCTTTAATCTCGTAAAGCACTAATGATCCAAATTATCAATGCGCAGATAATAAAAAGAAAAGGAAAACGCCTCAATAAGAGGTAACTCTTCTGCTAAACTAGGTGTAAGCCAAACAAATTTTCATAACGCATGCTATTTGCTACATACAGTTCCTTGTGTTTGAAAATTGTTTTTGAATAGCCTGCTGCTGGTACGCTAAATTGTTTGTCGATCAATTTTTTTCATTTTTGTAGTTGTCACATGTTTATGGTTTTCAAAACATTTAGATTTTATTTGTTGCTGCTTCATAATTCGCTAAAAAAAAGCTCATAATGAGAAGCAATGATTTTTGGTTATTTTTGATATCCTTTCTTCATGAGGAATTCATTTTTATTTAACATCTTCAGCCTTTATTTTTTAAATTTTTATTCTGAGTAATTTTTCGGTTTCCAACATCCCTTTTCATCATTATGTACGTTAGATTGCACTATCACATTGAACACTAAAAAGTAATATAATCAATATGGATCAATCTCCCCCAATAAACTGATCTGCTCTCAACAGTAAGTAGCACAAACATATTTGTACCATTTTGGTAAAAAAGAATTTAGCTCATTTTTGTTTTTTGTTGTTGTTAATTTGCAATTGTATTATATAAAATAAGCAAAAGTGTTACACAGTAAAAAAGAAGAAGTAATTGAAACACCGAGCATAGCTCAGTGTCACAACCAGAATACATGATGAAAGACACCAGCCAGCGCTGGTACTTTCTAGACTCTATTAAGAGTTATCAGCAATTAAATCGCGTGGCCCGCGTCTTTTTAGGCGACATGATGGGTTATCGGGATGAGTGCTTGTGGATAAGGATTGTGCAATGGGATTTGGGTGTGCGGAGAGTCTATCATGGAATCTTAGGAAACGGGTCTGGATTGATTCATTTACATATGGGATATTTAGATCATGGTGTAGGATGCGGTTAGAAACGAAGAAAGGAGCATTAACAATACGACGAAGGACTTTGGATTGAAATGATTGTATGAGCTGGATATTGGATGATTTAATGGAGCCCCACAGTTCAGTTCCATATGACCAGATAGGTCTTAATAGAGTTTTGTAGAGTGTTAGTTTGTTGTAAGTACTCATAGTAGATTTAGGTCCAAGTAGTCTTCCTAGTAATCTATAACGTCTGTTAAGTTCTTTTCTTTTGAGTCGAGTATGAGGATTCCAAGTTAAGTATCGATCTAGGTGAAGCTCTAGATATCGAATCTGATTAGAAGTGGGTAAGATAGCGTTATTTATAGTAAGTGGAGAGCAGGTCTGTCTTCTCAGTGTGAATGTAACATGTGTGCATTTATTGGTGTTCAACTTAATTCTCCATAATCTGCACCAAGCTTCTATGAGCTCAAGGTGTTCTTGTACTACATTTGAGATCTGTGTAGGATTGGAGTGAGAGGATAATATAGCGGTATCATCAGTATAGGTAGTAAATTCGGGTTTGAGGATGAGTAGGAATGCCAGCTGTATAGATAGAGTAACGGATTGGTCCGAGAATGCTACCTTGCGGAACTCCAGCGCAAATCACGTGAAGATTGGCGACCTCAGCGCCTCTGAAGCAGCGATTGGTGAGATAGGATTGTAGAAGTAGGTAGAAAGGAGTAGGAAGGAATTTTTTGAGTTTATAGAGTAGTCCTGGATGCCATACTCTGTCAAATGCCTGAGCAACATCAAGAAAGACACCTTAGCTCATTACAACAATAGAATTAAAAAAAAAAAAATGCTACAGTAAATAACTTGCATAATTCCAAGTGTATTATTTATTTCAAAGTCAATATTATGGTGAAAAAAAGTGTTAGAAGTCTATAACAATTTTAGCTGCCAACTTCTTGATTACTTAACTCATTATTATATAAGAAAATGGTCACGTGTCCTAGTGATTCTGAAATGTTAATAATCACATCATAATAGTAATAAAATAATAAATTTACAACAATAAAATATACCTGTAAAGGTGTATATTAAAAACAATGGAAAAATATGAAACAAGAGATTAAAATCAAAATTATTAATCCAACAATTATTTATTCAAAGAATACTAATAAAATATGAAGTGATATGTATCTTTAGCAATATTTTAGCAACCTGTTAGAATTTTTTATGTAATGAAAAATGGTATAAAAATAAAATAAAAAATATAGTATAAAATCATAACTTGGCATTCTAATGAGAATGTTTTCTTACAATAGTAATGCATTCAACAACAGCAATAATAACAAGTATTATTACAATTGTTTATCTGTTATTTTGATTATGAATTACTATCATATATTATATATTGTTCAAATAAAGCACTTAATTATCAATAAAAAAAATCTTCTGAAAACTGAGTTATTTCCTTTTAAGTTTTTTTTATTTAAATATTTCCTTGTTTAATCTATCCAAACATTAGCCACTTTTGAAAAATTTAGGCTGCATATTTATAATAGGATTTAAAAATTTGATCCAATGAGAATTAAGACGCGTCAACAACTATGGTCATCGGCATCCCGAAGCCTACTCAGTGCATTGTCAGCCTCTGGACATAGCTTAGTTGTGACACGGTCTTTCACCGAGCAGTGAGATATAGAGGCTCCAAGGAAGAGAAAAACTAAGGGCAGAACTGCTGGACATAACCCGGGACCTTCGCGTTGCTAGCCCAGCGCGCTACCAGTGGGATAATCCCTTCCCAAAGATTAAATAGAAGAACCATGACCAACGTAGCTGGCAGAAGAAATTAAGAATTACATTGCACAACAGAATATGATACGCAAATTTCTTTTGAATAACATTAAATAGAATTAATTTATTTAGGGTGGTAAGAATATGAACCTGTTTAACAGCCTTATATAATTATATTTTTCATGAATAGAATTACGTTTTTTTTTCCCCGACGTTCCGACACTCTGCGTGTCATTCTCAAGGGAAGATTATTTTTACAATTGTTAATGTATACAATCTGAAATACAAATTATAAAAAAATTTTTAACAGTACACTTATACAGAATTCTAAATATTAAACATTGTGAATGTCCATCAAATTACATTTACCAACCTCTATTGCAAGATGTATGTGAAGAGTTTTAAACACTAGTTTCAAAGGTATGTCCATATTAAACATTTTTATTTTATTTTGTAACTCTGATGTTTCTGGTCATATTTATGTTTAGAATTTTGAAATAGGACCACGTGGTTCGATTTTGATTTTTTTTTGAAATTTATACATTAATACATTAATACCCCTGATTATATGGTGCGTTTGGAAACTGGGCGGGCTCCATTGAGTGTTGTAGTGATTTATAAATGTTTGTCCTATTGGATCAGACTAGTTAATATGGATGAGAAAAGAATTTCAAAATTGTGTTTTAATAGGTTGAAGGTTCTCGACAGCAATGTGAATAGAAATATAGAATGGAATTGATTCTCACAGTTGCGAGTTTGGCTCAGTGTTATTGGTGAGAGTAATATTGTCTATTGTAACGATGCTGGACTTATTACAAAGAAATTACCAGATTTATTAGAGAAATGGAGAAATCATTTGATATCTCTCGATATACAAAGAGCTATTAATTTAAGTTACTCGATTATTTATAGAAATATTAGTCAGTTAGGTGTCATGGAGCAATATTTATGTTATGTTAGTCAATTAAGAATTTCGTCTGATCAGGTAATCAAACTCTGGAGTAAATATTGTGGATCACATTTAATTAATAGTAATGAACTTTGCACCCTTTGTAACTTGAATGAGTCCGAAAACATGGAACACATTATGCTCCAATGTCCAGTGTACAACGCGGTTAGAAAGCATCATTTACAGCCTTTTCTGTCACAAAGTAGTGATTTGTCAACCTTGCTAGTGATAAAATCTAAATACCAATTGGGAAAATTGTACAGATTTATGGTTGAGATGGTAAAGATCAGGTCTTTTATAATCAATGAGTAGTATGTACATATATATATATATTTATAATGAGTGGAATGGATTGTAATTGGTGTTTTATTTACTTATGTTTTATTCATATTTTTAGTAACTTTTATACTTTAAGAATAATAATAATATCACTTGTAGTCTCACCTGTAATATGTAATTTGGCATAAATACAGAATTTTATCTATCTATCTATCTATGTATCTACATTAATACGTTAAGTATTGTTGACTTTATGGCCTGTAATGTAATAAATTAAATTAGGGTTGTAATTGATTGAAATATTATATGTTAATTTAAATTAATTACTTAATATAACTTACTGTATATTTGAGTACCACGAGCTAAATAATATTTTATTGTTTCAAATTCAAATTGAGCCACAATAATAAATTAATAAAAAATTAAGAATAATTAATAATAAAAAATTAAGAATAATTAATAATAAAAAATTAAGAAATAAATATATCCGTTATTAAGAAATCGCACGAATTGACGTCATCATGTTACAAGATAGCTTTTTAAATCAGTTAACCTCCATCGCTCTTATCTCGTCGTACTCAAATATACAGTAAGATATATTAAGTAATTAATTTAAATTAACATATAATATTTCAATCAATTACAACCCTAATTTAATTTATTACATTACAGGCCAAAAAACTGACAATACATAACGTATTAATGTATAAATTAAAAAAAAAATCAAAATTCGAACCACTTGGTCCCATTTCAAAATTCTAAAATAACTTAATACAACCAGATATAAGATGAAAGTTTTTAACAACATAACTAATTAAATTTTACAATAAATATAAATATGACCATTAACAACAGAGTTACAAAATAAAATAAAAAAGCTTAATCTGTACATCGTACCTTTGAAACTGGTGTTTAAAACACTACACATACATCACATCTTGCAATAGAGGTTGGTAAATCTAATTTGGTGGACATTCATAATGTTTAATATTTAGAATTTTGTACGAGTGTACTACTAAAAAATTTTATAATTTGTATTTCAAATTGTATACATTTACAATTATAAAATAATCTTCCCTTGAGAATGACACGCAGAGTGTCGGAACGTCGGGAAACAATGTAATTCTATTCAAGAAAAATGTAATTATATAAGGCTGTTAAAGAGGTTCATATTCTTACCACACTACATAAATTAATAATATATCAAAACAGCCATAAATTTCAGCAACATCCAACATTAAAGCGACCATTCAAACGGATTACG
Source organism: Triatoma infestans (assembly GCA_011037195.1). Classification (NCBI taxonomy): domain Eukaryota; kingdom Metazoa; phylum Arthropoda; class Insecta; order Hemiptera; family Reduviidae; genus Triatoma; species Triatoma infestans. The sequence goes on from JAAEAF010000016.1 coordinate 79,860, forward strand.
GTTAGATTGGAGATATGGATGTGAGTCCCATCCTCCATTTTGGCATATACTCTCAGATGGTTAAAAAAAAAAGGTTACATGCTATGAATTTTAAAGCATACGAAAAAAGTAGTTTTCTAAAGCTATTGACTGTGGTGGGTAGTGGTAAGGTGAAATACGATTAGATCGGGTAGGTAGGTTTATCATTTGCTTTCTGTTTCTGGCAAAGCAGATAAATTAAATTTGAATGACCGACTGGTGAATACTTACGAATAATTTTAGAGGGCAACAAATAATTGAACACATCCCAAATTTTACCTTAGTTTCTGTTCTAGATAATATGGAAGAACTATTATCAGATATTAACAATGACAAACCAAAAGATATATACATTTATGTTAAACGGATGCCAGAGTGAGGTGTCTAGTAGAAATTGCTCGGACTCATTTCAGAACCCAAAGTTTTGGATTCTCAAAACATTTTAGATTTTTCAACACTTCTTAGTTTTTTCCCGATCTTCCATGACGCCAGTGAGGACACAGCGACACTGGCATTAATATTCCCGCAAGTTTTGTGATGATATTCTTTCAGTGAAAGGTCGGTTGGAAAACACGTTATTATATTTACTTTTAAACGTGTTACGTATTACAAAATGTTGGATGAAAATTTAACTATGTGAATTTTAGGAGCAAAAAACTATTCTTCATTTAAAATGGTATTCTTATCATCCGGTATACAAACTTCAATGTATTACACCAAGCTGCAACGCTTGCTGTATAGGTAAATCCAAACAGTTTTTACAAAAAAGACTCAGATAACACGAACTAGACATTATTAACAAAAAAATTGACTGCACTGCTCTCTCTAAACATGTTCTGTCTTTCAATCATGCAATCGATTTCAATAACCCTTCCATTTTAACCACTTACCCCAACCATTCAAAATGTCTTCTATCCAAATCCTTACAAATTCACCTACATCCGAACTCAGTCAATTTTAAAAAAGGCAAAGAAATATTACTTCAACTTACAATAACATTTTTCTAATCCTAAATAAAAACCGTAACCAGTAATTTGTTCTTCAGAATTTAAAATTGCCGCGCCTCACAATAAACATTTTTCTTATCCCTCCCACCGTTTTACAGTTTTTTTTTTTTTTTTTTTAAAATATTCTCTCTTCATTTCAGACTCAACGTTCTCAACGTTCACTCCTATCTTACCCTAAAGGTATCTTTATCTGTTTTTCTTTTCTCTTATTATTAATATCATTTTATTTAATTTACTGTCACTTCTGTTTCATAATTTCTTCTGTTAATGTTTCTTTAATTTAATTTTTTCTTTCATATTATTTTTTTTTTTAATTAATAAATCTATGCACCTATTCGTAACTATAATACTATACAATAATGTATTTTCTCCAATAAATTTTGCAGAGCTCCTGAAGAAGGGCACCAATGGTACCCGAAACGTAAAGCAACAAAAAATTCTTTTTCTTTAAAAACTCCTCTGGCCATTGGAGTACAAACATCTGATTATTCTTCATTTATTTATAAGATGTCCTACCTATGATGGGATGGGATGAGATACCTCAGATCTGATGCGACACGCTTAGATGAAGAGAACAAGCTTGGTCTGTTGAATGCCAACAGTGAGCATAAAGCAAATAATTTTTTTTTTTTTTGTGGTTTGCTTAAACTAAATAATGGTCAGCAGGGTGGGGGGATGAAATAGTATGGATGCGTTTTATGGGTAAATATTGGTCTGTGAATACGATTTAGGTGGAATTTTGGACTAGTGTGTATATATTGGCGGGGTGATGTTTGAGTATGGATAGACACAAAGAAGGAATACTAATAATTATCAATTGAAGGAATATGATATGTGGATGAGTGAAGTTTGCTAAGTTTTTGTATTCAATTGCTTTAAAATCATTTATTAAAATTTATTTTATAAAAATACAAGCAAATGAAAATTTATTATAATAAATATAGTATTGTGTTGTCAGACAATAGCGGAGAGTCCAATACTGTTGGACAATCGCTTGAGTGAAATTTTACATATTGGATTATCAATATGATAGCACTTGTCTACTGGAGTGATCTTTTCACACATACCGAAGGTTTTGAAATGTCGTTGGTAATGTTGTGTGTTTGTGCGCTGGTAGCTTGTGTAGCACGAGAGGTTTTGTAAAAGGGTTTGTGAATATATATGTTAAGAGAGAAGAGAAGTATTAGTAATAATCAAGAGAGCACACTATTTTTAAATAGATATATTCTCCAAGTGAAATTAAGTTACTTTACAATATCACAATTATTATGCTTAACAAATCAATTATTAATCTAGAATAAATGTTAATCTCTATCACTGGCACTGAGTTAAAGAGAGCGATTCCTGAAGCAAGAGTGTTCTGGCTTTGAAAGCAGAATGCAGACTGTCCAAAAGAATGCCTTCTCATACAAAACAGTTGGCCAAACGGCATTGTATTAATTTAACGGATTCTTGTGCCTTTTATCTCCCTAATAGCAATGACCTTAAAATTACAGTACCTGACTCTTTTCACTGCACTAAAATACTTTAAAATATTAACAAAATTCTATTTTTCAAACTATAAAATATTCTAAACTTTTTTCAAAACTATTATTTTTTTTCATTTCTTTGGTCGTGTCCATCTTTGACGATTTCTTTCTAAAGTTTGAAAAGTCTTGTTCATCTTATTATAAAAATCTTGTAAAAAAAGCAAGTCTTGATTTTAAAACATGAAATGCAACATTTTTTTAAATATTTCAATAAATTAATAATATTAAATCCTATCTAAATAAGGAAGTAATTAAAGTAATAAAAAAAATTAAATTAAAGTAAATACAAAAGAAAAACGAATAAGAGCATTTGCATTATTTGTAAAGAATAAAACGAGCTTGAAACAAGGATTTAACTGGGGGTACAAGAATCAGGCAGGACTAATGATACTGCAAAATTTGACAACCAGTCATTTAACAAGGGCATCTAACAAGTTATGGTCGATTATAGTGGGTTGATACACTATTTCTTACAACAATTGTTAATCTGTGTACAAGTAAATAAATACAGGTAGAAAATGTAGGCGTGCAGGTTGGTTAAATCTAAACAAACTTAATATTAATGCAGCATATGTTTAGGAAGTATTGCAATAATCTTGTAAATTTATTTATTTATATATTAAATATCAAATTACTTGGAATCAATAATGTATGAGAACAGGTTTTACAAATTTTAATCGCATAATTAATTATATTTTATAAATCTTAATAAGAAAGGTTTCCAATATATATGTTTACAAGAAATACTTTGCCATTTCTGTGGTCACCTGTGTCAAACTCAGGTCCCTCATTGGTTATTAATTACATAAATCATTGAAACTGAATTATATAATGTATCCTTCAAGTAGAGGATGCTTATAAATATTTTTTACATGATTGGTCTGTAAATCTTTAAGTTTGGTAATGTTAATTACACATTAAAACCTTGCATAGAATTATAGAATTATACATAATCTAACAAATTTTTTCACATTTTTAATATTTCTCTTACTAGTGTTTGTCTGTGAATCTGGCGTTTCATATTAATTTCAAATTACTGCTCCAATAACTTATTCTCCATTTTTTTTTTTTTTCAAACACGTATTATAATTTACATATTTTTATGGTTAATCATATTTTTAAGCAGAGATTTTTTTACTTTTTTTTTCTGGTGCTCATTAGTTTTTCAATTATGGAATATAGAACAAGATTGGTTTATTGCAAAAAGTCATGTCGGTGTTAGCATTGTTGAAGTTTGCTCTCTGACATTATTACATTTGTAGTGGAATCAATTGTGATTCCTGAGGTATGAAGTTAGATGTCTTGAAGAGGGATTTATTAGGCGGAAATTTGTTTAGAGAGTTATTGTTTGAATTACTAACACTGAATTTATAAAAATAGACTATATTTTTAACAATAAGTTAAAGGTGTGATTTGGTAACAATTAACACAAAATGATAAAAATAAATAAATAATTTAAAGAGTTAAATATCAAATAATTTAATAGGATTAAAATAAATAACTAATATGCACAACTATGAAAATAATTATAAATTAAACCTTGTATAGGGACGCGCTCTTGTACTGTAATGATATATACTGATAGACTGAAGCTATAGTGATATAATGATAATACTCGTGATACTGATGATACTCGTGCAAAATGAATGATCCCCTCCTCTAGTGGAGCGAAGTTTATATTAGTCTTACTCACACACTGACAAGTGTGTAAGTAAGTGTACTCATACTAAGACATCTCTCGTACGTGTGACCTTGGTTAGGTCGGTGACCAGTGATTTAGATCAGTGGCCAGCTTTATCGGCGCTTATCTTTGATGTAATGTATTGACCCTTGTATTGAAAGGGGTTTGTTGTTTGGTCGCGGCCCTTGTCTTGAAGACAGCGGCCGGCTGGGCCACTAGTTATAAATTATCCTTTCTTCCTGCCATCCTTTGTGAAGATAGCGGCTGGTTGGAGCCACTTTGACATTGCTATGACCCTGATACGTCATTCCTAAATAAATGTGATTATGAAAATATGGATGGCTCCGCAATGCTGGATAACATCTGGTATATATAACCAGATGCACATACAAACCACGCATGTCGAGTGAAACGAAAACATTGCGTTTGAAGTGAACCCTCTGCATGAAATGGATAGATTTACTCTGATGATGGATGAAACTCCGAAACCGGTTAGGAACGAAATAAATATGCATGCTACCAGGGATAAAATTCCAATTATGATTATGTTTCACATCATTTTAATGCGCATTTCTCGCTATGGGACTTTTTTTTGAAAATTACTTATTTCTTGCTGCTTATTTTATATTTATTTTAATCGGCAAATGATATTACAGTAATAATATTAACAATAGTTATGTTTGGCCGTTGTTAATCAAACAAGCGAAAAATTAGTTGGCTGTGGCCAAAGAATAAACTTTTTATTTTTAATCAAACATTTAACTCTCCATTCGTCCTTAACGATTCCTGTGAAAGGACACCAAAAGTGTTCAAAAAGTCGAATAAACTTTTAAAAATAAAAAGTATCTTCTTTGCCCCCGCCAATTTGATTTTTAGCTAGCTTGATATTAGAGGAAATTTAAGCGATTTTCTTATTTAGTTTCAAAATAGGTCAGAAAGCAAAGGAGACAAATCGCAACATAAAAAAGCATTTGACCAAGTAACTGGTAATGAACGTACAGTATTGATGTAGTTCAAAAGATTTTTGTGCAGGGGACGGGAACTTGAATATGAGAAGCATAGCGGCTGGCTGTCAGAAATTGACAGAGTCCTAAATTGAGGGTTTCTACCGTAGCTGAACCTCCCAAAACTATATGAGATATTATCGAATGAAGCGAGATCAGCTAAGATGTTTCTAGCGCACTGTAAAGTTGAAGTAGTCTCGGGTTCGGGAATAGCACTGCTGCTCTTAGATTTTTCTCTTCCTTGAAACATTTACAGTCACTATCCAAGGATGTGGGCAGTGTTGTCTGTAACGAGAGAAGTCTCTGGGCGTCAATAACAGGTGTTGACGCGCCTTGAATTAAAAAAAAAAAAAAGGAGGGAAAAGTTGTTGATAAAGAACTCAACCTCCGCCCATTCTTTGGTCATTTGGCATTTGGAAGCAAATTAGAAAAAGTAAAAAAGCATGATAAGTGGATGCCTCATGAGGTGATCGAACAAAAAAAAACAAGTTTTTGAGGTGCCATCTACATCACGGCATTTACTTCTGCCGTAAATGCTCTCTCCAATTAATTTGTTATTTTCAGAGACATTTTCCGTGGTAGCCTGCTTCATTTTATGGTCATCGACCGGTTTCGGGCGTTCGCCCATCTTCAGGATGCGCTTTTCAGACAGTGTGACCACACAGACTTGCACAGAACAACTTAGTTTCACACTAACTGAGACAAGTCTGTGTTGTCACATTGACTGAAAAGCGCATCCTGAAGATGGGCGAACGCCCGAAACCGGTCGATGACCACAAAATGAAGCAGGCTACCACGGAAAATGTCTCTGATACTTTCCAGCTCTGCGGAACCAACCACCACAACAAATTTGTTTTTTTTATTATGAGCAAACTGTCATAAGTTTACAAAAAGAATCTTGGGAGTTATTGCCTAGGACAGAAACTATAAGTTATTAATCCCAGTGTAATGTAATGATGTTTGTAGTAGTTGGTTGTGTCGTGAGCGTTTTAGTGAAAAGGGCTTGTGTGTTTGTTTGAGATAGAAGTAATAAGAATTTAAGAACACACTACTGTTTTATAAATAAATATATTCTGTTAAAAATATAATACAACTTATTTGGTATTATAAACTTATTTAACTTATTGTGAAACTGGCACTGATATTTAGAGAGCGATCCTGAAGTGTCCTGTTGAAGGCTGGGTTAAGACTATCTACTCTTTACTTTTAAATCTGATGGCTCTCTTCTTTGGAATTGCTCTCTCTCTCGCGGGGGAATTTTCTTACAAAGGTTTTGCCCTAACGGGATTTGCCTTTTTTTCTATTTAGTAATGACCAGATTAATATACCTGGTTCTAAAATACATACTTTTTGAAGGTAAATTCACAGCACTAAAATTAAAAATATTAACAAAAATACAATTTTGGATACTATAAAATATTCAGAAACTTTAAATATTTTTTCGATTTTGTTCTTCCACTACACCAGCTAGTAGATTGATTAATATCCCCGAAGAGATGAAGGGGCCAAGCATTGTCTCCGATGTAATGGCAAGAGAGAGAAAACAGGCACACTCTGGTACTCTCTGACTTAAGTAGGCTAGAGTGGGAGAACCTGTATTAAGCCAGTGAGAATCTACCTAACGATTTATCTATCTATCTATCTATCTATCTATCAGATTCAATCATACTTCGCATCGTGTCATATCTCTACTCCCATCTTTTTCTATAAATTATTACAAGTCCAGTGCAGTTAGTGTAAACTTATTGCTACATTATAATAGTGTCTTCAGATATCGTTTAATTATCAAACCTAATTCTCTTCTCATCAACTCATTATACCGACGACTTGACGAGTTCTAGAATTTATGAAGGCGAGACTTTGTATTAGAGACTCAAAGTTTAAAGTAAGAGAATCATAAAATTTGACACAATATCTTACTCTCAATTACAATTTAACATCTGGTTACTATATATAAATGGAATTCAGAAAAATTAAAAAAAAAAAAAAAAAAAAAAAAAAAAAAGCAAAACATCAAATCCTTATTTTATAGGTAGCAATATATATCTTAATACAAGATGCAAATATGATATCTTAACCATGAATATATATATACCTGTCGGAAATATTGTAATAATTCATTGATAAATAGATACCTTGTTAATTTATTAAGAAAATACAAAATCTTATAGTAAAAATTTGTATTTGTTTTTTAATAAGAATTTATTTTTTTTCTTAAATAATTATTGTTTAGAGGCCATTATTGGTAATTGAAAATAATCATATACTTGATATAAGGAATCTATTCACAATACTATTATGTATTTCTACTCTATGAAATCGACTATTATATCTTATTTTTTATGTAATTTTTTTTCTTTTACTATCAGAAAAATTTCGCATAGAAGTTGATTATTAAATTTGTTTGAATGCAATTTATTATATAGGTTCAAGGTTGACATGTTAATAAATTAACAGTATAAAGATAATTGCAAAGAGATTATATTATTTGCATAGGCGCCTTAAAAACAACTGTGAGGGGGTAATATGGCCTCTTTAGGCTTTTTATATACTGAAATAACCTTAGATTTATATATGGATATAGAAGTGTGTGTGTGTGTATTGAACCTGAGATCCCAATGTAGTGTGTTTTGCAAAAAAAAAAAAACTCACTTCCTGTAAACTTAAATCAAATATGTTGGAGAATTTTTCCATACAGCCTATTTTCAATACAATTTTCAGGCATTTTTTTTTTAGTCTATTTAGGATAAATAGGTAGAATGGTTATAGTAGATAGTCTATAATTTGTCTTAATTTTAAAATTAAAAATACAACCATTATATCGAACAAATATTACATTCTTTGATATAATGAAATAAACGTCTTGACATCCCATTTGAGTACGAAATAAATATTTCTACCTAATGGGCTATGTGTTTGTGTAAACAGAATACCTCAAAAAAACAAACTTGATTTCCGTATGAGAATTGCAGTTTTCTATGTATATGCAATAAAGAGAAGATTTTTTTTGCTCTTTAACATTAATTACAACCCGCACACAAGACTTAAAAGGCAAGCACTGACTAAAAGGGCTAAACTTCTTTACCGACTTATTGGAAGACGATCCAAATTACCTACAGAACTCAAAAGACTGATATATATTTCTATAATCAAACCAATTTGGACATACGGACTTTAATTGTGGGGTTCAGCTAAACCTACAAACTTACGTACCATTCAGGCATTCCAATCTAAGCTACTTCGACAGATAGTTGATGCTCCTTTCTACGTCTCAAACCTTACGCTCCATAATGACCTCAACCTTTCCTTTCGTACAACAACTTGCCAAGACAAAATATCATAAACTGCATACTATTCTCTCCTTTTGCTCTAATCCTTTTTGTACAATCTCCAGCCTCCACTACCATCCCTGACAATTCGCCTCGCCGTTTGAATCGCCAGTGGCCCCGAGATTTCCTTCGGGACTGATTAGTGCTACTGGTATCCCGTAGAGAGTGCTAGCGCTGGGTAGTTTCTCTCCTCTTGCCTTCTCACAGCTACAGTTTCATTATTCAACATCCTATTTACTCATTGTGTATATGTAATACAGATTGTAAATCTCTAAATAAACAAAAAAAAAACAACATTAATTACACAACTAAATTTCAGCAGAAGAAATTTTTGAGACAACCAGAAATCATCGTCAGTGGTTCTGATATTCCTCTAGTCGAGGCGATCGTTTCCAATGGATAAAAAAACCACTTTACGTGGAAGTTGGACTGTTTGCAAAATTATGACTATATTTTATTGGTGCAAATGTAATGTCGATTTTTTTTACATTGTTGAAGTTTTTGAAATGTTTTTGGTGATGTTGTGTATTTGTGGTAATTGGTTGTGGAGTGAGCGGTTTAGTATAAGGGCTTGTAAGTATGTTTGAGATAGAAGTATTAGTAATAATCAAGAGAGCACCACTGTTTTTAAAATAAATATATTCTTTAAGTGAATTTAAATGGTTTACAATATTCACAACTATATCTTAATAATTTAGATGTATATCTAAAATAAATGCAAGCTCTTATGTTTTAACTTATATCTAGCACTGATTTAAAGATGGCAATTTCTGAAGTGTTCTGGCTTTCAAAGGAGAATGCAGACTATATTCTTTGAAGGCAGAGTGCAGGCTGTCCTAAGGAATGCCTTCCTTTACAAAACAGTCGGCCAAGTAGCATTGTATTAATTTTACAGATTTTTGTGCCTTTGTTTCCCTAATAGCAATGACCTAGATTGTAGTATACCTGGCTCTTTTTACTGCACTCAAATACATTTAAAATATTAACAAAATTAGATTTTTTTCAAACCATATTCTAAACTATTTTTCAAAAACTATTATTTTTCTATTTCGTTCTTCCACTACATTTTCCTTTGTTTATTGTTGTACATTTTTTATTTAATGTGGTTATATTGTGTACAAAACAATTTAATGCACATTTCACGCCATTTCATTATTTTTGTGTTGAAATAATTAATAATAACTGCTGTTATATCATATTTGTTTTTAGTTTACGGAAAGGATGTTAGAGACAAAAAGCAAATTCTAGCAATTTTCTTATTTCAAGTTCAAAAATGGGTCTTAAGACAGCGAAGGCGATCACAACATCAACTAGAATAGTATAAACGCTTATTTGACACAAAAATATAGAACATAATAACATAAATTACATCTTTAAACATAATGGCATGGATATCCGTCTGCCAGAAGTCTAGTTATTTAATAAGGAAATCAAATATAAAAATATAACAGATACTAAATAATATGAATCTGACTTGACTGTAGAATATTTCCAATAAAAAAAAAAAGAAAAAAAAAGTGATATTTTATAAATAATAACTTAAATGAATGAAAGTAAATTAATAAAATAAACATAAAAAAGAAAGAAAAGAATATACTAAATTAATGAATATCAATAATTAAATTCAATTATCAGGCTTTGTCTATAATTAAGTGCACTAATTACAAAATTATATAGGTTAATCCAGTTCCCATTATTTAGAAGAAAAAAAACCACCTCATCAGATCTCAGACTTTCTTTACCCATAAAACTGAGTCTAAAATCTTTTAAAATGGGACAGACTGCTAGAAAATGAAACGTCGTTTCCACTTCCTTCAGGTTACATAATGATCATAAATTAACACGATTTGTGTTCCAAGGCTTACAATTTAACTTTAATAATTCACCGCGTACATTAAATATTATTTGTTTAATTAAGTGATCCAATTCGGAATCTACATAATTTACATCATTCCTTAATTCCTTATATGTTATTTACCTGTAAAGCTAGGAACTCAAATTCAGCCTTCTGCATACTCCTAAGTTTAACTATAATATTAGAAGTCTATTCATGCCACTGATGACAGTAATTCGGTGCCAGGGTAGCATCACATATCTCAGCTAAACGCAACCATTCCTTGTACCCATGATACTTTCATTCTTACTGTTTCTTCAGCGATTATATTTATCAATCCACCAGAGTGACTATTAAATATCTTTAAGTAAAAAGAAACAGTGTATGTCGGCCGGTCTCTAAGTACAGCATGTAATTGGGGGTATTAATAGGAAGTTTAAATAACTTTTTAATGAAATATCTATTTAATTTCACCAATTCCTCAAATGCTTGGTATCTCCATACTTGACAACCATAACTTGCTTTTTTATATCACCTATGCATTTAGCCCAGAATGCGCTAACGAACGGACAGTGCAATGGTGGTTCAAGAATTTTTGCAAAAGAGACAAGGGCTTTGAATATGAGGAGCAACTGATTCACCTGATCTCCCGTATACGTAAAGATATACGAAATTTCTGAATCATCTTTTGAAGCAAATTAGAAAGATGAAATATCTTAATAAGTGGGTTATCTCATAAGCTGGTCGAAAATTAAAAAAAACAAAAAACAAATCGTCGTTTTGAAGTGTCGTCTTTTATTATGCACACAGCAGAAACGAATGATTTCTCAGTGTGTTTGTGACGTGTGACAAAAAGTGGGTCCAACGAGATAAGTGGGACGAGAGGAAGCTCCAAAGCACTTCAAAAAAATAAAAAGACATTGCCACTGCTGCCGGTTTAATTCACTTAGCTTTCTGAATCCCGGTGAAACCATTACATGTGAAAAGAATGCTTTGAAATCGATGAGAAAAGTGAAACACCTGAAGTGGCAAAGAGCCTATTTCTTCTTCATGATAAAGCCCGACCTCACGTCGCACAACCAAAGCGAAGTTTTGCCTCATCGATCATATTCACCCTCAACTCTTGCCATAGTAAACTAAAATCATTCCCCCAAATTGCACAATAAACTAAAATAAAAGAATTAACTTAAAAATTTCTGTATTTAAAATATATTAATATTCCAGAAATGCTGATATATTTGAAAAGCTTTCCATCAGAGATTTTTTCCCGTATTATCCAGCTTCATTTTGTAATCTATGATCAACCTGTTCCTGGCATTTATCTGCGATTTATTTAGGGGATAGTGCATTGCTACCTGAAAGATCATTGTGCTCCCGCAGCCTTTTCAGTGCATTGCCAGCCTAGAGCAGTGTTTTGTAGTTACATACACCGGACAGTGAGCTGTAGTGGCTCCTAGGAAGAAAAAAATCTAAGAGCAGCACTGCTGGATTCGAATACGGAACTTTTGGGTGGGAGTCCAAGGCGCTAACACTGATCTAATCCCTTATTTACATTAAAGTAAGAAGTATTATATCATTTGAAGTTATGTGCATTTATTCGCTATTTGTTTTTATTATGAGCATGCATTTCAATTATATTTTTTCCAAAGTGAGTTCAAACAATGGCCAAATAAAAGTCCATATGTAAGCTTGTGGAAAAACCAAATATTATTCTATTGTTCAGTTCGAACACTAATTTCTAGGCGCCTCCAATTTTCTTTTAGTGATTAAAATGAAATATAAAATAAATTTTAAACAATTAAAAATCAAACATAGACAATATGATACTGTTAACTTTCTAAAATAACGAAGAGATACTAAAAGAAATATTCTTAAATTATCATTTACACAACAAGGCATTAAGTTGATTACAGTGATATGACTAAACTTGCGGCGAATGAAAAACTTGCAATAGTGATAAAAGATTTTGAACATAAAAACTTACAACACTAATATTTTATTGGGTATCATTCAATGTTTTATATCTTTTCTACTATAAAAGTGGCAATATAGCATACCTAGTTGTTTCTCCTATAGCCCTAACTATACTGATGGATATAACTTCTCTTTATTGTAATAAAAGTCTGACTAATTTATGTTTGTAACCATTCAAAGTTATAATTAGATAATTTTGATATTCTTTAGTTCACTTAAGACGCACATACTGTATACACACTTACTGATACATAACCAGTTAGATATTGAAAGAAATATTAACCAATAAATGATTGGACACCTTACGAAATATTATTATATATGCAGGTCAGCAAGTTTCCGCCCTTCTTCGAGTAATATTTTATTTCTTATTCGCGTATGTTATTATCATAAATACTTGAGGAAATTTATTGATATTAAGTGAAATGCAGAAACATTTTTGCATTTCTAAAATGATTCAGAAATTTTGTTTCTGATTAATCTCAAAAAAAAAAGCTACGTATTATTTCTGTTTCTATAATGACAATGCATCGATGGGATCTGCATATGCAATTCTATTATTTGTTATGTAGTGGAATCAGATGTCTTGAAGAGGGTTATGATGGTTGAATGGTTGGGAGTTAGAGATTTTTAGAGAGTTGTTACTCGAAATATGAACTACTAATTTACGAAAATAGACTATATTTTAACAATAATTTAACGTTAGAAAAGATATAACTACAATTAATTTAAAATGATTAAATGGTAACTAGAATGCACAACTATAATGATGATGAATAAATATATGTTTAAAACCTTAGATAGGGACGCGCTCGCTATGTATGAACTGATGTCGTATATGACTGGTAGAATCCTGATGAAACGCTGATAAAATACTCAAGAATACTCATCCCCTCCTGCTGTGGAGAGACGTTTATATTGGCATCACTCAGACATTGACAAGTGTGTAATTACGGGTCACACTAAAACATCTCTTCCCGTGTGTTGACCCTAGGTCTTGAATAGGTCGGTGACCAGTGTGGCAACAGATGACGGCGGTTATCAAAAGACTGTAGCCAGGTGGTCTTTTGAGTGTTGGTTGTCCCTTGTATATCGGCCAGGTGGCTTCTGTACACTGACCGTATAATGACCCTTCTGAAAGGGTTCTTGTTGAAAGGGTTTTAGCGGTGTGTCTTTGGCGGTCCCTTTGACTGCGCACTGACCGCGGCTCTTGACCTGAATAATAGCGACTGGCTGGCACCAATAGTTATAATTTTTATAATTTAAAAAATATATCTTTTCCTTCTTGTTATCACATTACAGTTACAAAGAAATATACTAAAACAACGCGCCAAAAAACATGAATTTTCTAAATGGTATCTTCTTTTCGATGTTTAATAGAGTTGTAGTAGAATAATGAGATAATTAGCATAAACATTCAGATCTTGGGATCGGTTTTTAGGTTAATCTCACTATAGAATCACACCAGAACCACAAAACGGGGTTATAGTAGACAGACATGAAAGTCACACGGACTACTACCAGTAATCAGTTTCAACAACTGCCGCAACAAGTGGACGATATTACCCATTAAATTAGTTGCAGTCGATGGTTAAACGCAACTGGACGACGACTCATCACCGACACCTTCTACCTAGGGTGGCTGGATGTTTCTATTGAAAAGTAATATGTTGTCTATTTCAACAATGTTCCTTCACATTGTTGTGACTTCACATTTTCCTCAAAATTTCCAAGAGAGTTCTCTTTTTTAGAAATAATTTTATTTATTTTTATGAAGTAAATTTGTCGTAATATATTATCACAAAGATAGTTGACGATACAAAATGCTTTGATCAGTACTTCAGTTTAATTATATATTCAATATAAATAAATATCATAAAAATATAATTTATAGTTGAATAAAAAAAAATTCAATTTAGTTTTGAATTATTAAAAATTTGTTAGGTCATTTTTGTTTACTGCTTCCTCAAAATGACAATTATAGAAGTGTTTCTATTAATTATTAATAATGATACTAATGCGGGAAAAAAATTATGAGTGATTTTTCGTTAATTACGGTGTTGTAGATTTATTTATTTATTCTTTTGCAATAAGTAATTTATTTTTTATACAATCAAAAATGTATCTTTAACTATGTAGTAATTAATATGTTATTTACCGAACGATTCCTCTTCGTAATCCATTTTGGTAGTAAACTTATGATATGGTTGTTTGCCGTGGATATGGACTTCAAACAACCATTAAAAAGTGGTGCGTGTGCAAGCGACTACAACCCACTAAACAGTTGCAAGATGTGGGTCTGTATCCAAAAAGTTTCAGTATAATTTCCAGCATTTTTACTTCATTATAAGTTTTCCTATATACTATAAACATATTTCTAAGTCTGTTAGACGGTCATAGATTTTAACATAGTATTAATTAATGGGGGCAAAAATTAACACGCTCTTATTCAGTAGCAGATGGAGCGCTGAAAATTAATTAGTTGTTTTAAGACTTCAAGCTTTTTATTATATGATGGAGAAAGTTGCTATAAAATAATCCTTCTTATATAATATGTAATTGTATATATATATATATATATATATATGTACTTGCTTAAGTCCGTTTCGGTCACTAATAATTTCAGATCTAATAACTCAGCAGGTATCTCTTCGGCAATGCCCTTACTTACTCAATATATCAAATTAGATGTGCCGGAAAGTAAAATATATTTATTTAATTTTCTTATAATTTATTCCATTAATATGTAACTACTTAATTCCCCAGCATATTGCATTCTTCAGAAGCTTTATGCTACACAAGGCATAGTAAAAAAGATTTTTACAGCGAGCTGTAAATTTATAAAATTGAAATTTTCTCCATGTCTGTTGAATGATTGTCGTGCACCTGTTTTGATTGTCGTTGATAGCTCTATTTAACAACACTATATTGATAATAGGGATTCGCCATTCAGATGGGCATCTGAAAATAAGAGACTTATTTTTTTTTGTAATTGGAGGGTAGGATTTCCAGGAAAAGAAGTTTACTTCATTTAAATATGGGGCATCTTGGGAAAATTCAATAATCATTTATTGAACAAAAAATAATTGTCTATAAATTGAAGTTTTAACTTACATTTCAGGAAAGTCAGGTCTCTTGTTCTAGGAAGTTTATTAGCCAGAAAATTAAAAAAACCCAGACAATTAGCTACAGGTGAAAATTATAAGTTCTTCTCCACTGAAATTGTTGCCTGTTGTCTCCATGATATTTTTTTTACTTTTTTTTTTTTAATTTAAGGCGCTTGAAGATCTATGGTCATTAGTGCCCGGAGCTTTCTCAGTGCACTGCCGGCCTACGAACAGTGTTCTCTCGCTCAGACAACCCTGTCCATCACCGAACAGTGAGCTATAGAGGCTCCTAGGAAGAAAAACTCTAAGTGTAGCACTGGACTCCAACCCGGGACTTCCGCGTGGGAGTCCTACGCGCTAACCACTTAGCTAATCCCTTCCCTTCTCCATGATATGTATGATCCATTTCACTTCTTAATAACATGTGGAAGACAGGACAAAATTTTGAAAATATTATATTAAGCTGGATTATCTCACCTCAAGTTCCATATGATTTTTTTTTTTTTTTTTAAATATTATTCTCATACAAAACTCCCAAAAACAATATCTATCTGTGTACCAGTCAATAGTTAACAAATTCCAGAAATTATTTAATGGTAGATTAATTGGTCATATTTGCTTATATTTATTTTATTAACTTCCGAATGTTTTATTATCTTCAACTTTTATTATTCATTTATTTTTATTAGTCATTTATTATTATTATTTGTCATTATTTAATTATTAGTAGAAATTTAATTTATACACTTATTACTTTCTCTTATTTTCAGCAATAAAATATTACCCTAAAATAATAATTTAATTTGTTTACCCTCAGGAGCTTTAATATGAAATTTTTTTACATTCTCCAAAGAGGAAGCATTGTATTCATGACAGATAGTCAATATTGTTTTGCATTTTCACTGGGAATATACGTGTTGAAATCAGGGGCGGGTGTTGGTGTATTGGTTATGAGCATGGACTTGTAAGTGGGAGGACCCCAGTTCGAGTCCAGCGTATAACTAAATTTTATATTTGTTTAAAAAATGTTAATAGTAAAGTAGGTGCTTCCGCCCCCGTCCACGACACCTAATTTGGTAGTTGGACGTTAAGCCCGCCTGAAAAAAATAGGCATTACTTTACTATACGTGTTGAAATCCTATGAGGATGGAAAAACTGTATTTTCAGCGAATGGTCCCTACGTGTCTGTGCTGTGTTTAAAAAAAATATCACAAAAATGGCAAAATTGCAGCTCAAAATGGTAGCTCAAACTTGATATTCCATTTAGAGACCACCAACACATTTAAGACCCGAATGTAAGAATTCATAGAAATAAGTTAGAAATTATTCATAGAAAAAATTTTCATTTCATAGAATAAGGTAGAAAGAAGATTCATAGAAATTAGAAATATATGTGGGATAAGAGACGCTTATTCCTAGATTTTTGCTGTCTCTTACTGATATAAAAGAGATAGAATATTTTATTTTTTTTTTGAAGGGGGGGGCCAACGTAATGCGACCTTGATCCGGTCTATTGTGCTATGCCCCCTGGGTGCCGCAGGCCTGCCCACAGCACCCGAACAGATGTCCAATTGAACATCCGTTCTACATCACCTCCATCAGTCTGAGATCCCTAAGGTCTGAGATTCTGACGGGCTCTAGAGAGGGTATGTCACCCCTCCTCGACCTGGTAGCTGCCCAGGTTCCTGAACCTTCTCTGAGTGGCAAGCCTCACAGTCTGTTAGGAGATGTAGTGGAGTTTCCTCCAGCTCCCCACAGAATCTGCATGAGCTGTCACTTTCCAAACCCAGCTTCACCAGGTGTCCTCTAAGTCGGCAATGCCCCGTGAGGAAACCCGTAAGAACGCGGAGCTTGTTCTTGCTTAATCCGATGCAGGCCTCCGACCTCCGTTGGTTATAATTTCCCAAGCAGATCTTGGTCTGCCGCAATCCGGGGAGGGAGTACCAGAGTTGAGATCTCTTCGTCTCCTCCTCCTTCCTAAGTTCCTCCAACAGAAACTGGTCGCTAATCCCACAAAAAGGTTCCGGCCCCAGAAGTGAGGTCATAGCGCCTATCTTGGCCAGGGCGTCGGCCACCTCATTCCCTTCAATGCCAACATGCCCCGGCACCCACCAAAATGCCACTTTTTTCCTCCTGCCTAGATCGTTAAGTTTATCTAGGCATTCCCAAACCATTTTAGAGTTAATAACTGGTGCACCCAAAGCTCTAATGGCTGCTTGACTATCGGAAAGGATAACAATCTCCTGGTTCCTATATCCCCTATCGAGGTTAAATTGTAAATATCTTACGATAGCGTATATCTCAGCCTGGAAGATGTTGGGAAATTTACCCACGGGTTCCGAGTGCTTGATCCTTGGACCAACCACCACCGTTCCAGTCCCCTCGAGGGTCTAAAGAGGAAGTATTGTAATAGTGTCAAATTTTTGGGTAGTGTAGGGCTGGCTTGATAAGCCATTCAAGGTTTGATAAAAAACTTTTCAAAGCCTTATAATTTTTAATCTAACGACTGTCTTCAATTCTTGAAAGTTTATTTGCTAACTTTTGAATCTTTACTCTTTAAAGTTTATCAGGCGATTCCTTAACTCTTCGGCTTTTTATAATTAGTTTTGTTCTAATCTTGATTTTTTTATGAGTATACGAGTAGTTACTTCAACACTTGAAAAATTTTCTAGAAAAAGATTGACTGACGAATTTGAATCTCTCTTCGCCAATAAATTATAGTGGGCGTTACAAGGGTGGTAATACATAGTTGATGTGCGCTTGGAAGCTCAAATTTGGCGCCTCGATACGGTTGCTAATGGAACTATTGAATCCAGCTTTTGTGTGGCGTATTTTAAGGTGACTAGGTTCCATTACCCAGCATAGAAAAATGCGTAAAACGGAAATACATTTCAGTAAACCTGCACTTCCGGTTAAGCAAAGATCTTCAAACCTGGGAATTTTCGCCCAGCAATTTATCTTAATATTATGTGGTTGTGAATCTGCAATGATATTATTGCTGTACTTGGACCATCAACCACATTCATTGTTCAGTATAGCTTCTTTTTATTTTATTTATTTATTTTATTAAGCTTTAACGTATTACAAAAATACAATAATCACGTCAACAAATTCTAGCTGTGATGTACAAAGAAACTGAGTTAACTTTAAATAAACTTTGCTCTTTATAATTAATGCGATGTAAATATAACCAGGGATACTTAGTCTGTGCAAAATTCTGCAACCTTCCACTTGTGTTCTAAATATTCAGTAATACTGTAGAAAGTTTTCTCTATCAGAAATCTTCTTACTACTTTTCTGAACTGTTTTTTTTTCTTCAATTTCTTTAATTTCATGCGGCAAGTTATTATATATTTTCCGAGACATTATAGTTGGGAGACAAATCGGATTTTTTCAGTCTTTTAGCTGGAATGTGTAAGTTGTTTTTGCTTCTTATGCCATATTGATGGAAATCATTTCTGAACACATTATTAGTATTATCTTTTATAGCCAATAAATTAGTGATAATAAACAAAGATGGCAAAGTTAGAAGAGAATGCTCTTTAAACAATGCTTTACAGCTATCTCTATTATTTTGTCTAAACATGGTTCTTATTGCTTTTTTTTTGTAGCTTAAAGACTAGATTACTATCAGAAGCTGCTCTCCATAGCAATATACCATAGCTCATTAGAATAAAACAACCCGTAACAGGCAGTTTTCAAAGCCTCTACTGATACTTCATCTCTCAGCTTTCTGAGCATGTATTATTAGGGCTAATTCACCGCACAAATTCTGCAAGTGATGCCTCCAAGTTAGAATCGAATCCAACGTTATTCCCAGGAACTTCACTGTAAGTCCTGGTAATGTTTTAATAAATTTAGCCTGTTTTTCCACTTGCTTCTGGAATGGACTGATTGCTATTATTTTATAAATATGTTATTTGAATTCCAAAACACAAATATCCTTTCATATCAATGATAAACATGTTACTACAATTCCAATTTAATTATACTGTATTCAGCAGTAGTACATAGTAGTTATATAAAATTACAGTTATTATATTATTGTTCTGATTGACACAATAATTTTTATTAATAATATCCATGTTTCTAGGAAGTTAAGCGATTTAAATTTTCGTTTTTTTTTTTTTTTTTTTACATATTCTGTTGAGTTGTAAAGATTAAAAGAATTGTACCGACGAATTTCTTTAAACACTTTATCTATTTAATACAAATTTTAGTTTCTTATCCTTTTTTTCATTTGAATCACCTTGGCCAAATTAAAGTATTCTATGTCAGAATTTCCAAATCAAGAATTTTATTTATTTATTTATCTTTTATTTTCTAAAGCAATTTCTGGAGGTGACGGATGAAATTTTTTCTTCTAAAAACATGAAAAGAACAATTTCACTGAGTTTCCTTTGCTATTTGGTCAAAAAAGAAGATGCAAAAATTTTTATTTTTTTTAATTTCTACTTTTACAGTTCGTTCTGTTCACTTTTTTTAAATTTTTATTTGTAACATTTTTTGAAAATAATGAATTCTTAGAGAAGTTTTGAAGAATATGAAATGTATTATTTCCAAATTTTCCACGCAATCATTGGAATCATTGGAAAAAAATCGCAAATAACTGGATAAAACTGTTCGGTAAAAAACGCACTTTCGGTCAACCGATTTATTTTTTTTTTTTAAACTTGAATTTTGGCAGCATATTTAATTCTAATTAATATTATGTAGGTAATAGAATAGTATAATAATCTAAAACAGGACTTCCGCTTCCCCTAAAGCTCAAGGGGTAAAAGGTAACGAGACAGCCGACCAACTGGCCAGAAACGGAGCTAATACTCTCTTCTGTGGCCTGAAACTTGTACTGGGAATAGTCAAAATGACGGTACGGGCGACTCTGAGAGACAGTATTCAGAGGGAGCAAAGCCGGTACAGGAGGCTAAGTCCCGGGGCAAAGCACAGTAACGAGGTAATACCAAGACTGTGTAGGATAAGGACTAAAAAAAACCCTAGGTCCAGCAGAGATCACGCATTATTATTACTATTATTATTCAAGGAAAGCGAGGGCAAAACCCTACGCTATCCAAAGCTTCCCTGGGCCCATATAGCTATCCCTAAACAATAACAACTACTAGGTCTGGAACAAAAGTCCAGGCCCAGTTTTTGCCCATCTAAGTTTCACCAAAGACCGAATAAATCGGACCAAAACCTTAAAAGGAAATCTTAAGATCTTAAGATCTTCTACCGGTATCCTATTCCGGCCGAAGGTCCTAAACCTAATCTCCTCACAGCCCAAACAATCCGTCCTTAGATGTATTGGTGTTTTCTCCTCCGTCTCACAAACTCTACAGAAGGGGTTATGCATGAGTGCCATTGTATAGAGATGTCTTCTTAAGCCACAATACCCAATGAGGAAGCCAACCAGATGCCTGAGAGAGGTCGTGAAAGACATCGGATCCCCGCTACTCAAAGCTCCGTCCGGACCCGCAATGAACATTTTAGACTGCCGACAACCACCGTACTCATCCATAAGGATGAGTGTTGCGAGCTCATCCACGTCTGAAACCCTGACAATCATGTGCCAGAAGACACACCAACGGCAAGCTCGGGGACCAATGAAAGGAGAGAGGTGCTTAATTTGGTAACCCTATCCACCTCCTCATTCCCAAAGATTCCCATATGACCTGGAACCCAGACCAGAAGCACATCCTTTAATGAAGAAAGATCTTCCCGTCTTTTAGAACATTCCAACACCAATCTGCAAGTGAAGACACATGAGCTAAGCGCCTTCAACGCAGACTGGCTGTCCTAGCTGATACAAACACCTTTTAAATTAGTGTTACGCACCCTCTCATCCAAAATACAACAAAGAATTGCATATACCTCAGCCTGGAAAACGGTGGCCCACTCAAAAAGAGTCAGGCATAATAAGCTTAAAAAATAATTTGGCTGCACTGTCTAGGGGTTGGAATCTCCCCTCCCCCCAAAAGTCAACTCTATTCCCCAAATGCCCATTTAAATGAATTTTTCCAAAGAAACGTTACAAATAAAAGTTGTAGGTCCTTATATGTGTAGTTGATACACTGAGTCTAAAGAAAATCTTAGTAGCCGTTCTCAAGAAAAATCCGCAAAAACTGAAACATCTATTCCAGTAAAGTGGTACTTTCTGTTGTCGTATTTTGACAAATAATGACTTCCTGTTAGATCCTATGGTGATATTCAAATGGAATGTAAAATTTGATCTTTCTAAAACTATATTTATGGTGAACCTCGATATCGATTTATTATATTTTTTTGTAAAGCAGAATAGATTTGTTGCAAAGAGACAAACATATTTCTTGTGTTTTCAATTCAAAATTCTATATTTCGCTGAATAATATATAAAATTTTTACATATGGTAACACATGCTAAATAAATACAATAACTTAATAAGAAATAAAACGGTAATGTGTGTATGGCTACTTTGTATAATACAAGATAATCTTATATAAGTAATTAAACCGACATTAATCGTTTAGTTATCCGATTTCTTTTTTATTAATATTTATGTACCGAAATGAACTATTCTCCCACTTCTAGTCTTATAGTTTGGCGTTTACTCCAGCTTTCCTATTTCCGCGATTCTCTGATTGTGTAGGTACTTGTGGAACTTCATTGGTTGAAGTAGTGTTATTTGTGGAATGTTTTTGAGCGGATGTTGTATGAACGTCCTCTTGATTTAAAATAAAGGCTGGATTCAGTCGGTCTATTGAGATGTCATTATGTTTTCCATTTATTTATAGCGTATAGTATTTTCCATTTCTAGAAATGATTTGGTAAGGTCTGTCGTATGGTGAGTGAAATCCAGTAGTAGTAGCGTGTCTGACAAATGCATGATTACATGATTTTAGCTCATGCTTATTCGCATACATGTTTATTCGTATGCTTTTTTAGTTGAACTGATTTGTACCGTTGCAAAGTTTCACGAAGTCTGCCTACAAACGTTGTCGGGTCGATCTCTATTTTTTCATTGTGGAGGAAATCTACGGGTAATCTTAACGTCTTTCCAAAGACGAATTCTGCCGGAGTAGCTGTGGTGCCTTCAATTACCGTTGATCTTAATCCAAGCGAAATTGTTGGCACATTTTCCGTCCATCTGTCATTGTCACAGCATTTTAGAGCAGTTTTCAATGTACGGTGTAACCTTTCATTCTTTCCATTGGCATATGGATGATAGGCAGTCTGTTCAATTCTTTAAGGAGTTGACTTTCGAATTGTCTTTCTTGGTCAGTGGTTATGTTTACGGGGATTCCATATCTCGCAATCCATTCTGTATACAATGTTCTTGCTACTGTTTCTGCTCTTATATCTTCTCCGGCCAATTAGAAAATCTATTGATGCATGGCAAGCAGTATGAAAGTCCCTGTGATGTTGGAAGTGGGCCAATCAGGTCAATATTGATATGCTGAAAACGATGAGCAACATCGGAATAATTTTCTATTCCACTTTTGGTGTGGCGCCATATTTTTGCTTTTTGACATGCGAGGCAAGATTTAGTCCATGTTCTCACAATCATTGCTCATATTGGGCCAAACGTATTTGCTTTCAAAAGAGCATTTGTTTTTCACTCCAGAGTGGGCCAAATTATGAAGAAGTCTAAATGTCCTCTCTCGTAAACTTTGCGGCAGATATATGGTCTGGGGTATGAGTCCCTACATTTTGTATTTTGAAAGGTGTACAACTATCGAAAATTTGACTCGGTCACAATACTTCCTCTAGCAATAGTAAGAAAAAGTAATAAGTAATAAACTTGGTTAAGTTTACAGCATGGAATATTTGAAAAAAGATAATCATCAAAATCATAAAGCAGCTAATTTTCTACTAATTCAATACACATTTATTATTAAACTTGTAGAAATATTTTTCAGCATCTATAATTTTTATATATTTCTCTCTATAATTTTTATTTTTTATTACTTTTTAATTTTTTATTTACTTTTTTACTTTTTTGAAGGAATCTTTTATATTAGAAATATGTCATAAAAAATGTTCATATGAATTGTATTTAAAATATTAATTTAACGGTTGAACGATTACAGCAATTTAATTTTTTTTTTTTTTTTTTTTTTTTTTTTTTTTTTTTTTTTTTTTTTAGCTTTGAGGAATTACTTGAGCATTAATAAATATCTTAATGCGCTAACTTCCATGAGCGGTATATTTTAATGACACTGATAAATGATTGTATCCAGTTTATCAATTCTGAAAAGTAATTTTTACCGACTGTGGTGAGTGGTAATAAAAGTTATAATGAAGTTAAATCATCCGGAAGAAAATATATTATTTATATACTAGAGAATTAATAACAGCATTTTTTATTTATATATTTTTATAGGTTACTCTTGAGGATGTCTTGATAACCAGTGCGATACCATCAGGAATTTTTTTCTTTGGTTGCTTGCCTTATTTTGTGGTCACGATCGACGGTACAGCGTTCGAAGCATCCTATCATGGAAATATTTCTGACACATTCAAGATTTCCAGACCCAATCACAACAACAGTGCGACAGACAAAAAGGTCATAATCATCCTGAGTAAACTGGTTTTTTGCCCTATTTAAATCTGTTTTATCACACTGTTTATCAAGACATCCTGAAGATGGGCGTGTGCGAGAAACAGGACAATGGCCCAAAATGAAGCAGGCTATAAAACAAATTTCTTATAGGCTCAATAGTTTGTCTCAGGATCTTGATAGAAAAATGGGAAGCTACTTAAAACAGCGCTGAGATCACGTAGCATAGTGTTCAGCAAATATCGCCCGCATTTATAGAACTGGCTAAAATAATATTATGTTTGTGTGTATGAGTGTGTATATTATTTCACCCATTCCAAGCATTCTAAAATCGCCAATTTCTCACCCTGATTGTGAGCAATCGTCTAGTTTGAATCTGTCCTTCTAATTAATTTCTCTGACGATAGACAACAGAAGCAGTTCCAATACGATGTCGCATTTATTACCTGTGAATATAATATTTTAACGTTTTTCCCTCTAAACTAGCTACTGCAACTAGTTTTAAGTGGGCTTGTTTAGATAAAATACTCTAAACTTCAATAAAAAAAAACACCAATTTATTGTTTTACACAATAAATTATCAATACAACACTTAATAATAATTAATTCATAGTTTAAACCACAAAAGCTCACTTTGTTCACATTTTATACACTTATCACAAACGTATACTTAGTTTGTTACAAGAAATTCCGCAAAACTCTTTGTTGTCCCGCTATTTATACCAGTGGAGAAAGGTCTAGAACTTTCTCGATTCTTCTAGAAAGAGCTAGGGCGCGCCGTCAGCGTTTCCTAGCGGCCGCTAGGAAAACTTGAGGTACCTGCTTTCTCTCCTAGATGGCACCACTGGCTGCGTTATAATATATTATGTATGAAGAAAATATCTCAAAACGAAATCGCAGAACGCTTCAATTTGACATTAGTGAAATTGGTAAACTTTCAAATTTGAAGAAAATCGGTTACTCGGAAGTGGCCCGCAAGAGGTATCTGTTGTATGCAGTTATTTGGGAAGCAGCGACCGCAGGGTTACCATACCTCAGTACTCCATGCACTTCGTCAGATCAGTACACAAAATGCTTAAACTGCTTGCACTCCACACTTTACGGACAAGGATAAATACAGTACACAAACTGCGGTCTCCGAACCTAGTTAACTGGGGTAAGCCAAGGGAGAAGGAAAATATTAGCTGGGCCAACAACGAGGAGGTCCTGCCTTCGAATCCAGCGGGCAGCCCTTAGATTTTCTCTTCTTATGAGCCTCCACAGCTCTCTGTCCGGTGATGGGCAGTGTTGTCTGTAGCTAGAGGACACTGCTTGGAAGCCGGCAGTGTACTGAGAAGGCTCCGAGGGGCACAACAGATCTTTAAGTTTGCAGTGCATACCTCGTTTAAAATAATAATATCCGGAAGTTGTCTTTACAGAGCACTATTTCGAGAATTTTTTTTTTGAGTTTTCTCGAAACAACATAGCGATTTTGTTTTTAAAGTTGGTAACTAACCAAAAGTTGGTTAACTAAACCTGCTGGATAATACTTAAAAGCCTATCTGAAATATTTTTCCGACAAAATTTCTTTTGCGGATTTGTGAGTTACATCCCCCCCCCCCAAACAACGGCAGTTTCCGAACTCGAGCTGATATCTGCCCATAAAAGTACACTAGACTCAAGAAAGTGATTGTTCACGGACAGATATTTAAAGATTGTTCAGCGTGACTGTAAGTTACTTTAAATTCCCAATATTTATTTATTTTGGAGAGGACTACTCTTAACATAAATACAATAATGTTTATTTCTATACAATCTCTTCGCCTAACTGACCGACACCAAACTAAACTCTTCCCAGTACTCGATAATCCTGAGAGGAGCTACATTACTAAATCTAGGCTTAAACTTACGAAATATAATTTAAATTCATTCATTCCTCATTCAAACAATAAAACACTTTTCCCACTTTAGACATAAACTGAATCACACTCAATCTGATTATTATTATCTATCTATCTCTCCATATCATTCGACGTCTTAATGCCGCGTTCTCAAATTCCATGAAAGCATTGTATATATTCTTATTTTCCAACAACGATTGGAGGATATCATTCAAGATCTGAACTAAATTTCAAATTGTTGAAATTTCAGGCTGTAATAGAATCCGAAGAGAGGGATTTAAAGCAGAGAGAGAGAGAGACACACACGTACATAAAATTGAGAGACTCACTCGCTACTTAGGACAGATTAGAGTGGAAGACTATTTATATACAGACTTTTTATATACAGCAGCGCTAACCCTACAGGGGATGGTCTTTAAAACAGTTTTTACAGCAGTTACAACGTGTCAGCAAACCAACTACTACCTTTCTCTTCACTAAAACTAAATCTCTCGCTTCCATCAATTATACTCGTGTAAAGTTCTGGCAGTTTGTGTTACTTTCTCATTATATAGTGTTCAGAATTATTTCCAGCTTATTTATCTTTCAAAACCCAATTTTCTCCCTTTCTTACCCATTATATTGGCGCTGCCTTTTGAACTATATTGTAATTACATTGAAATGACGCAAGTAATTTCCTAAAGGTCTTATTAGCATGTAACCCCACCCTTCTATATTTAAGTTAGAGCATTTAAAGTTAGAGCACTGTAATAATTTTGTAAGTAAGAGAAAGTTATGGGAGAATTTCACGTCAGATTTTGTAAAGATTTATTTCCGTTATTTTTTTTTTTAAATTAAGGAAACGGAATTCATATAACTTTTTATTTCTGCCGCAATCATAATATTAGATAATAAAAAAGATTAAAAAAATAGTCTATTTCTTTAAACTAGCAATATACATATATATATATATATATAAAACCTTAAAAATATGCATTTTATTTTATAATTTTCCTTGTAAATACTATTTCAGACAAACATTAACAAACATTACTACCTCCCATTAAGATCTGCATCAGGTTTATTATATCATGTCTTTATATACCTCCCCACAAGCATTAAACATTATTATATTACTCAACTAAACTTGGAGAAGCAATATTTTTTTTTATTTATTTATCGTTTATTATACAATGTTTTCACTGCTGTTATTTATTTTTATTTATTTTAATTTTTTAGGGACTTGGGTCATATTTATTTTATTTCATCTTTTATTTTTATTGCCAACATATTTACTTACTAAAAATACTGTTTTTAATGTTTTATTCAGCAGAAATAGAGTTAGTATGCCTCCTCATTAACAAAAAATTTTTGTTAATGATGTACCGATACTTGGAATGTTTTAGTTTATTATTTCATTCACTGGGGACATTTTCGCTCATAAAATTACTCATGAAATTTATTTTATATGAACTTTAATTCTTAGACTAAAGTTGACATAAGTATACAAAACAAAACTGGCTTGCATACACTCAGAAATTTTTTGTTGCAAAGTACTTGAGACTCTTCTTAACTCAATTTTATTAACTTTTTTTTTTTTTTACGATTCATCAACAGCTGTAGTTATTAGCGCCTCTAACACGTTTCATTACCTAAACTTTGGCTTTACTAACTGACATCTGAGTTTTAGCACATTGAACTTCTTTGGGAGAACGCTAGAGATGTCTGGTCAGGTGAAATATCTGGGGATCATGCTGAACTCCAGACTCACCTGGAAAGCGCATCTAGAGTATGTGACACAGAAGGCAAAGAAGTCTCTCTGTGGAATCACCAGAGCCTGCGGGAAAATATGGGGGCTTTACCCCAAAATGGTCTACTGGCTTTATACGCGGACCATCAAACCTACTGTCCTCAATTATGGGGCAGTAGTGTGGTGGCCGAAACGGAACAGCAGGTTGCGAGGAAGAACCTCTCTGGGATGCAAAGGCTGGCGTGCCTGCTGATTTCGGGGGCATTTTGTAGTGCCCCAAACGGTTGCATTGGAGTTACTGCTGGGGTTGCCTCTACTGCATCTTTTGATACAAGCGGAGGCGAGGGCTACCGCGTACAGACTAATGAACAATGGCCAGTCGAAGCGAAGAAGCTCCCTAGCCAAGCACTTGGACATTATTCAGAAGGTTGACCCTGGCCCCAATGTTTAAGATGGCTGAGGAGAAGTGCTGTCCAACATTCCACTTTGAGCTCCCCTTCCAAGTGATATTACCGTCACGATCGGGATGGGCTAAAAGTTGGGAAAAACGGTGCCAAACTGGGGTATCCAAATGGTCTGCGGAACTGGAGCAGAATATATGGAGTTAAGACGGAGGTACGCATTGCAACAAAGATCTCTGCTGAGGAGAATTTGCGTATGGGCTCTAGGAATAGAGAGATATGCATCTTCTCGGACAGCCAGGCAGCGCTGAATGCACTTCAGGCATTCAGAATTACCTCTTCCCTAGTCAGGGAGTGTAGAGACTCCCTCGAGGTATTATCCCGGCACAACAAACTTCGGCTAGTATGGGTGCCGGGACATAAGGGTATTAAAGGTAACGAAATAGCCGACCAACTGGCCAGAGAGGGAGCGAATACTCCCTTCTGTGGGAGCCTGTTCTGGGAATAGCCAAAAGCATGGCGAGGATGTCTCTGAGAGAGTGGACTCGGAGAGAGCATAATCGTCACTGGCGGCTAAGTACTGGGGCAAAACACGGCAAAATGGTCATGCCAGAGCTGTGTACAAGAAGAACCAAAGACAACCTGGGTCTAAGCAGGTATCAGATTTTTCTGATAACGGGCCTGTTTACTGGGCATGGTAGGTTCAAGAAACATCTGCACAAGGTGGGATTAGTGGATGTAGAACCCATGTGCAGACTGAGTCAGGAGGAGGAGGTGGAGACGGTCCCTCACCTGCTGTTTGATTGTGTTGTAATCGGCAGATTGCGTACGAGTTCTTCGGCACGTTGAGACCGGAGGAAATCGTACTCCAAACAGGACTGGTGGGGAAGGTTCTGAACCTCATGAAGAGGGGGCGCAGGTTTCGAGGGGTTGGCACAATAAGCCTCAATGGGAGGCTGCAGTGCCTTGGTAGGCATCATTTCATCATTCTAATTCTAATTCTAACTGACATCTATTCTCTTTACCTTATGGCATCCAACACAGTTGCTGTATAGCAAGATAAAATGGAGCTTGCGATTAAGGAACATGGTTTCACCCATTCTCTATCGAACCAGTCAACGAGTAGGATTGTAGGATATCTTAGTTGTGTTATTCCTTTCATTAACGAATCATTACCACATTTTTCTATTTCTACAAAGAAATTAACGGATTTTCTAACGAAGATAAAGATTTGGAATTCTTTAAAACCGAAAATATTATTTTTAGAAACTAATCTAATCTAATTTAAGGCAGAAGCGGCTACTGGTTAGTTTGTGGCGCAAGTAACATTCATTTATAAAACCTTATATATTCCAGAAACACTCACTAAATTCTGAATTTCATTTTATCGAAATTACTGCAGGACCAAAAAAGTTTTGCAGCTATTATACTCACTTTACAATGCTGATGAGCAATTCAGAATTTAAAAAATATGTGTAAACATTCATGGTTATTATAAGCGTGGTATATTTATATATCAAATATCAACCATAATTCACCGCTATTGCACTTGTCGTTAGTTTTGTACAATGTTTAAGAATTAGCATAATAATCAGACATTATTGTCATAAATTACATTTAACACAACATAAAAATAAATATTGTTTGCTGTCATCAAATATATATAAATTTAACTAATCCAAACTACAAACTATAATCATTAAAAAAACTAACTGACTAATGCAAACAAACTTCCTACGTGAGAAATAAAACAATTTCAAATTATAAACTTCAAATTGACAATAAAACTTACATTTAAGTACTTACATTATTTGAAAATTGCATTTTACGATATAAGGAATATTATATTGCCTACTATGATTATTAGTGACGTAAATTTTTAATAAATTTATAGAAATTGTCAATTAAAAATTAAATATTTTTTTTATTTATTTATTTAAATTTATCTATTTAACTTAAATTTTATTTATTTATTTATTTATTTATATGAAATTTACAACTGTAAAAGCAATGCTTCTACAACTAGTAAATATGATAACACGTACAGACGTGTGGGAGTTATCTCTCATTGGTGACTCTCCATGTGAGTTGTAATTTACTTGGGCAGCGTCGCTTCAGATGTCAAGTCGGGTCGTCAGGAAGGAATGAAGATGAGAGGTGATGAATTAGATCATTAGGATGTTCAGAGAGGCGGGAATGAAACTTTTTATAGCGAGCTGGATTTAAGTCTGCAATGAAATGTATATTGAGATCATTGTAGAGACATAGTATGGATCATTAGTTATGCGGCGAAGAATTTTTTATTGAAGTGACTGAAGACGGTAGATATTGGAATGTTTGGCTGACCCTCACAGTTCGAGTCCGTAAGTCCAGATAGGTTTGAGTAAAGCGTTATATATAAGTACTTTGTTGTTCAATGTCAGTTTTGATCGTCGGGCTAGTAAATAAAATCGTTTCTTCATTTCTTGTCGTTTGAGTCTGGTGTGTGGATTCCAAGTCAGGTGGTTGTCAATGTACATTCCTAGATAACATACAGTGTCCGCGCAAGGGAGTGCGGTATGATTGAAATATACTGGAGAACAGTAGCACGACGAAGTGTGAATGTAATTTGTTGGCATTTCTGGACATTTACTTTCATTTTCCACTTAACAAACCATTGTTGGAAAGAATTCAGATGTTGTTGCAGAGTGACGAGAGAGAATGGCGGTTTTCGTCTGCGTAAGTAAAAGTCCTGGTGTGAGGGTGAGTTGGTATGTCGGCAGTGTAAATTATGAAGAGTAGTGGTCCGAGAATACTGCCCTGAGGAACACCGGCCTCTGCAGGGTACATAGAGGAAGATGCGATTTCCTGGTTGACCGAGAAATATCAATTGGATAAGTAAGACAATAGAATTAACTAGTAGGTGTGAGGAAAACAGTTTTTGAGTTTCCACATTAAACCCCGATGCCAAACTCGATCAAATGCTGCGCAATGAGAAAGGCACCCAAGCAATAGTCCTTCCACTCTAGAGAAGAGGCGATGAGATCTAAAAAATTAAATATTAAATAAATAATATATGTTTTAGACAGGAAAACGATTCAAAATGCGACTTATTTTGAAAATTTCTCGTCAATTCTGAATAGATATAAATTACATTTCTAAATAACAATTGGTAGTATGAAGTGAAATTCAAAGTTTTGTATTCCCTGGTAAATGATGTTTTTAGAGGTTCTTTCTAAGATTTCAGACAGTAACTAATTTACAGATATGTTAACAATACAAATAACAAAAATCTTCAATTCAGACTAATAAACAATATTTCACTTCCTTTCATTCTGTATGAGTTTGTATTGGTATGGTTGTCAAACTTTTTCCAATTTTAATATTAACCGAAAATAAATGTTTTGAATTTCCCGGAGAATGAAAATGCTTTTAGGGACTAGTTTGTGTGTGTGTGAACAAATACTTAAAAAAAACTGTGATGGGAAACCAATCAATAAAGATTCATAGGATCCGAAGAGCGGAGAAGCAAACATTTAATGAATCAAAAAGTAGTTACACCCCACTCTAGGACTGACCAGTGCACTCTGACTGACTGAGTGCAATTGATATAAATAGAGCGCCAGCAGAACAGTTCAGGACAGAGTTTACGACCAGTTTACAACCAGTCAGCAACCTATGTACTACCTTGTGGAGGTTGGTTCCGCAGAGCTGGAAAGCATCAGAGACATTTTCCGTGGTAGCCTGCTTCATTTTGTGGTCATCGACCGGTTTCGGGCGTTCGCCCATCTTCAGGATGCGTTTGTCAGACAGTGTGACAACACAGACTGCACAGAGCAAATTCAGACTTGCACAGAGCAAATTCAGTTTATACACTCTGTCCCTAAGCTGAATTTGCTAAACTGAACTAAACTAAACTGAACCCTAAACTAAACTGAATTTGCTCTGTGCAAGTCTGTGTTATCACACTGTCTGGCAAACGCATCCTGAAGATGAGCGAACGCTCGAAACCTGTCGATGACCACAAAATGAAGCAGGCTACCATGGAAAATATCTCTGATATCTATTACCTTCTTATTAGTCAGCCAGCCTGTCTCTTTATATTTCTCTCGCTACCTAACTTCTATTTTACTAAAAAATAAAACCTTGAAGTTTTTGGGTTCTTTTTCTGTATACAGTGTTCACCATATCGTACAGTTTATTTCTATTCTCAGATCATAACTTCCTTCTGTCTTATTCTCTCTCTTGCTTACTTCCATTATAAAACAAAAAAATCCCAGAAAGCTTAAACTTGATTTTTCGTTTAGATAGCACCACCGGAATCAATCAATACGGGTTTTAGTCAGTAACCATCACATAGAAGTGAACTTTATTGTGTGGTTTTCCACAGTTTTTCTGAATTTTCTCAAAAAATTATTCCAACCATATTCATTAAACCTCGTATACGATGTACAAAACATATTAATGACTATTACTTTTATTCGCAACATTTTTCAAGTAAAAACGATTATTGCGGATTTTATTTTAGTAAAATGTATATGATGCTGGCGCCTATATAATATTAATTTACATTAGCAGCAATGCTAGAATACCAGATTTAAAGCAGTTTATTTAACCAGAAATGCAATTTTTACAAAATTAATTTTATTTTTAAGTTTTGGGAATTTACTCGAAAATGTCTACAATGATTTCTTTTTCTTTAAACTTGTTTAACTTACACTCATACAATTATAAACAAATCAATTTTGGCATGGCATGCAGGGTCCAATGCCGTTCAGAGGTGGCAACAGTCTTGATTGCGTAATCTGTCTTCTGCGTTTGAGAGCCACTGAATTTTGGATTGGTGGGCCTGAAGCCGGGATTAGCACCCCGGCATAATGTGTGAATAGGAATTATAAATGTAGGTTTGACTGAGTAGGTTGGTAGGCTAGGTTAGTGTGAATTAGGAATTAGTACAATAGGTGCAAAGAAGCTTAGCTGTTGTGCACCTAAGAAAAATAAAAGTAATCAATAAAGTTGGTAAAAGTTTTCCAAAAAATTTGATTTTTATGTGTTTTGAGAAATCTATGTCATAAAATTTAAAATGTTTTTGAGTTTGTTCGATATTATTGGCGCTACTAACTTGGATAGATATAAATACCTCCTGTAATAGGATCCGAAGAGACAGACACAAAATTGAGAATCTTACTCGCTAGTTAGGCCAGAATTGCCCGCAAGAGGTATCTGTTGCAAGCAGTTACTTGGGCGACCGCATGGGTTACCACAGCTCAGTACTCTATGCTCTTCGTCAGAACAGTACTCAACTCACTTAAACTACATACACACTATACACACTATACTTTACAGACAAGGACAAACACAGTACAGAAACTAGGGTCTCCGTCCCTAGTTAAGTGGCGTAAGCCAAGGGAGAAAGAAGGGATTAGGCTCAGTGGTAGCACGCTAGACTAGCAACACGGAGGTCTCGGGTGCTGCCCTTAGCTTTTCTCTTCCTAGATGCCTCTACAACTCACTGTCCGGTGATGGACGGTGTTGTCGAAAGCTAGAGAACACTGCTTGGAGGCCGGCTGCGCATGGAGGAGGCTCCGGCGGGCACAATAGATCTTTCAGCTCTCAGTGTAATAATCCCCTACAACAATCTAGGCCAGCATAGAGTGGGGTACTCTGTATATACGAGGCATGTCCAGTAAGTAAATGTACTGAATTTTTGTAGGTTACACAAATTTTTATTTGAACAAAAACATTACCTGGTTATATTAGTACATATGTAAGCTATTTTTCGACATAGTCACCATTCCTCGCAATGCAGGTGGTGAACTGGGGTATTAATTTTTTGATGCATTCCTTGAACTAGTTTCCCGCCAACCCCTTCGTCTACTTCTCCACCTCCCCCTTCACCGCCTCGCCGGTTAAAAACCTTTTTCCACCCATGTGCAGCTTCAGGGAGGTAAAGAGATAGTAATCTGAAGGTGCTAGGTCAGGGGAATGCGCGGGATGGTTCAGGACATCCCACTTAAACGAGGCAAGCAGTATGTGGTCTGGCATTGTCATGCAGCAGGCAGACTCCCTTTGTCAGCATGCCACTCCTTTTGTTCTGAATCGCCCTCCGCAATTTTGTTAGGGTCTCACAGTATCTTGCAGAGTTGATGGTCTCCCCT
The DNA here is from genome assembly GCA_011037195.1 of Triatoma infestans. Lineage (NCBI taxonomy): Eukaryota > Metazoa > Arthropoda > Insecta > Hemiptera > Reduviidae > Triatoma > Triatoma infestans. Next base: position 114,024 of record JAAEAF010000016.1, read on the forward strand.
TGAGGCGTATATTCAATTAAAATTATGCCTTGATTGTCCCAAAACACGGATGCCGTGATTTTCTTGGCTGAAATTGTGGTTTTAAACTTTTTGGCGGAGGGTGAAGAGGTGTGACGCCACTGTTGAGACTGCCTTTTGGTTTCAGGTGTGTAGTGTGCAACCCAAGTTTCATCTCCAGTAATGATGGAGCGGAGAAATTCATCTCCATGGAGTTTGTAGCGTCTCAAAAACTCTTGCCCGACCTTGAATATTTCACACTTGGCGGGAGATTGGATTGACATTTTTCACGAAACGTATTGTCGCGTCGACAGTTCTCAACGTATTGACCTCGAACCGGTCTCGTTGCGGAGGGGAGGAATCAGGCTACACGACACTGTAGCCAACAGGTCGAAAACAAAATCCCTCCGGCCGCGAGAGCCTCAGCACACTTTCTTTCTGGACATGCCTCGTATATACAGCTGCGCGAACCCTACAAGACAGTCTTACAACAGTTTGAGAACAGTTAACCACGAGTGAGCAACAAACTACCACCCTTCTCTTCACTCGCTCTAAATCTCTCGCTACCTAATTTCTTTTATCCGTGTAAGGTCCTGGCAGTTTGTTTTACTTGTGTTCAGCATATTACCAGTATATTCATCTCTTAAACGTGATTCCCTGCTTCTCATTATACCATTAGCTCCTAACATTTGTTATCATTGCGGTTAAAGCAAATAGATAAAATATTTATCAAAATAAGTGAAAGTCAAATGAGTTTTTCACGTCAGAGTTTTTTATAAAAAAGCAAAAACTTCTAAACAACCCTGTAATAAGGTGTAATAATTAAATTTTTAATTTACGAAAGTTTAGATTTGGCGATATATTCCTTTCTTTTTTTTCTTTTTTTACAGATATTAACATATTTATATGTAATTAAATATATAAGCACAAGGACAGCTAAGGTGTTTATTATTTATTATTGTTATATTTTTTTCTTGTAAAAATTATTAATATAATTTTTATTAAAAAAAAAAGAAATAAATATATTATATTATTATTAACGTACCACCACGATCACTGAATACTGCTATATAACATTTACTAAGCATATTAATTAATATAATTGAATATTATAAATTTGACACTTTATTAGGTTATTTAAGTATAAATTTTATAAGTAATCTTGATTATTTTATAAAGTATTTCTGTTATTTCTGCTTGATTATTATCTTAATTTGTTTTTTCTTTCTTTCTTTCTTAATCTAAATATAATAATATTTCATTTCTAAACAACATAATTTTAAAATATATTTTCCAAGGTTGTTTAAAGAAAGTTTCTACATATATAATTTTATTAAATCAAACGAAGTGATTATGTCTATTCTTTTTAGAAATTTAGAATGCCTGCAGAGTAGAAGATTCAACGGTGATACGGTCAAATAGAAATGGAAGGGTTGCACTTTTCATATGGTGAATGAAATGTTTTTGGTGTGTTGTGTTGTTGTATCTTTGTAGTAGTATCTAGCACGAGTGGTTTTGTAAAAAGCTTGTATGTATGTATATTTCAAAGAGAGAGAATCATTAGAAATAAGTGAATAGTCACCGTGGCAAACAAGAGATATATTCTCTTAAAATAATAACTACAAGTTAATTGCAATGAATGTAAAAAGCTTATTAATATACATGGAAACTCGCTAGATTGATTTCTGGTACAGATGCTAAGAGAACGATTTCTGAGACAAATGTTCTAAATGAATGTCCAATTTAGGCTGTCCTGTATGAATGCAGAATTTAGATGTTCTGAGCTGTAAGACAACTGGAGAAAGAATACTTTGTCTTGGTAGATCAAATCCTCCCCTGTGAGAAGGGGCAAAAGACAAAGCTAACTAAGTTCTGTGACCTCTCTTCTAACGGTGATCCAGTGCCTGCATTTTTACCCTTTTTGCCAGCCAACGTTAAAATATCCTTCAAATAATGATTCAATATTCTTCAAATAAAATATATTTTCATTTACTTCTTCCACTACTTGAACTAACCAACTTAAGATCCTTAAGTAGTTCATCTGGGCATTGTAATATTGTAATATAACATCGGTTGAAGATTAAAAAGTCCAAGAACACGCAGAAATGAATGAGAAAGGAATTTCGATAATTTTTCTCCCACATCCTCTCAGAAAAGACTGTGATAACCTCAGAGTGTTAACAATGTTCCCATAGAATTTCAAGTTTTGTGCGATTATTTTCCCTAGAAAATTAATTTAAGGGGTTTTGGGGGGGGGTGACCTTAGGATATTTATTCTATCTATATAATATTAATATGAAATCAATGTGTTGCCAATGAATTTAAAAACAATTAGATTAACCGCATGTCCGACTTTTATAGTATCACACAGATACACATACACACCTATACAAATATATATATATATATGTTTTCAAGATGGCCAAGAAGACATTGAAGATGATTCGCGCCCGGGTCGCCCTTCCACGTCAAAAACGGATGACAATATCGAAACAATCGGTAATCTGGTTCGATCTGACTGTCGATTAAGTATTCGTGCGATTACTGAAACTGTAGGAATTGACAAAGAATGTGTACGGCAAATTTTACATAACAATTTTAACATGAAAAAAGTGTGTGCCAAAATGGTGCCTAAAATTCTCACGTTTGAACAACAAGAAGCTTGCAAAAATCATTGAACTGACACTTTAAATGCCATTGAAAATGTCCTAAACTTATTTGGAGAGGATAATAATATGTGACGAATCGTGGTTTTTTTACTTATGATTCCGAAACGAAGCGCCAATCCATGCACTGGAAGAGCCCAACTTCCCGAGAGCCAAAAAAGCTCGAATTGAGCAAATCCAAATTCAAAGCAATGATGATTGTTTTTTCGATATTCATGGGATTGTGTACCTTCACTGGGTTCCTGAAGGTCAAACTATAATCAACATTACTACCTTCACGTTCTTGCTGACTCCATGAATGAATAAGGAAAAAACAACCCGAATAGTGGGAAGACAAATCGTGGGTTCTCCACCAAGACAATGCGCCGGCTCATTCCGTATTGTCTGTCAAGAGGTTTCTAGCCAAGTACAGCATCCCAGTGTTAGACTATCCGCCTTATTTGCCGGATCTGCACCGTGCGACTTCTATCTGTTTCCTAAGGTGAAATCTGCATTAAAAGGAATAAGATTTGAGTCTGTTGAAGCTGTGAAAGTGAAAGCGGCACGTATAATGTGATTGGTGATGTGTGTGTATTTGTAGTAGTGGCTTGAGCGGTTTTGTAAAAGGGCTTGTATGTATGTTTGAGGTAAAGATAGAAGTATTAGTAATAATTAAGAAATCACCACTGTTTTATAAATAATTATATTATTCTCTAAGCAAATTTAAGTACTTTACAATATCACAATTATATCTAGAATAAAGGCAAACCATCTATCATTGGCACTGAGCGATTCCTGAAGTAGTGTTCTGGCTTTGAAAGCAGAATGCTGACTTAGTTGTTTGAAGGCAGAAGTCAGACTGTATTATTTGAAAGCTGAAGGCAGACACTTCGAAGGAATTGCTCTCTCTCTAGCGGGGAATTTTCTTGTACAAAAGATTTAACCTAACGGGATTTTTGTGCCTTTGTTTTTCTAACAGCAATGACCTAGATTGTAGTATACCTGACTCTAAAATACACTCTTTTTGAAGGTAAATTCACAGTTTGATGTATTAACAAACTTAGATTTTTGATACTATAAAAATTCTAAATTATTTTTAAAAACTATTATTTTTCTATTTCGTTCTTCCACTACACACGCGTCCTGAAGGAGCTGACAGAAGAAGACTTCCAGCACTGTTTCAAACAATGGAAGATTCGCATGGAGCACCAGTATAACACGGGTTAAGATTAAAAGAACAAGAACACGCAGAAAAGTGTGAGGAAGGATCTTTGATACCTCTCTCACACCTCTCAGAAAAGACTGTGATATCCTCACAGTGTTCCCATAGAATTCAAGTTTTGTGCGATTATTTTTCCGTTGAAAATTCAATAATGGGGTATTCTGGGGGGGGGGAGTGTGACCTTAGGATATAATATATTCTATCTATATAACATTAATATGAAACCAGCGTGTTGCCAATGAATTTAAAAACAATTAGATTAGCCGCATGTTCGACTTTTATTTTATCTTACGGATGTACATACATACACACCTATACAAATATATTCGGTTAAATGTGAAATTTGTGAATACCTAATTCAAGCTAGCGTAAAAACTTTTTTAAATGGCACTAATTGAAATTTGTGAATATTCATTTCAGTATTTTATTATTTTTTTATTTTATTTTTATATCTTTATTTGAAATTTAAAACTGTACAACATAAAGCACAATAAGTAAATATGTTGAGAAGAAGTATAAATTGGCGTGCAGTTAACGTGAATGTTGGTCACCCAGTGGTGGCCAACATTAATTCAAGTGATCTCGTGGCCATCGGCGCCTGAGCCGTCGGACTGGATGTCCGGGAAGTGATCGGGAAGAAAGGTGTTGTACGAGAGGGTTCGGGTGCGATCTGAGCTTTTCATGGAACTTGATATAACGGGATTTAGCAAGGTCTGCTACGAATGGAACTTTGAGATCAGTATGTAGAGTTAGGTTTGAAACATAGAAAGGAGCGTTAGCTATTCGGCGAAGAATTTTAGATTGTAAGGTTTGTATGCGGTTTAGATTTGATTTTTTGGCAGCGCCATAGAGTTCTAGTCCGTAAGTCCATATCGGCATAAGGAGAGAAGTGTATAGTCTTATTTTATTGTGTAAAGTTATTTTTGAACGTTTGTCAAGTAGTTTAGCGAGCAGTCGGTATCTTGTGTTGAGGTCTTTTCTTTTCAGTCGAGTATGAGGATTCCATGTAAGTCTTTTGTCCAGGTATAATCCAAGATATCTCACATGATCTGCAGGCGGTGTAGGATTGTTGTGTATGTAGACCGGAGGAAGGATTTTACGGTTGAGGGTGAAAACAAAATATTTAGATTTAGTAGGGTTTATTTTGATTCTCCATTTGGTAAGCCAGTTTTCTATAATACGAAGATGGGCTTGCAATTTACGAATTGTGAGGACGGGGTCAGAACCTGAGGATAGGATTGCTGTGTCATCGGCGAAGGTGTGTATAGAGGTACAAGGATGGGTTGGTAAGTCGGCCATGTAGATGGTGTAAAGAAAAGGAGCTAGGATACTTCCTTGAGGAACACCAGCAAGGATAGGATAAATTTTCTTATTTAAAATAAATATATTTATTTATGTACACTTTTTATCTTTTTACCCCACATAGCGATTCATTTGAATACTCGTAACAAATAAAATACTGCTTAATATAATTGAGAACCTATCACATATTTTGAGCTCCCCCTGAATATGGAAAAAAATGTTTGTTTTTTTTTGCTAATTTTGTGAGTGTTAACAGAATACCTCACAAACGAAAAAAATTACAGTTAGCTCAAACTTGATATTCCGTTTAGGCACTAACGTCTCACAAAACTCAAAGATTTCGCGCCATCTACTAAAAGTGTAACATTATTGAATAATATGTTTAGTTTTTGTCGTGATTTTCTCAAAAATATCTCCAATGATTTTCTTCAAACTTCCTGCACTATATTACACACACACAGGTATAAATATCTATTATTGTTATTTGAAGCATTTTTTCTGGGAAAGTTGATTATATAGAGTTAAATGGAGGTGGTGTGCCACTTAGTTTAAATTTAAATATGCACAAGTTTTTCTTTAGTTTTGACATAGAGCGCACATAAAGCCGCTCAGGTAAATTCTTCACCATAATTTTTATGATCCAATTAAACAATGGAACGTTCAAATTTTAATGAAAATTTCTTGATTAAATTATATTAATTACAGTATGAGAAATTAGTGTGAGTGTTTCACACGAATTTTTAATTAAATTGGATAAATATTACGATACTTAAAAAAAAAAATCTGGTGTGAAACACTCACACAACTTTCTCTTACTCCTGTTCTCAAAATTATCATTGACAAATGTTATAGTTTGTGTACCAAATATAACGAAATTCGTCGAAAACTGAAAAAACTGTTCAGTAAAAGCGCACTTCCGGCTTACAATTTTCTGAAAACTTGGAATTTTGGCCATCTGTTTATTTCTAATTAATTTTGTTTGGATGATAGAATTGTATAATCAACTATGATACCACTTTAGGGGAAGCTGCAACCCCACCCCTCCCCTAAAACTGCCCTTACATGAATTTTTCCAGAGAAATGTCTTAAATAAAAGATGTAGATCTTTGCATTTTTATTTTGTATACGAAGTTTCAAGAAAATCGTCGGAGCCATTTTTGAGAAAATCGCGAAAAAATGAAAGAATCATTTAGTAAAGTGTCAAAACAAACGCACTTCCGGTTATCTGATTTTTTCAAACTCGGAATTTCAACAACATATTTAATTCTAATTAACATTATTTAGATGACAGAATTGTCTAATAAACTGAAATAGCATTTTAGATAGAAACCTAACACCCCCCCCCAGAAGTGCCCTTAAATGAATTTTCCTGGAGAAATGTTACAAATAAAAGTTGTAGCTCTTTGTATGTGTAGTTGATATTACAAGTTTAAAGAAAATCGTTCGGAGCCATTTTTGAGAAAATCGCAAAAACGTAAAAAAAAACAACTAGTAAAGTGGTACTTCCGGTTGAGGAATATTGACACATAACGCACTGTCAGATCCCATGGTGATACCTAAACGGAATATCAAGTTTGAACTTTCTACGATTTTTCGTTTTTGAGCTATGCTGTTCACATACATACACACACACACACACAGACCATTTGCTAAAAACCACTTTTTTGGACTCAGGGGACCTCAAAACGGATATTTCCGGTGAAAACTCGATATCGAAAATTTGACACGATTACAATACATCCTCTTACTAGGAGTAAGAGAAAGTAAAAAAACTATACTGAAACGCGAACAGACAAAACTTTAGTTTTTTGAAATATATATTTTTTTATATTTCACTTAAAAGTAACAATTGTTCGAATTAATCATTAACCTTCGTTATTTCTTTACAATCTTCAAAAACAAACAAATAAAAAAAAAAAAGCCCGATATACCGGGAAGTGTACGCCCTTGATGTATTGTTACCAACTTATTCTACCTTTATGACTTATACTATAAGTGGTATCGTTTAATGAGTAATATTAATAATAGGTATTTTAGAAATCACCTAATCGGTTAAACGGCTACAACATTTTGATTGATAGGCTCAGTTCCATCTTTGTATACATCCAATTAATTATGTCATTTTTTTCTACTTAGAATTTATTGGTTTTGTACTTTTCAAGATAAAAACATTAACAATCATAGAAACTAAACAAAGGCCACATTGATATTTCTATTGCTGTTTTTCAATAATTTATTTTTTTGTACGTTAGATGTACTTTAGAGAGAAGTATGGTAGTTGATATTTTTCGTCTGTCTGCAATCTGTTAACACTTACAAAGAACAATTAGAATTTGGAAAGTAGATATACATACGTAAACATTGTGGAAAATTAATTATGAACAATTTTTGCACTTTAATCAAATATTGCAAAAGAGAAATTAATTTATCATTCTTAAAATTCATTCATATACTTGACCTATCCTTCTACCATTTTTTTTTAATTTTTGTAACATACGAACGTATTCATTCTCTTGTAAGCCTATTTTGCAATTTGTTAAAATTTCTTTGTAGCGGTGAAAACTGTCTCGACGTGTTATTCCATGAGGAGATTGTAGTGGAAGAAGCAAACGAAAATGTATTTTATTTGAAGAAAATCATTATTTGAAGGATATTGAACGTTGGCTGGGAAAAGGGTAAAAACCCAGGTACTAGACCACCGTTAGAATAGAGGTCATAGAACTTAGTTAGCTTTGTCTTTTGCCCCTTCTCACAAGGGAGGATTTGAACGCCAAGAAAAAGCATTCTTTCAAGAGTGACTAAATTCTGCATTCAGACCAGTTAAAATTGGGCAATCTATCAGTATTATTCAAAGAATCAACATCAGTGCCAAGTTATAAGTTAAAACATTTGAGTTAATTAGATTGTTTAATCTAGCTACTAATCATTTGATTCTGTGTATTTATAAGTTAATTCAAGATTCACAGTTAACTATTTGTGAAGTTACTAAGTTAATATTTAGCTAAATTATTTATTTAAAAGTGGTTCTTATTCTCTATTTCTTATACTTGTCTCTTGAGGTCTATGGGGCAGGCCTAAAGTTAAGATTAAGGCCAGCCTAGGAAAGTACGCCACGGTCTTTCAGGCTGAAGTCCTGAGGCGTTACAGCTCTGCGCTAGGGAGATTATAAGGCAAGAAGAGTGGCCATATACTACGACAGTGAAGCAGCCCTGAAGGCACTTTCTTCACACCAAATAGTCTCAAGACTGGTGTGGGATAGCCTACTTGCCCTCCTGAGGTGGGTACTCGGAATATACTGACACTCGCCTAGGTGCCGGGACATGCGGGGTTTCTGGACAATCTAAGGGCGGATACCCTAGCGAGGGAGGGTTCGCAGGATACCTTTATGGGCCCTGAACTCTTCTGCAGCTTGTCCAGGAGCCTTATTCAAACTTCTGCAAAGGTTTGATAGAAGAACAGCGTCTGCTTTGGTGGGAGAGAACACCAGGACAGAGGCAGGCAAAGCTCTTTATCAAGAGAAATTTGCCTAAATTTACCAGAGATCTACTGAGCCATAACCGAAGGGATATAAGGCTAATTGTGGGGCTACTAACTGGGTATTGTAGCCTAACTTGCAGATAGTGCAGTATGCCGATTCTGCAAGTTAGAGGAAGAAACCCCGGCGCACATCCTCTGTGAGTGCGCCGGCTTGGCGAGGATAATGTTTCTTCAATAGGGGACAGGCAATCCCGAAGCTATGAACTTCATGACGGAGCCGCTCTCAGCTTTGCTAGGACTGATTAGGAACGGGTAAAGCTGGGGGTTGTGCTATAATTTTAGGGGAATCCGCAATAGACCTCGTCTTATAGGTCGTAGTGGAGGCTCCCCCCCCCCCGGTTCTAATCTAATCTAATACTTGTCTCTTCTCTCACAAACATATACTTACACACAAGCCCATTACAAAACCGCTCGTACTACAATACTTACAGACATACAACAACACATCACACCCAACAAATTTCAAGTTAAAATAAAAAGAGATTTAATAGCGCGAGATTAGGGTTCTCAGGTGAATTAGACCGAATTTCTCAGGCTAATATTTTCCGTAATTTCCAAATGTTGCTTGTATAGTAGTTATGTAAGCGAGACTTGTCCTGAAGTGTGAGTCCTACGTCACTTTTTCCAATATTCGAATGTGCGCATTATTTATAAACATTTTTCTGAAGTCCTATTGGCTTACTGATTATAGTGCACTAACATTCTCAAAAAAATAATAATCACAGAAAATGGTTGATTTGTTCCATATAGAGGACCCATGATGCTTCCATCCAGTCTTTGATGATTGGATTCAACATCCATGGTTTCCCAGGAGCAATTTCGTGGCGTCTAATTTCACTGCAACGAAGAAATAAAAACAAAAAAATGCAAATCTAGTTCATACTGCAAGACAAAGAATATTTTATTACCAGCAATAAAAAAAAAGTGGGAACAATGGGAATTATGTGGAAAAATAGTCAATTTTTGTTTAAATAGTAATTAGTTTCCTAATGAGCTAGACAAATTTTAGCTTGCCATAAAATCCTTTTTTACTTTCTCTTGTATGTGGTAGTAATGAGAAAGTATTGCGGTTGGGTCAATTTTTCGAAATTGAGTTTTCACTAGATAAACGAGGTGTGTTTAAAAAATAACGAAAATTTTCATTTTTTTGGAAAGAATTTTATTTATTCGTCTACATCAATGTTACCCCCTTCAAAATAGTCCCCATTAGATATTATACACTTATGCCAGCGCTTCTTCCAATCCCCGAAACACTTCTGGAACTCGATCTTTGGGATAGCTTTGAACTCTTTCAGGGATGCACTTTTAATCTCATCTATGCTTGACGGCCCTTCAAGGTTTCTCTTTATTTTTGAGAACAGAAAAAAGTCACATGGGGCCATGTCTTTTCGCCTAAAATTCACGAACAAGCAACGATGTGTGAGCAGGTGCATTATCGTGATGCAAAAGCCATGAATAGTTTGGCCACAAATCAGGGCGTTTTCTTCGGACTGCTTCGCGCAAACGGCATTGAACTTGCAAGTAGTTCATTTTTTTGAGTTTTCTAAAATAGAAGTAAAATTGTCTTTTAGTAGAGCATATGTTCTTTTTGTAATCTAAATTTTTATGCCTGATTTGTTTAAAATGTAACGTCTCATTTCTTAACAAATTTGGAATAGCATGGTTTTATTTTTAGCTGTGTTTAGTAATATTTATGATTACAAAACTTAAAAATCCCTTGACGTAAACTTAGCCAAATGTATAAAAGTACGCGTAAACATTCCAAAAAAAAAAAAAAAAAAAAATGAAAAAGAAAAAAACATACGAAAACTTATGAATTACGACGGTTGATAGAAACTAAGCAATAATCTTACATCAAACTACACCCAAACAATTTTATTACTTAAACGGACTGTTATCCCAACCAGAAATCTTTATACATGTATGTGTATTTATACACGCATATATATATATATATATATATATATAACAGCTTATATTTACACCAACATTGCGAAGGACTTCTACCTAATTATAAGTTTTATTTGCATGTTCAGATAGATACATACTTACAATAATTTGTATTTTTTTTTTTTTTTAACGAAAAATGGTCCGCCACTTTGATATGATGTATTAGAGTGCAGATATCATTTTTAATGCAACAATATTTGATTAAAATTCAGTATTACTTACACACAAAGAGACCTTCCGAGTTTTATAAGGGAGTGGTTTTTCATTATTCTTTTATTTATTTATTTATTTATTTTTTTTTATTAATATTTCCTCGTAAAACATTGGTTATTGTTAAGATCAGTTAAATATAGGTGACGCAGACGCACTATTAGCCAAATGATTAATAGCTTATTGTTGGCTTCATCAGCCGGTATTTTATTTCATTATAATAATAATGTTTTATTATTGTTTCAACTTAATTATAAACAAAGAAAATTGTAACGTTGGAAAACTATAAATCTCTCTCTCCGTCTAAAACATCATAATTATTGCGTTCAATAATAAAATAATGGAGTATTATCAGTCTAAATATAAAATGTTAAAAAAAAACAACATTTGTTTATTGTAACTTGATCAGGTAAATTAATAATCATATATAAAAGGGAGAAAGGATAATTATTATTTATGTTTCTTCCATTCTGTTAATTCTTTATTTCTTTAATGCAGTGGTCTTAGTGAACCACTGAACCCCCACCACTCATCCACTCTACCGGAGAGAAACAACCCCTCTCGCACAGAGAGGAGAGGCTCGGCGAGTGTATATATATATATATATACGAGAGAGACAGTCAGAGAGTCATGCTGTTCAATTGTCTTATACATCAGACATCATTCTGTTAATTCACATTCTGTTGGACACTCCGTACACATCGTTTAGCCACGACAGTCTGTCAGTTCAGTTCAGTTCTAAATTCTAAAGTGTAAAGTCCCTGGCAGTCAGTTATATTTGATAATACAGATATCAATTATATATCTTATACCTATATTAAGGTGTTATTTATCACTCATCATCAACAACCAACGTCTCCTCACAACACTCTTACATTAATGAGCTATTTTATTTTTGTTTTTTCATGAGAAGATTTCTATGATTGGAGTAAAAAAGAAATCTTCATATAAATAATAAGCTTCCAGGTTAGCCGCATCCAGGGCCTCATCTTCTGTTGACTCAGTGTTAGAAATATGCCGCAAGGGGAAAATTTAGACCAATGGAATGTAGATGTAGGGTCAATGATGCTATTTCCACGAGTACTCTCTTTTACGGGGTTGAAGTCTGGGGGTTGAGATGTCTATCTGAAATAGGAAAAGCGCACCTTTTACAAAAAGCTCTTTTCGTTAAATAAAATACACCTGCCTGGCTTATCCGAACTGAATTTGATCTGCTCAACTCCAATTAAAATGTGATCAAATCAGCGTTGTTCGGGATCCACAAACTCCTTGGTGTGCAAGACCATAGACTACCTAAGTTATGCTTTTTGAAGCTAAAAAATATTCACTTTAGCCATAAGCACTCGTTAAAGTGCAATTGGTTTTCGCAGATGGATTATTTATTGAGTTTGATAGGCTCAAATGACATCCTACTTGAAACAGACCCCATAGTCTTTAAAAATTCTAACTCTGGAACACTAAATAGATATAAGGAATTCCAAAAGTTAAAAGACCTAGAACTAATGCACTCAGCAAAGTACACCCTATTTATAGCGATATACTTGCCTCAAGTTCGGTTTACCAATATTCTAGCGAATTGAATTTGCCATTTGTTATAGTAAAACTAGTCACACAATTGAGCTTTCGAGCAATTACCAGATCAAATTGTCAGTGAAAAATGTCACACACCTAATAAAAACTAAGGAAATATGCACAATATGCGGGCGTAATGATGCGGAAGATTTGTAGCACTTAATAGTAGTTTGTCCGGTTTATGAATCTCTTCGTAATCAGTACATACCGCAGGTTAGAATGTATCAGTGGAGCATTTCCACAATGTGTTCGTTTTTAAGTACGAAAATGAAATTAAACAATTATACCTTTTCAAAATTAATTGCCTCAAAACACGATCATTTATACTAAATGAATAGTTTACAGTGTGAGAGATTGATTATATACGTATATCGCCACTTTTTGTTGGTTTATCTTCCTGTATTTATAAGTTATACATTTGTTATTTATAATATGGATACAATGCAGTAAGCTGTGTACTTACTGTTACTACTCTATATTTTGTGTTTATTGTTCTGTATTGTATTGTTTATATATTCTAGTCTCTCTTTTCTTACTATGTTGTTCACTGTATTTGACCAGTCTTCATTTGTATGGGGGTATGTCCCCAAGACAAATTATTAATAATGAATAAATAAATATAAATAATAAGGTAATTTTCATTTTTTTTCGTTACTTAGTTTTATAAATAACATGAGATTACTTGACGTGCGATGAAGTTACTATTTTCGGTCAAAATCATCTCCTAATTTTTCTTACAGTAATGGCTGGCAAAATGGCGTATTAAAATAAATCCCTACAAAAGCTAGAATATTACTTTTATACTATTCATCGTGCCAACCTACCTTCTATCCTTCTCCATGGGACAATAATACCATCTGTGGACAAAGTACGATACCTTGGACTTTTAAAAAACGTTTAACCTGGCACCACATACCAGATTGAAATCTCACTGGACCTCCCAAACTTGTCTCGAAGCTACCAAAGGACATTATATTTTCTTAATAATGATTCTCGACTGTTCGATTATAATTACAGGAGATCACGAGGAGTGGTCAATAAAAGTCATTTTTTGGGGGGGGATGATGTAGTTCAGTACATAAGTAACTCTTTCTTTCAAGTTTCGTTTAGTTTTTTGTTTTTTTTTTTCCTCAGTGTGTTTAACTATGAAAATTATGTGTAATCCCTTTAAATTGTTTTTTTTATTTTTATGCCTTAAGAAGACAATAAATTTATCGAAACGTTGGATAATTTTATAAAAAAAAGTGTATTTTTATTGAAGTGTATTGCAATTATATTTTGTATAAATTCCAACTTAAAGGTAGTAAAAAAAAAAATTCCGCAAGAGGAAGTTGTAAATGCTAAACACCTGCCTTTCTATTTCTAAATTACTTAAATTGACATTGTAATTAGTTGGTCCTAAGCTTTAGGGTTTTTTAGACAACTGGAATCCAGTTCGCTGATGGGTAAGCCATAAGATATGATATCAAAAGCATTGAGCTAGCTTTAAGTTTCAATGTTTCATTCAATAAGTTCCTCACTCCGTTGGTTTAGTGGCTAGCATACTCAGCTTTAGTGCGAGAATCCAGGGCTTGATTCCCGAGAGGGCAAAAATGGTGTTTATCCATCAACTTGGGTAAAAGTGGAAAACTGCAGTTGGTAGCAAAGGCAAGGGCAGGATTTAGAACCCATGGGCAGTTCAGGTCCCTTGAATAACTACTAATGTATATTAGTTTTAAAAATATAATAGTAAGTTATGTACGTTGTAGGTGATGTGTATTTTGGTAAGTAGCACGAGCGGTTTCGTATTAGGGCTTGTAAGTATGTTTGAGGAAAAGATAGAAGTATTAAGAATAATTACACACTGGTAGATTAAATTAAATATATTATTCTTTAAGAGAAATTGAGTACTTTGAATATCACAAATAAAACTTATAATAAATTCTTATAACTCAATACTGGTCTAGCTCTGATGCTTTCACCTTGATTTGTAGCACAAGTCTGCCTTTAAAAGTATCTCTTCTCTTTGTTTCTTCAATTCCTCCCCTGTGAGGAGAAGGGGTAGTACAATGCCATAATTGTTCTTGAACCGTACCAGTAACTGTTTTCTTATACCTGGGCTTGTCCTTTTGCAAGGGAATTCAATCTTTTTCTGAATTCTGATTTATTTATAAATTAATATATTTTTAAGTTTTGCATCCATCACAACGTACTTCCGTCCCCGCCGGTAGTTACAGAGACCTGCAAGATCGGTGCTTAAAGAACAAGGAGCTTAAAGAGAGAAAAAAAAATTCGGATATAGTTTTTTGAAGCTGTTCATGTATTTATTTAATATTTACATTTCCAAAAAGTGGTCCACAAATTCGATTACCTAGGTACGTTGCATACTTTGCACCTCTGGATTGCAGCGGCCCTAATCCTGCATATTGACCCAATGAAAAACTATACTATATACACAAAAAATCCAAAATACTTTAGGCGCACCACATATCACCAGGAATCCAACCAGAATAATTTTTAAACCCCTCTAACCAGAGACCCCTTATCAGAGGAACTGGCTCAGGAAGAGTGATACTGGGAAATCTCTTCAAACCAGTTCCAGCCAATTATCAAACATTTAGTAAAACTTATTCATTGTAGATTTTTTGTTGCAGCCTTAGAAATTATAATAATAACAAAATCTGTAAATGATTGATAGCGTTAACAGTCGGAGGAAAGAAATTGGTAAAAAAAAATCATAAATTACAGTCACTTGTTGAATTATTATGATATGAAATGAATAATGCATTTGAAGAAATACAAATACAAGTTGACTAGGGTATTGAAAATGAGGAGAACATGTTAATTAGAATAGTTAGTTGGTGTTTGTGTGCAGTTGGGTAAACTTTAACTTTGACTGGCTCGATAACTAGAGTAATGAACACAGACCTTGGGGGGCTGGTCCCGATCTTGTTGGCCAATCGCTCAGTGAAGGCAATATCTCTTTCTCTAAGACTCACTCTCTCTCTCTCTCTGTATTCTGAGAATACACTAAGAGGGATACAGAAAAACGGGACAGCTTTTTTTATAAGGCACACACTTATACAGTCAGTAGTGGTATCTATTGATTAGTTGGCATGCTTGAACAGGTGCTACGATATATTTAGATTGTTTGAAATTGTTCCCAATTTAAATATAGGCTCATTAATTCTTCAATAAGGTCTCATTTTCTTGAAATTATTTTTTAGTTGCATTTTTTTTTTTTACTGCTAATTTGTGATAATGCATTTTAGTACAAATTTCATTCTTCATACATAAGAAATTCTCATTAAAGAGAAAAATTCCAGTGTGACGTACTTAAACGACATTCTTTTATTGAAACAATACATTTATATAATTGGGAATTTTTTTTTTTTTATTTGAAATTTTACTCATTTTCTCCACAAAATATAGAAGTGGAAGGATATTATGATGGATGCAAGAAATTATATCTATTTTAATTGAAGAAAATTGAGAAAAATGTGAGCTTGTTGGCAAAAGGGTAAGGTTGGTAAGAAGTACAGTTACAGGAAGAGTTCTTGAACCTTGATAGCATTGTCTACCCCTTCTTCTCACAGGGAAATAACAATTAGAAGACATTCCTTCAATATAGTTTGGCTAGACATTCAAAAGCAGAACACTTGTTTTTCGTTCTCTTAGCATCAGTGCATATTAATATTAATAATTTCTCTGCAAATAACTTGTAGTTATTCTATTAATAGAATATATTTATTGTTAGCAGTGGTGACTACTTTCTTATTTCTGATACTTAACTCTCTTAACCATATATACTTACAAGGCCCTTTTACTAAACCGCTCGTGCTACACAAGCTACGACAAACATACAACACAACATCCACACCAATAACATTTCAATATAGAAGGCAGGTAGTAGATAAAATAATTACAGTGTAGTCCTGAAGACACGCCGATAACAATGTCGGACCAAAATGGCTTTTGCAAGTTAACGTTACAGATTCCACAGGAACCCAAAATATACATTTTTCCCGGAAAGTGATGTGTTTATATCTGGGCTAGAGGCGGCGGCCAGTGAAGTTTGGCAAGTGGGGAGGTGCTGCATGAATAAAACGGAACATATCTAAAATTCAATTCAATTTTAATAGAAAATAAATTCACTTGGATATTTTTCAAGATATTTTCTGTTATATTATAAAAAAAAATGTTGTTTCAAATAAGTAATTTAAAAAAAATAATATTAACTTTTTTTGAATATAAAATCCATTCTTCGAGTTTCAGCTTCGCAAAATTTTTTTAATTATGTTTCTCATTAAAATTATTGATTTAAGAAATCATGTACTAACTGCTATTTGGTGAATTATAATGTTAGGAATGAAACGACGATTTGTCTTTTTATTTCAATTTTTTCAGGTGTCAATTGAGAAAATATTTTTTTTTTTTTTCAAGTATTCAAACACCAAACACCCATCTTGATTAACCTATAAAATAATATTTATTTTAAAACGGTATTCAAAATTTCACCTTCATCCGAATTCTATCAATTTTAAAAAAGAAATCATAACTTCCTACTTACAACAATATTTTTCTAACCCTAAAAAAAGTTACCCGCCAGTAATTTGTTCTTCCAAATTTGAAATTGCCGCGCCTTACTACAAACCTTTTTCCTTATCCCTCCCCGGCCATTTAAAAAAAAAAAAAAAAAAAAAATTCCTCACTTTTCATTTCAGTCTCAACGTTATCAACGTTTGGTGATAGATGCAAGAAGTTATAACTATTTTAATTGAAGAAAATTATGAGAAAAATGCAAGCCCATTGGAAAAAGGATAACCCAGGTAGAAGAGTACAGTTACAGGAAGAGTTCATGACCTTGTTAGCATTGTCTATCCCTTCTTCTCACAGGGGAAGATTTGAACGAACAATTAGAAGGCATACTTTCATGACAGTTTCCATTCTGCTTTCAAACAAGAACAGTCTGAAACAGACATTAAAGCCAGAATACTTGCTTCAGGAATCGCTCTCTTAAACTCTGTGCCAGCGATAGAGATTAGCAATTGATTTAATCAGCATATAATTGTGATATTTTAAAGTAATTTAAATCTCTTTAAAGATAATATATTTAATTTAATCTACTAGTGTTTTCTTAATTATTTCATATTACTTCTCTTCTCGTTCTCAAACTTACACACTAGCCCTTTACAGAACCGCTCGTGCTACACACTACTACTACACTTACAACACACCAATAACATTTCAGTTCACTCCTCTCCTACCCTAAAGGTATCTTCATCTGTCTTATCTTATCTAATTGTTAATATCATTTTATTTAATTTACTGTCACTTCCGTTTTATAATTTCTTCTGTTAATATTTCTTTAATTTAAATTTTTCTTTATTCTTTTTTTTGTTATAAATCTATGCACTTTTTATAACTACTATACTGTACAATAATGTATTTTCTCCAATAAATTTTTACAGAGCTCCTGAAGAAGGGCACCAATGGTACCCGAAACGTAGAGCAAGAAATAATTTTTTTTTTTTTAAACTCCTCTGGACATTGCCGTACAAATATTACAGTTTAATATTAATTTTATTGTATATTTTTATTCTATAAAACACAATATTGTTGCATAACAAAAAAATTTGGCATGAAACACTTACACAACTTTCTCTTATTCCAGTTTTAAAAATTTTGCTTCACTGCCAAAAGGTTTTTCACTGCCAACTGAATATTTTTACCATAATGATGGGTTTGTTAATTACCATATTAAATATGGATAATGATTGTTTACCTAGGTGGTATATTTCAGATTGGTTGAACTTGCTGATGTTAATTTACCTTTCAACTGGTTTTGTCAGGTGAAATCTTATTTCCAATGTGTTGGTGAGGATTATTTGTTGCATAACCATGATGTCTCTCAATTAATATATCATAGAAATGAGCTTATAGCAACATTTGAAATGAGATTGGTTAGTAGAATGAGAATCCATCCTTCAATAGACTCTATCGTTCGTGTAGCAGTCTGAAGTTTGGTAAAGAATATCTTCATTATGCATGTCATGTCAATAAACTCAGAGTTATTTCCCAGCTATAAGCTATTTAATAAGAGATTTCCATCAATTTTTTTTTGAACCGCAAAACGTTATAATTTTTGGCGCAACAAGCAATGCTCCTTATGTCCGCTAAAGGAATCTGATAATATTTATCACTTCTTGTTTCATTGTAAAAAATTTAGCGATGTAATAATGAAATACCTTTCTAGATTTCTGCCATCGTCCAGTGTAAAGTAGGAGGAAGCGATGAAATGTTTGTTCTATAATTTAAAAATTTGGAGAATATTAGTTGTATTTATATATTTTTTAATAGAGCGCTTTTATTTAAGGAACAGACAAATCTATAATTTGTTTTATGGCTTTGCACCAAGTTGTGCTTTTTTGCAAAGCGGTATTTTTGTTTTTATTTAGAAGTTAAGTTTAATTTGTTAACAGTTAAATTGTTGAATTCTGTATATTCCTCACCCTTGCCATAAAGATATGTATCTTTGGAGCAATAAACATATTCATTCATTCATTTTTCACACCTTGATGACCGGCAATCTGAATATAGCATTACGTACTATATTTATTTATTTATTTTTCATTTAAGGCACATCATCATCTACGGTCATTGGCGCCCGGAGCCTTCTCAGTGGTCTGTCTGCCTCCGGACAATGTTCACTCGTTACAAACAACACTATCCACGAATTGAATTGAATTGAATTGAAGAGGCTCCTAGAAAAAAAAAATCTAAGGTCAGCACAGTTGGGTGTCCAGTGTGCTAACCACTTAGTATTCCCTTCCATAGCTAATACTTTATTATTATTTTTCAGATGTTTTAAATATCCATGAATGATTTACATAAGTGACAAACTCTATCCTAAGATTACTAAGGATTCCTAACTTTAATATAACCTTCTCTCGAGGTAATTTATTTATATATAGAATAATATTCTTTTAAACTGGGATCCTGGTCACTTCGGGCTCTGATTCCACAAAGTGGCTTGATAGGTTTTAGATATCCCACAAGGATCACATCTTGTACTCTGATTCTTCCCCAACTCGTTATATGGCCTACGCACACTAATAACGCAGCAAATATTGACTATAAATGACAAAATACATTAGCTGTTTCATAAAATACATGCAAAACCTGAATTTCCCTACAAAATCTCCTAACATGATCTTGCCGCTTGTTTTAATTTATTTGTATCATCTTGAAGTAGAGCAAATAGCCAAGTTTCTTACATCAACATTTTAAAATACGATGAAATAATCCCATAAATTTTGTTTGTAAATAAATATCAAGTGTAAAATCATAGCGGTTATTTAACGACTCTTATTCGAGTCATAAATTATAAAGCAATAAAAAAAAACAGTTTAAACAAAAAAAAATCCACCATAATAGGAATTAAAACATTGACTAAATTAATACTTTAACACATTTCATTGAATTTTTTTTTTTTTTTTTTTTACGTTGTTTTTGTTCAACTTATTGAATAATTTGAATGTTAATGTAATTTATTAAAAGGTTACAGGATATTAATTTTTTAATAATTACAAGAGAAATAAAATATAATTGATTTCTTTGTATTTTTTTTGTTTGTTTTTTAATCTGAATATCTGCTCTTTTCTTTTATTAGGTGCAATTAGAATTTACCAAAATAATTCAAGGACTATATCGATTTATCAATAAATAATTGAGTTACAAAGATTATTTAAGCAGATAATGTCCAAATTTTATGATGAAACTAAAAGTTCTGAAGGATTTTCTAAACCTCTTTGAATAATGGAATGGGTCAAGAAATTTTGAGGAGCCTGTGGATGGATAATGAACCAGATGGACATTAATCTTGCTCTCGAAATTATCCAAAACTAATAAGACATGTGAGAGTACTCCATCAAATTCATGTATATATTTCCAGAGACTGAAGGAGAATCTTAATTTGTGGTTGACAGAGACGAAAAAAATGATTAATTATTTTACAGATCGCTTTTGGCAAGAGTAAACTTAATTATCTATCGCGAGATATGAGCAAAACTATTGGTATAGGCAGTCTAACATTATATTTCAAGCGGTATAATTTTGTAATGTAAAAATCGGAAAGGATCCAGAAGGTCGTAGTAGCTGCGTTAAGGAACTTCCTTGATCGCCAAGCAGCTTTGAACGTACTAGCAAAAGTCTGTTGAAATTCAATTCAAAGCTATTATGAGGTTGTAGAAGACGTCTTTAATTATTGCTCAAAAGGAAAACTTCAGACTCTTCTGAAACTTTGGCACATACAGATAGAAAAAAAAGAACCCTGTGGCGCAACAGTCCATGAAGTGCCAAGGCTTGCCAGCCGGCGATTTGGATAGGGGGCGGTGGTGTCCCTTGGTAAGTAAAAGCTTCGCTACTTAGGGCGCTACTACTAAAGCTTCCCACTTTTTATCACTATGCTGGATCAACACCGACTTTGCCCTCACGGAAATAGAACCCTGAATTCTCACACGAAAGGCGAGTGTGCTAGCCACTAGACAACGCGTGAGGACATAGGGATAGAACGGAAATTAAAAAACGGATAATATGTGAGAGGAGAATCCAGCATTTCATTTTGTAGACCTGAACTTGTCTTCCCATCACATTCTATGGCTGGACTGTTAAGAAACAGAGATTAGTAGAATTTGAAGAGACACTGGACAAAACTTGGAAGTGGTACTAGGCCAAGCAATTTATTCACAGAGGAAGTCCAAGCAGATGTCAGACGATATTTATTGGATTCTGGAAAGAAGACATCTAAGAGTCCTGTTAGCGGTTATGTCATGCCTGGCATCTGTAACTGATGTTCTGATACTGAACAACATAGGAAAGAAACTGAACACTATTTATACAGGATGTGAGGAACTTGGAAATAAGTTAACTGTAAATCATTATCTTGACCAGTGTCCCCACTCTGACAAGGAATATATTATTTAATGATGGCCAGATATCAATGGAGAATCAATATAAGTCGAGGCTCAATTACATCAAGATCGGGAGATTGATTAAGGAATGGTAGCTTTAATCTAGCATTTCCTGGAAGTAATTTACATTTTTATTTATCTTTTTTATAGAATAGCAATCTTTATGGCCAAGATCCTGGTCTCTTTGTGGTCCTATCATAACAATTATCTATATTACTTATTACTTAACACATCAAAAATAGCGACAAAGTTTAAGTAATTATTGATTTTTTTTTTAATCTCCACGCTGAATATTTAAAGCCTATTAAAAAATAGAGGGTTTTAATTCTATAGATTCTATTGTAACAATTTCTTAATAAACCAAGAATTTAAAAAAAAAGAAAATTAGAGGGGGGATATTATTTATTTTAAACCGAAATAAAATACTTCTCTGTGTTATTCTAAATATTTCAGAAAGAATCTTTTAACAAGAGATGCGACTCCAGCAAAACTTTTTAATGTTTATAAAAATCCTTAATTATTTTGAATTTTTTATATTTTTATTTATTTTTACTTCTGTTATTTTCTTCTTCGCCTGAACACTTTGTGAGAATTACACAAAGCCATTCTGAATTCCACTGTTCTACCAATTAGATTTCACTTAAGTACATCCATACACTTTATTATTTCTCTATACAACTTTAATTAGCGTGAAATCTCCTAATTGGCAAAAGATAAACATAAATTAAATTCAATATCATCACTGAATAAATTAGCATAAATAACATTGTGAACAAGTCAGAGTAGAAGTTTATACTTTACTGATAACTAGCGATAATCTGCTTGAATCTTGATGTACGTATAGTAGTGAATTCCTAAACACTGAATCACATACGTATATATACGGTTGTGGGTGAAGGTATAATAGTTGTATTAGATTCAAGGTTCGAAAAAGGCTTGTTGATTACTACTAATAAAATTACATGAAATGCACCTGTTCCATTTGTTCAATAGAATAATTATCCACAGTTTTGTAACAATTGAGAACTGAGTCATTATTTACAAAAGAGGATACCTTCACAATGTTGGATAAAAAAAGAAAGATAAATATATTGAAAAAAAATTCTGTGTGAATACCGCACACGACTATATCTGACTCTAATTATACAATTTAATCAGAAATGTTCTTTAAAATTGCAACGCCATAAAAATGGTGGTAGAGATTTTACTTGTATACCTGAGTGGCCTTTTGTGGATTCTCCCACTTCTCTGTGACAAAATCAAGAAATGGGTAGTTGATAAAACCAGAGATGTAGTTTGTTGTAGGGGATTATGCACTGCGACCTAAAAGATCTGTTATGCTCCTCGGAGCCTTCTCAATGCCCTGCCGGCCTCCAAGCACCTTCTCTAGCAACAGACAACACTGCTCAACACCGTACAGTGAGTTGTAGAGGCTCCTAAGAAGAGAAAATCTAAGTGGCAGCATGCTGGATTCGAACCCGGGACCTCGGCGTTGCTAGTCCAGCGTGCTACCACTGAGATAATCCCTTCCTTCTCCCTTGGCTTACGCCATTTTACTAGGGACGGAAACCCTAGTTTGTGTACTGTATTTGTCTGTAAAGTGTAGATTGTATGTAGTTTACGTGAATTATGTACAGTTCTGACGAAGTTCATGGAGTACTGAGCTTTGTTAACCCATGGGGTCGCTACTCCCCAACTTACTGCATGCAACAGATACCCGTTGCGGGCTGATAAAACATATATTATATTGAAATGGTATTTAGGGGAAAGCATAACGCTACTGTTTCTCACAGAACCTCCCAAAAAACAAATTGCCCGAGATAATATTTCAATAGTGAACAACGCCTTCTCAATTTCACGGAGTGTTTCAATTATACGAAGTATACGAAGTTTGAACAACATAGTTTGAGGCTTTTTGAGAAAATTAGGAAAACTGAAAAAAAAATCATTAAAGTCACACCTTTAAACTGAAGAATGTGACTATTTGTAATATGCTAGGTAGACACAACAAGGTAATATGTTATTTTAAAGCCACAGGACAGGATTAGAGATTGCTATACTAATGCCGTACAGGCCCTTCTTATATTTTTTTTTTTTTTAAGTATAAACAAACAAAGAAAATTAAAAATATTAGTTATTTTTTTACTCCCTAAACTGCTCTAAGAGACAGCACTGTGTGGTGTACCTGGTTGAGAGTATGACGTTTCTAGCTTGGCGCGACCGGTTTTGAAAGGGCATATTAAGAATTATGAGTAGAATCAAATGAGTAAGGTCTTAGAAATTTAACTATGATTAGAGACAATTAATAATTTAAAATTAGCTAAACTAAGTATAAAACTAGGATAAATAAATAAAAGAAGAGAATGACCGAGTAGAATCTTCTTGACTTTGTGAATAAGAACTGTACCTTTTTTTTTCAGTGTTAAGAATGAGCTGTAAGGCTTGGGTAATATCATTACTTTTAAGGTTCCGCTGTCGTATTTTTTTTTAACGCCCGCGCCTTTACTGACTTCTCGTCATTCGGCGCCTTGCAACCCAATATAATCTTCTCGCGTATTCGCGATCGTAGCAATCATTCTTCTATACATCTACCAAACCTGCATAACGAAGCAGGTGATTAGCGTCCATGTCTTCAATCCTGCATAGAGGACAATTAAGGCTGTCCACTACTCCAATGCGGAACAAGTGGGCCTGCAGAAAATCATGCCCCGTCATCATCATGAAGACTACGACCATTTCAGCACGGCGCAGCGCCTGAGGGAGGGGGTTAACGAGAAGTCTCCCCCATGAGTTTCTCTCAGCCTGTCACACGTGCCTCACTCTCACCAGCTCCTTTATTCAGGACTATCTGATACGCTTAGCAGAGGAAAGTGGAAGAAGTGGACGCGGCTGCTGCTCTAGCGCTCCTTGCACTGCCAAACTGTCGGCTTGGTCGTTCCCAAAATGGCCACAGTGGCCAGGAATCCACTGTAGTTAAACATGAAAGTAACATTGAAGTTTTATATTCTGTTCGGAATTAAACCTTTTGTATACGGTCGAAATCTATACAATTTCATTTTTTTGTTCTATAGGATTATTATTATTATTTGTCTGTGGGGAGGAAAACCCTACGCTATACAAAGCCTCACTGGGCCCATATAGCTACCTCAAGAAAAACAACAACAAGCCGGGTCTATAACAAAAATCCAGACCCGGATCTAATCCATCTAAGAATCACCGCAGTCCGAATAAATCGGACAATAACCTTAAGCGGAAATAGCCTAAGCTCTTCCACAGACATCCTATTCCGACCAAAGGTCCTGAACCTAATTTCCTCACAACCCAAGCAATCAGTCATAAGATGGATGGGTGTTTCCTCCTCTGTCTCACAGACTCTACAAAATGGATCCGGCATGAGCCCCATTATGTAGAGATGTCTCCTTAAACCACAATGTCCAGTAAGAGATCCAACCAGATGCCTGAGAGCGCTCCGTGAAAAACTCAGCAACGTCTCACTAATGGTCTTGTCCGGACCCCCGATGAGCATTTTGGACTGCCGAAAACCAACTGAGCACATCCATAAGGATGAATGCTTTGAAGCTGTCCATGTCTGGAAACCTGGCAGACATGTGCCAGAAGACACGCCAACAGCAGGCTCGGGACCAATGAAAGGAAGAGAGGCGCCTAATTTGGCAAACCTATCCACCTGCTCATTTCCAAAAATTCCCACGTGACCTGGCACCCATACTAGAAGCCCATCCTTCAGAGAAGAAAGCTCTTCCAGTCATTTAGAACATTTCAACACCAACCTGGAAGTGAAGACACATGAACTCAGCGCCTTCAACGCAGCTTGTTCTATAGGAACTACAAAAACAAATAAAATCTCCAAAAATGGACACACCTTTTTTTAACCTTCGAAAAAAAGCAAACATATATGTTGAATTTTACGGTACGTACGTACCGTTGACCTCTGATTACTAATATAATTTAAATCGAGTTTTCATAAACTGAAGGGTAGAAATATAAAAAGGAAGTGACGGCATTACTTACTGCTACAAACATAGCTTGTTTGGTTTTTTATTTATTTCAAGGTTTATGATAATGTATGTTTTTGTATACAAAACAACTATCTTGTTACAGTAGTATTAAGAAATATATTATATTTATTTATCTGCAAAGATATTCCTGATCTCCTATGGCAATCAATAGAAATGCATACAGAAAATATTATGTATTGATAAAAAATATGTATGTATATAATATAATACATTAGAAATTCTCTGTTTTAACATTTCAAGTGTCCTATTTTTTTTGCTCAAGGCATCCTTTTTATAATTTTGTATTAATAATTTTTACAACCTACTCCAATGAAGTTCTTAGTCAGTACCTGATATAACACTTGTACAGGAGTACATTCTTTACAGAGATTATCCTAGTCGGTCCATTCTAGGGACGAATTCCCAAGCCCCGCTTTGCGTTTGCTTCACTTGCTTGCCTTCTAAGGCTGCCTCTGGACATTCTTTCTAGGATTTTCCCTTGTCAGCACCCCTAGTAATTTTATTTTCTCCCACACTAAATAAAACCAACAAATCTTCGGCAATTCAACTATTTCCATCGCCGTTTTCTCATATGCAGGTCTTCCAATTTATAGAGATGATTTTGAGGCAGATTTAGTGATACCTTAAATTTCTAATAGAAACTGGATTACCAAAGCTTTGAAAGCAGTTGGTGTTTTTTAATGTGTCCCAAGATTCGGTGGTAAAAACAAAAACAAGTAGAGTTAAAAATGCTTCCTTTGGGCTTGTGGATTTTATTAACACCTTACTTCATAAAAAAACTAATTTTAATTGTATAAAATAGTTTGAAAAACAATCTTTTATATTCACATTCATTGCTTCCATTCACCAATATGCGTGCTAAAGTATTTAATATCTTCAAACCATTTCAAGCACGCTTCCGTTTTACTATCGTAAATTATAAATTTTGTCTTCCTATTCTTATGACCCTTACTCTTTTTATCATTGAAGTAATGATATTTATTTTGGATTTCCTTTTTGCAAATTCGTGGAGTTACACTTCAATACTATAAATCTCAGTATATTTTTCGCAAAAGCCAAAATGGTAAAGTAACTGGTGACATATACCGCCAGTATCCGAATTGGAACAAATAAATGGTTACAAGTAAATAAGCTGATATATATTCATCTGATTCTCGTGCTAAGCTGGTTTGAAATTGTATCATTTGTGCGAACATGTTTCAAAGATTAATAAGTAAATGATATTTAAATATTTAATTTACATGAGAAGAAAGATTGTTTATGTAACGAAAGAATTTAAAAGTTACACGAAATATATTTGTAACTTTAGCAAATGGTTTAATAATGGTATTTTGGCAAGTGATATATAGTCAGCGAATAACCTTCCAAAATTTATATAAAAAAAAAAATTCTTTGGGGGTCCCGCTGCATAGAAGCGAGTTTCAGGATATAAATTCTTTAACTACATAAAAACCTGGAGAAAACATATTATATAAACATAAGCATACATTGTGTATCAGCGTAAGCATTTCCCTGTGACATCTTATTCCGACCAAAGATCCTGTACGTTTTTACTCACAATACATGCAGTTGTAACATGTTTGTAAAATAAAGTGGAAGGGTATTCTCTCTTTCTAAAAAAGATATCAAACAGAAACCTTCTCCTTAAATGAAGTACTGTAACGGACACAATCAGACCTCCAACAGAAGTCTATGAAATAATATTATATTTCTAGTCACCTTAATTTGGATTGCCATTGATAAAGACGCATTCGTAGTCAAGACTAAACAATCAGACAAATAATAATATAAGACTAATTAATAATAATATAAATAAACAGCTGGAAAAATGAGGCATTTTACAATATGTATTGTCTTATTTATTTTTATAACTATACTCGAAGATATATTCTAAGGCATTCTGCGAAGCTGTACATGCCCAAGAATCTGGAGAAACATGTGGCCTTGTTACGCCACAGTGAGTTCGTAAAGAGGAGAGAGAAACTATGTAAATTTAATATTTAATAATAACATCATTTTAACATACATTTCATATATGGGGTGAGTAAGGGGGAAGGGCCGCCATGTTGTGCAGAAAAGTGGCCTAGAACCGGTCAATTCTATCTACTGGAGTCGAGCATGTTGGAACATAAACTATTGAAGAGAAGAATCCAGATGGGCAGAATAAATGCAAGAAAGGACATGAAAATTAACGGTCTTTTAAATAGGACACTGGGCAGGAATAGCTGAATTAGCAACTTAGTTAAATGATCATCAGTTATGTTATTGTGGTGGTTGGTTCCGCAGAGCTGGAAAGCATCAGAGACATTTTCCGTGGTAGCCTCGACCAGGTTTATTTGGTGGTCATCGACCGGTTTCGGGCGTTCGCCCATCTTCATGATGCTTTTGTCAGACAGTGTCAAAAGAGCTAATTCTTGCACAGAGCAACTCAGTTTACACACAGTCAGAGCACAGCTACATAGTCAGCTACAACAAAGTGTGTAAACTGAGTTGCTCTGTGCAAGTCTGTGTCGTCACACTGTCTGAAAAACGCATCCTGAAGATGGGCGAACGCCCGAAACCGGTCGATGACCACCAAATGAAGCAGGCTGCCACGGAAAATGTCTCTGATGATCATCAGTTACATTTTAAAGAAGACGATGCTCAATTATTTGAAGGCAATAAGATATGATCTAGTAAATCTTCTAGTAAAATTTAGAATCTAAAAATTCTTCTAGTAAATCACGACGGTAATAAAAAAGTGAGCACCTGAATATTTGGTAGGACTAAAACTTCCAAACAGAAAATCCAACTAAACTGAGACCTTTTGATAATAACGCTCAATCTAAAGTCAGAGTTATGAGTATAGAAACCTATAGAATTCAAAAATCTCTTTCTGAAGTGAAGCTAGTACGATTTTGGAAGTATTCTTGTTCAGCCATGGATATATTCGTTTCAGTTATTGTGAAGATTTAATGTAACAGTAGCTGTTAAAAAAAGAAATCCTATGAATGTTGAAAGGGGTCATCGTCCCACGCAGATTTTAACCGCCAGGAAGGAAAAAAAATGAATGTTTATTGTTCGGTTTAAAATGCGATATAAGTGAAGGGCATACTGATAGTTTTAAATAATGCAATATATTCCATTTGCAACATGATATCATTCCGGACATAACAAAAATCAAAACTGCACTGGTTCACACATAAAAACTCCAAAAATAAATATCACACTATTATATTATAGCTTACTTTGCCCATTATTATATTTAATAAAGTAATAAATAAGACAATATAATAAAAAACAAATATGAACTATATAATAATGAGGATGATGACGTGATAGAATAAACAATAATAATAACAATAATATAAATAAACAGCGGGAAAAATGAGACATTCTACAATATGTATTGTCTTATTTATTTTTATAACTATATATGTAGTAAATATTATTTCTTTATGTAGTTGGTCATAACTGTATGAATAATTTATATAAACTTTTTTTAAAAAAAATATATTTCATAAATATTTAGATATAATATATTTAACCATATTGAAATACAATATTTGTATAATTATGAAAATATTATTAATATAAGGATGGCATTTCAAGTATTTTTTTTTTCAAAAACCACTCATATTTAGCAAGCGGAACAACGTCCTTAAAATTTCTTTTTAATTCTCACAGATAAATGGGTGAGAAACCCTATCTACCACCGGTATGTCTCCACCAGCTTATAAACTATATTATTTCTTCTTTAGTTCAGGAATCCGTTTTGTGTCCTTCTGCATTGATGGAGCAGATTCGGAAATATTTCCTCCCACTTCAAATATAATACCAAAAGAGTTTTAAATTTGAAGACCTTAAATCACTGTTGTAGACAGATTTGATATGAATTTATTGGGACTATAAAGAGTTTCAGAAGGAGAGAAAATGGGTTGTACAGATAAATAAACTAGAAGTATGGGTGAATATTGTATAGTCGAAAAGTAGCTCAAACTGCCTGGACTTTACACAGAAATATATAAAATGGTAGTGAAAGGTAAGGAGAAAGGTTGATAACGCGATTTGACTGCTGAATGAACTCTGCTGCAAGACTGTCGGTAGACCCCCTCCTATGGCTAACAGCTGTATTTAAACAGTTTCTCCCACTCTAGTCTGGCCTAAACTAGTGACTGAGACTGTCTCTCTCTCTCTGCTTTGGATCCCTCTCTTCGGATCATATTACAGGGACCATCAAATAATTGAATTTGAATAACCCGATACAAAGACGAGAAGGATAGCTAAGATAGATTCTTAGCGCACGGCCGGCCGATAAGCAGTGTTCTCTAGTTGCAGATAACACTGCTTATCACAGTACAGTGAGTTGTAGAAGCTCCTACGAAAAGAAAATCTAAGATCAGCTTGCTGGATTCGAGCCCGAGACGTCCGGTAGCTAGTCTAGCACACTACCACTGAGCTAATCCCTTCCTTCTCTCTTGGCTTACGCCAATCAACCAGGGACGGAGACCATAATTTGTGTACTTTTTTTGTCCTTGTCTCTAAAGTGTAGCGTGTGTGATGGATGCCAGAAATATATTTTATGTGAAAAATATTATTTCAAGAATATTCTAACATTCGCTGGCAAAATGGGTACACCCAGGTACCCAGGAACCCACCCAGGTACCCATACTCGCTACAGTTACGAGTAGAGTTCATAGAACTCTGTCACCATTGTCTTTTCAGCCCTTCTCACAGGTATAATGAGGTTGTTGAGGAGAGAAATTAGATTTGATTAAATGAACCAGATATGCTGACACTAATATAATGTAGCTAAGTGTACACTAACTGCACTGGACTTTATAATGAAAATGATAGAATGAATGGTGAGAGTAGAGATATGACACGATGCGACGACTGGTGTACAGTTGTATGGTTGTATATGATAGATCCCTCTAGATAGATTCCCACTGGCTTATATACACAGGTTCTCCCACTTAAGCCTGCCTAAGTCAGAGAGTAGTCTCTGTTAACCAGAGAGGGCCTCTCTTCTCTCTGCTGTGGCTGCATTCTCTTTGCTATGGATGGGTCCTATTACACAGGGAAAGATTTGTAATAACAACAGAAGGCATTCTTTCAAGAACAGTCTGAAATGGTAGACATTCAATCAAAACACTTCAGGAATCGCTATTTTAGCATCTATGCTAAGTTATAAGTTAAAACATAAGAGTTTATTCTAACTAGTTTCAGTATATTAATAAACATATTACTGTGATATTGAAAGTACCTAAATTCATTTAGAGAATATATTTATTTTTTTAAAACAGTGGTGATCTCTTGATTATTTCTTAATACTTCTATCTCTATCTCAAACATACACATAAACCGCTCGTGCTACACACTACAACACTACAACACATCAATTACATTTCATGTGTATGAAGTTTATGTGTATTGTGAACTGTTCTGACGAAGTGCATGGGGTAACTGAGCTATGGTGTCGCTACTCTCCCAATAACTGCATGCAACAGATGATACACCTTGCGGTTAAATACCAAGTCTGACTTTCCTGTGACTTTAATTTTTTGCGTTATTCTATTAACACAGACACTTATACACACCAAACACATACTGATTATTCGCTAAAAAAAATTTTATTTTGTTAGTTTTCAGGAGACCCTAAAATATATATTTCAGGTGAAAACTCAATTTCGAAAATCTGGCTCGATCGTGATACTTCTTAATAGGAGTGTGAGAGATAGTAAAAAATAAATATTAAAATTTAAATTCTATAAATAAAATGATAATTTTAGAATTTAATTAAAGATAATTTTAAATAAAATTATTTAATCTTACCAGTTATTAACGTGACAGCGATAAATTGATCATGACAAAGTATTAGACATACGATTTTTTTCTCGTATATTCCGCTTTTAGAAAAAAACAGTATTATGGTAGTATTGTTTATTTATAATAGATATATACATTTTTTCTTATTAATATTTATTTGGTGTTTACTTTTAATGTAAATAAAGTTATGGGGTGTTTATCGGGCAACAGGATATGATTTTATATGCAAGGTCAATATTGCGTATTTTGCATGGATCTTTTTCTATTATGATTGTAATTGAATAAATAAACCTAATTATATTATTGTACATAATGTGTACACATAATAATCAGTTTGAAAATGTAATAAACTACATATGTATATATATAATATTGTAAGTCAATTGAATATAATTCATTTGTACAAACCAACAGCTATTTAAACTTACATTAAAAAGATGTAATTTTTTATTTAAAATATTTTTTGAAAGTTGTAATCGATTTTCAAGGGGAGCTACAATTTAAGCTTCCGCCGTACATAGTGTCACATCAGTGTAATGTATTGTTTCTCACCTGGTGGGGTAATGGTTAACCAAACATTTAGTTCGAATACGATCTAGCATATGTTAAAATGTAAATGCGGGTAAATTGTGTGAGATCTGTTATAGGTCTTGGCGATCTATTAGAAAAAAAATCTGGAGTGTAACACTCACACAACTTTCTCTTACACCAGTTCTCAAAATTATAATAAACAAAGGTTATAGTTGTGTACCAAATATAACGAAATTCGTCGAAAACTGAAAAAAGTGTTCAGTAAAAGCGCACTACCGGTTTTCTAATTTTCTTCAAACTAGGAATTTTGGCCATCCATTTATTTCTAATTATTATTGTTTGGATGATAGAATTGTATAATCAACTATGATACCACTTTAGAACAAGCTGTAACCCCACCTCTCCTCTAAAAGTGCCCTTAAATGAATTTTCCCAGAGAAATGTTTTAAATAAATGATGTAGATCTTTGCATGTTTAGTTTATACTAGTAGTTTCAAGAAAATCATCGGAGCCATTTTTGAGAAAACCGGGAAAAAGTGAAAAAAAAATCATTTAGTAAAGTGTTAAAACAAACGCAATTCCGGTTATCCGATTTTTTCAAATTCGGAATTTCAACAACATATTTAATTATAATTAACATTATTTTGATGACAGAATTGTCTAATAAACTGAAAAGCAGGTAAGATGAAAACCAAACCAAAACCCCACCCCTCCCCTAGAAGTGCCCTTAAATGAATTTTCCCGGAGAAATGTTCAAATATAAGTTGTAGCCGTTAGTATGTATAGTTGGTATACCAAGTTTGTAGAAGACCGTTGGAGCCATTTTTGAGAAAATCGCAAAAACATAAAAAAACAACTTGTAAAGTGGTACTTCCGGTTGAGGAATTTTGACAGATGACCTATTGTCGGATCCTATGGTGATAACTAAACGGAATATCAAGTTCGAACTTTCTACGATTTTTCGTTTTTGAGCTATGCTGTTCTCACACATACACACACACACACACACACACACACACACATACAATTTGCTAAAAACCGCTTTTTTGAACTCAGGGAACCTCAAAACGGATATTTCCGGTGAAAACTCAATATCGAAAATTTGACATGATTACAATACTTCCTCTTACTAGGAGTAAGAGAGAAAGTAATAGATTATTATTTTCATTAATTGAGAAATTCCGTAGCAAAAGCTATAAGACAGAACAGTTTTTCCCGGGCCAACCGGTCACCGCGACTGGTTACTGACTCAATAGTGCTCCTATTGGCATTCTTTTATCATATTTGTACTCCTATAAAAAATTAGAAATCACACATCACTAAAAAATCTGGTGTGAAACACTCACCAACTTTCTCTTACTCCAGTACTCAAAATTATAATTGACAAATTTTATAGTTAGTGTACCAAATTTAATGAAATTCGTCGAAAAGTGAAAACACTGTCCAGTAAAACTGTCCGTTTTACTAATTTCCTTGAAACTCGGAATTTGGGTCATATATTAATTTCTAGTTATTTCAATTTGGATGACAGAATTGTATAATCAACTGTGATAGCATTTTAAAGAAAAACATAACCCCCCTCCCCAAAAGTCCCCTTAAATGAATTTATCAGGGGAAAAGTTTCAAATAAAAATTGTAGCTCTTTATATGTATAGTTAACAACCCTGGTTTAAAGAATATCGTTGGAGCCATTTTCGAGAAAATACCAGAAAACTGAAAATTATATTTCAGTAAAAACGCACTTCCGGTTATCTATTTTTTTTCAAACTCGGAATTTCAACAACATATTTAATTCTAATTAACATTATTTAGATGACAGAATTGTCTAATATACTGAAACAGCAGTTAAGATGAAACCTAACCCCACCCCTCCCTCAGAAGTGCCCTTAAATGAATTTTCCTGGAGAAATGTTTCAAATAAAAGTTGTAGCTCTTTGTATGTGTAGTTGATATATCAAGTTTAAAGAAAATCTTCGGAGCCATTTTTGAGAAAATTGCAAAAACGTAAAAAAACAACTAGTAAAGTGGTACTTCCGGTTGAGGAATATTGACACATAACGCACCGTCAGATCCCATGGTGATACCTAAACGTAATATCAAGTTTGAACTTTCTACATTTTTCGTTTTTGAGCTAGGCTGTTCACATACCACACACACACACACACACACACACACACACAGACCATTCGCTAAAAACCACTTTTTTGGACTCAGGGGACCTCAAAACGGATATTTCCGGTGAAAACTCGATATCGAAAATTTGACACGATTACAATACTTCCTCTTACTACGAGTAAGAGA